>CM065920.1:21030014-21055470 GCA_033439105.1 Magallana nippona | reverse complement strand
CTATTGGCTACACTGTTGTTGTGTATGAGTTTTCTCCCCTGATTTGTTTGGCCTCTCCCATAAGAGTATTCAACATCTCGCTCAGCTGGTCATCTTCTTTTTTCAGTTCCCCTACAACACTGCTTGGGCGTGGGGTGGCTTTGTCTACATTAATAAAAATATAACTGTTTTATTATCAGTCCTTTTAAACTATTCAAGTATACATATATTCAATGTCATATTTCATTTTTTTTTAATTTCTAAATAAATCACATCTCTGCCTACCTGATAGAGGCGTGTCATCATAAATGGAGGATTTCCGTAAGAAGGCAGGCTTCTTGCGAGGTGACGGAGATCTGATCTCCATGAGGTAATCACAGGCATGCTTCCACAAAGCTGTAATAAAAATTGACTTTTTTAATCATATGAAAAGAAAGATAAACCTGAAAAAAATTATGCTGTTATATATATTTGATATTCTCTGTGTTGAAGTTAATAAATATAAACAGTGAACTCTGTTTTATAAACAATTTAAATATAAAAGACATAAAGCACTGTTGTCCATTAATACACAGAGAAAAACAAGAGTGGTGTACAGACCTTGGTCAAGTAGATGCTGCTGTAGGCCGTCCCACCACTTGTTGAGCTCATCTTTAGACTGGGCTGCCAGTGTGTACTCCAGGGACCTGGGGTGCTGCTTTGTCATGATGTGAATTGTATGATCCACTCCCATACTTCTGCTTGGATCTGTATCACTGATTTGAGTATTCTGAAAAAAAAAATATAACTGGTTTGATATTTGCATCAGTAGTAGCCTGAAGTAATTTCTCTCATAACCAATGCTACTAATTTGATGTACATTGATTGATCGCAATTTAAGACAAAGAATAGAAATGATAATTAGTTCTGTGTGAATTACCTTGGTAACAGGAATTTGCAGCAGTGGTTCTGTGACCTCCATGTCTTCCTTTGAGGACCAGCAGGCCAGAGAGAGGTTCTTTAAAACACACCAGTAAGGCTTCACTTTCTCCTCATCCTGAAACCCAAAGAGGACAAGTTTGAGTTATCTTTCTTCATGTACAATGGCACATATTTAATCTCTGACTTGGTAAAAAATCAATACATATTAGTGCAAGTCTGCTCATATTTATAGGCAAGATAATTCGATATAAAGGATTGGGAGGGGAAAAAATAAATCAGGTCAAGCAGCAGACCAAGAGATTGAGGTAAAGGGAGCCATTGGGATAAGGAAGGGGGTATGAAGAAAAAAATAACGCAAGTTGCATACCAAAAGATTGAGGTAGCCAGTAGCAACAGGCTCCACGAGACACTCGGGCTGACAGGCGAGTCTTAGACAGAAAACACCAAACAGAGGGAGCTCACAAGTCGTAACATCTGCACCAGAGGTCAACTGGAGGTCATAGTTTCCAATGGAATCACCAATATCTTTTAACTCTAGGGTACCACTGGCCATCAGCTCAAATCTAGGGCCCCTGAAAGAGAGATGAGACGATTGATGTCTAATACAGCTAAATTGTCAAAAATAACAAATTCAATTTTTGATATTATATACAAACTGAATTCACTAATACTCCAAAAACAATATCAATAGGCATACTTACAGCACCATATTTCCAATGATGTCTGTGTCATTCTAAATGCAGGAACAAAGAAAAAGGAAAATATATGAATATACTGAGACATACCACATTAACAGTTATAAAAACATAAATAACTTCAGAAATTGCATTTAGATAAATTGTATTTAACAAATAAATTCACCCCCACTTAAAAATGTTGTAAAGGTCATAGCCCTGTTCCCTTATCATAAATCATATCATGATTACATAATGTTATCTCTCTAGCCATTTCAATTTGTTTTCCTTCAATCTGACAAAATCTATTAAAGACCTATTAAAATGCTTCAACAGCTTTACGTGAAAGAGTTTAAAAACTATGTAACTGGCTCCTCAGGCAAAAAAAAAAAAAAACCCTTCAAAATAAATAAAGGATTTCCTTGCATGCGAACAGTATCTGATAACTCACCAGTCCGGAGAGGCGTTTTCCGACACTGCGTCCGACAGAGCCTGACAAATCGTTGATCTTCTTGCGGAGCTTCTTGGGTGTGCTGGCTATTGTAAGATCCTCGTGAAGCTTGTGACAATACACCTCAAATTTACCGGTGAAGTCGTGGGGAACGTTATTGCTGAAAAGAGAAAATCCCAGACAATGAGCTACTGTTGCATGATCCATAAATCTGATATTGTTAGACGTGATTTCCCTTGAAGTATTATCTTTATTCTTTTATGCTTTTTTAAACATTTTTTGAACTGTTAAAAGCATGCATGTATCTTTATTTTAAAAAGGTATACACCTTGTTTCTTCAATTGATTTATAGCTACATCTTAATGAGGCTGGATGCTCAACAAATTAACCATCAGATCTACCTTAAATTTGCTTAGCTATAGACTATTATTTAGTAAAGAAAAAGTCCATACATGTTATCTTTTAAATTTGGGTATTTTCCTATATTTTTATATAGAGCTCTTCTTTTAAAGGAGACCAATACAATCTAAAAATGCCCACAACCATCCAACCCTCTTAAGATACACTCTAAATTTATTTCAAAATTGAGTTTCATTAATGAATCTAATGGACATATGTAGGTGAAATTAAGTCTTTGATTGATGTTACGCAAGATTGTAAAGCTTACAAAACCATGATGTCATCAAAGGTCAGATCTGTCATGCTGCGATCTACATTGCTCAGCATGGAAGTCTCGTAAATATCAGTTCCGATTCTCAGCAGGCAGAAAACAGCATATCGGCGGTAATCTACGAGAGATAAATACGATAAGGTTAGGATTTTCAAAATAACTTCCAGGAATTCTAAGGAAACTGTGTTATGGCAATCAATGAATTTGGTTGAACCTTATTTTTCTTACCTCCTTTGTTCTTAAAGTGATCTGTGTCTTTCCACATCAATGGAATTCTAATATCTGTGAAACACAAGAGATGAATATTATGATTACTGGTAAATTATAATATTTTCAACATGTGGTTTTTTTTTTCAATCCAGAAACATTTTTTTGGTTCAAAAACTACTGCCTCTTTTTATAGGATATTTTGGATATAGATATCAATTTTCATTGATGGTGTCTAAAGCAAATCTGCTCTCCATAACCAAACTAATTATCAATATCTTAACCACAAAGAACAAACTCTGCCCCATTTTTTTATTGGTCAAGTTAATTGATGAACTGAGATTATGCCAACACAGACAAATCTAATTTCCTTGAGGTTCCAGGATTCATAATTCGCTGATAGAAAATGACACTTTTGATAAGAGAAGTCAGAGCTCGAAATTGATCCAAAGCTCAAATTTGAGGGTCACTGGGTTACCATGGCAACTAGTCACTTACCAGAAACACTGACTTTGGCTTTGCATGGTAACTGGTTTCCAACAGTTGATCTAAAATTAGAAAAACAAATTGAATTCACTGATGGGGGATCTATTAGGTTAAGGTCTTCATGGAGACAGACATGTAGAAGATGCTACACAAAGAAATCTTTATAGACTTCTTGTCTGACTTGGGAAAATGTGACCACTTCATCACATGTCAAAGTCTCTCTATAAGCACTTGGGGAAGCCTAGAGCCTGGTGCTTTCTGTTTTTTTAATTACATACGAGGAAGTACTAAAAGCTCTAGAGTATCTGGGTGAATTTTTCCCTTGTTATTGTTAGTCAGTAATTAGATGCACTTCAAGAGTTGGAAATGGGACAATATTTCCAAATGTGTATCATAATACATTTCCTGGAATGCCATCTATAATTACTCTATAAATCAAAAAATTTTCTCCCAATAAAAACAGGGTGGATACTTACACATTTTTGCCGAGGACTTCTGCCGTTTTGCGGCGCTGAAGTTCTGTCATGTACGTCATTATCCGCGTGTTGGATGTCAGCAGATTCTTGGCTGCCTCCAACATCTGGGCCGGGTGTTTGGATGCCGCCAACAATTTGGCGGTCCCCTCCCGCATCTTGATTTCATAGTCGATCTTCTGCTGTAGATCATGATCCTAGAAAATACAAAACAAATTGGTCTATATCTATATAGTCGCTGATCTTATAGTTATAATAGGTAGATGCCAATGTGTGCTACAGATGTAGGTTTGTTGACTTGTTACAGTTTTTTCGTGTTCAGTATGCACGGCATCCTCTGTCACATGTCATATCTGATCATTTATCTGACGATTCTCTTTGCAACAGCAGGAACATGTGTTTACATCCATGAGCCAAAAAATAAATGGCAGTGATTGCATATAAATGCAAGATTCATTGTATTTTTCCAAGATTGGCTAGAAAAAGTAACACAGAGGAGATTTAAACCAAATTGAATTATAAATATTAATTCTTCATAAAATGTGCTGAGCAAGCAACTCTTTGAAGTGTAATTGGGGTTTGATTGTATATCGGGGTCCTTGTGTGTACATATCAGCTGATACCATTCCAGCCTTTCCTTGTGTCAACAGATTATTTACATGTATAGATCAATAAAGGGAAAATTACCACTCCAATTATTATAGCACGCAAATGGGTGAATTTCTGCACAAACATAAATACTGAGTCACTATTAGTACATTACTAAACAGTGATTTTGGATTCGATAAATGACATTTTTCTACCAAGCCATGTTTAAAAGTGGTCTCATAGCTCTCGAGTTTGTTGACTTGTCTAATTCTCTGTCAATTATTCATGACTCCAGGCAAATATCAAGACAGGCCATTAATATGTACGAAAAAAATATTAGCAGTAGAAGCAAAGGAGTAACACACAACAATGCACAATCATAACGGTACTTATCTATCCAATAAAACGGCATTGTCAGTGGGTAATTAATAGGTATACAGGATTACCGAAACACCTGAGTTGTTAATTTGTGATACGTCGACTGTCCATTATAAAAAAGGGATTTTAATTGAGGTCAGATAGGAGAGACTTGTGAATGGCCTTTATTTACCCACTGACTCATGTCGGATGTACACAACTAGAATCTGTAAATCAAATGTCCCAGTTGGTGAGGGGCTGACTCATTATGAAAACACAGGAGGAAATTATAAAACAATTGCACGTCCGCATGGCAGGTAGATCTTCTGATGTGACGTACTTATAATCGATGATTTACAGGCGCTCCGTGAAGATCTAATCAATAACTTGGGTGCACTACCCTGATACCCACTGCTCTTAGTCTTGTGTACAAGGGATACCAGGCCCACAATTATATTGGATTTTGGGATTGGGACATAGAGCACTCGAAAATGACAACACAAACACGTCTTTGAGGGTTGAAATTTTAAAAAAAAGTGCTCAAAGGAGAAGCACTAGATCAAAAACACGAGAAAATGCCCCCTACCACCCTCTGCCTACCTCTATAGATACCACAGAGGGAAGTTGTATTCATAAAATAACATGGTCTGTATATCAAATTATGAACATAAATGAATACAATTATAATGATTATTATTGTAAAGACACTGCATTGGGAGACAGGGGTCTATCATTAAGGGTAGCTGCATTAGGGGTAGCCGGGGATCTTGGGTACTTTAATCACACCTGCTCTCACCTGTAAGCTAGACGCCAGCTGTCGGAGGTAGAACACACTCATGTCCTCCCAGATAATGGGGGAGGAAACATCCTCCGAGACCGAGCCACTGTCCCTTTGTCCATTGCTGAACAGGTCTATCACCGGGAGACATTTATCCATCGTTAAAATGTCCGATAAAACCTTGTTACCACATCAGGGCGATTTGCCATCAATCAGGTCGTTATAGTAAGTAATAAATTCACTGATTAACTAGTGTCGGACACTCATGACTTTCACTGATAATAGCGACACTGACTGGTGTAAGAGGGACACCTATCCGTTTTAGTACTGAGAAAACACGGTCAGTATATATATATAAATGCTGGCAGGAATCGGACCGCTGTACACTGTGATATCCCAGTGAACCTGTCTGTGTGTTTGCTGAGTAAGATAGCTAGGACTTACACTCCATGCGATAAACAACCTGTCACTATTACCCACTGCACCGAGTGCAATTACTCCCCTGCATTTCTCTCACATCTCCACCATGTACACACTAAAAAAACTCTATCCTTACTGGAGAAGGTTCCAAGAGCAGTTCATATGCACCGTATAAAAAATGCAGTACCTGTTGAATCACTTCAGGCGGTCGGTCTTTGTGTGACTGAATGGTTCCTTATCATATATATAACCACAATTACAAGGAAAAAAAAAGAAGACGGGTTCACCATTCGTATAATGAAGTTAAGAAAAAAATAAAGAAATTTCACACATCTGTTAATAGTTCATGGGACGACAAGCACACACATGAATGAATTTACATACTGGTTCATTCATTCAGTGCTAGTCACCACAAAACTCGTCCATCAAAACAGCTGAGCATTAAAAAAAAAAAAAAAAAGAGAAGTTCATTGAAAATCACAGCTGATCTGCATGACATTAATAGAAGGTGAGAAGACGTGGAAAGCAAGACTTCTGTGCTGCGAGGATATGGATATAGTTAAAAACAGTAATGAACCAAGTCAGGATATATCCCTTAAATACAGTAAATACTTCACAGCACAGTCTGGCTCACAGTCTGAGACACACACACAGTCTGAGTACCCCCAAAACTAATAACAAAACACTGGTTACACCATCCTAGATAAGACAGTCAAACATATCCCCACTGTTCACTTTCACTATGTCTCACACTCCAACAGGTAATATTTAAACTGCCAGGCAGGTTACAAACAGGCCCCTTTGTGGAAATGGTCTTTTCTTGTTTGATCACACCCTCTGCCCTGTCCCACGTACAAAAAAGCTTTATCTCCTCAGGTGCTTGGTCACACAGCAGGGTGAGCCCTGACAGACTTTTAATTCATTGATTCTCTATCCCGATGACCTCCCACTATCAGCTGTTTAATCAGCTAGGCCATTATTATGATTGTTGGCTACTTGCAATGTAATTAATATTAAAGAAAGAGAAAAATTTACATTTCTTGAAAATTGATTCGAATCAATTAAACCTTGAGCAAAAAAATACTTGTTTTAATTCTATTAGCATTTTAAAAAAAATTAAGATCTGATTGGGGGGGGGGGGGGGGGGGGGGGGTAATCTGCTTATTTATTAACTTCTTTAAACACCTTTTGTCCAATTCATTCTATCCTGACAATAATCTGTTTATTTTGAACAAAAAAAACTGCCCATACTTCACATCCCATTTCCAGCATTTCCTTAAATTCCATCAAAATATTACCAATCCAAACTTATAATTTTGAATTGGTTATATTAGTTTCCTTTGATGTTCTATATTTACAATCGACTGCTATTTTAATGAAACAATCATGGATAAAATAACAATAGAACATTGTTTTTGGTTTGTTTGAAAGGTGTTTTTATCAGCAATATAGAACTGTAGACTATACCAGACAACAAAATATCAGGTACAAAGCTCCCTAATCTGACACGAAAATAAGCCCTTCTAATCCTCGGATTAACTTTCTTAGAGTGAGTGATAATCCTCAGTTATCACCAAACATGTCAATGAATGATTAAAATATACTGACTAAACACATGTCCTACAGGGAGTCAATCCTTAACAGTCTAATTATTGATTCCCAGAAATTTGAAATAGTGGTACTGACTAGAAATGAGATTGTCTTAGACCATGAAAGTTTCCCTTACAACAGTCACCCCAAACCCCTTCCAAAACTGCTTTGTAAAAAATCTCACCATCAAGAGAGACAACAATGAATCTGACCTTTTGTTTCTCCGGTCTGGCCGGCATTGCTTCATCAACCTCCATAGCTTGTCATTATATGTGCTCTACTTAATAAAACTATTCTCCAATTTCATGACTGATTCATTCCTGGTTAAATGTTTTTACCGCTGCACAAAGAACCAGAGACCATCGTCGGGTTACATAAGTGCTCCCGTGCCTGTTGTTCAATGTTTTCACTTTTAGACTCAGAATCCCAAGGATTGTCAAGAAATCAATACCCTACATAGATGCAAGTCTGGTCTCTCCTTCACCAAACATCATAACAAAAGAACATTTTTCCAATAAAGCATCAAAATCTCAAGCTCCTGCTGAGTTGTTCCCCTTTGATACAGACTCCAATTTTACAGACAATATATATAAATTACTGTCCAAAGAAATTAAGAATCACATCAACATGTAATTTGTTTGTAAGAAGTTTGCATTAATTGTCGAACAATAAAAAGATACATAGGGAATAAAAAATGTTTACCATTGTAATCTTTCTTTTTGGAGGGGTGCTACGAATCTTGATGTACATGAATTTGCTTTTCATGGTGTGTACTAAAGAGGGCATGATGGAGGACATATGGTTTTCTTAGGCTCCTGTCCCTGATGTAGATAAAGAGAAAACTGTGACCCCTGATACAGATCTCAAAGCTTTTATACCCCTTTATCCCTGCCCAGTGTCCGATGTGTATGACCAAAGTGTTAATTTTACAATTAATCATCCTTAACTTGTGAAATTTCTACCATTTACGGTATACCATAGCCCAGGGTCATAGAGAGTTAATTAAAGCATGTTGTTGTTTTTGACCCGAGGATGAGAAAAATGATCACAAGGAACCCCTTATCTTGACTAATGATAGGTAAACCCACCTAATAACAGTAATTAAAAACATTTAATTTTCACTAATAAACTGCTATATATATTTAAAAGTTAATTGATGATCATGGTGTTTAAAAAAAAAATTGCACAAATTAAGTAAAATTGCAGAAATAATTATTTCACCTAGCTACTTGACAATTTTGTAAAAAAAATTCAGTAAACCCTAAAAATTACATTAAACGAACATTGATTTTTACTTACATTTATAAATATTGGCAAATCCTTTGACATCCTTATTCACTCTGACAACATATAAATTAAAATAAGATTTCCTTATCACACGAAAAAACACATCATCCCAAGGACACTAACAAAAAGCTCTCCATGCACTTGATTCATTCGATACGTAATGACATTTGCCAATATCAGAAAGTGAATCAAAACTTTGTCAATTGTCACTGGAATATCTGGAGCAATGCATGATGCTAGCTAGCATTCATCCAACTTGATAGGGGGGCAGTGTCAGAAGTGTATATTTTTCTTTCTTTGCCTAATTGTAAAGACGAATGTCTAGGGACAGGAAATCTGGACATAAAACCTGTAGCCCTATGTCACTTCACAGTCTTCCCTGACAAGTTTATAATCATTACATATGTTTAATCACGCTAATGAAGTAGAGTCACAAATGGCAGGCAGAAGTCATCAAGCCGATAATAGGGGGAAAACATTAAACAGGGGATTAAGGAAACGGAAGCAAGGAAACATGGATGGAAGGAATTATTTGAATTATTATAATTAATTCATTTAATTTTATTTATCTTGATCTGTAAAACACAAACCGCACCCAAAATTTAATTATAGCTTTAGTTCAATAATGTTCTCACAATATCATTAGTTTTTTTTGTTTTTTTTTGTAGTGATATTTTGATTGCTAAAAATACAAAAAACTATCATACAGATAAAATATATGCTCAGTATCCACATAATCCAAACCACATCTTGAACTAGCCCCTTGCTACCCTAGCCCAGCCATATGGATTCTGTTTGGATGGTTTTCATTAAAACTTCACTGCACCGCGGGATCAATTTCAATTTCCTGAACCTGCAGGATTTTGTTCCAATCTCTGACTCAAATCTCTGCTAATTTATAGCTTGGATACTAATCAAAATAAGCTATAAGCATCAGAAATTTATGAAATATATTTTGTTGACAAGGAAAGATTTTACGACATTGTTTATAGAGCATTTTCTGAGTACCAGTGACTGGATATAAGAAGGTATCACACCAAGCCATTCTTAGTACTTGATCGGGATGTATCCCGCTACTTATTTCATTGTTTGTACCAGGTTACTTCTGTATGATACGATAGGCTCATAAACCAAATGCTGTGACAGAGTAACACTACACTGAGAACTAATGGACCTGCACTCAGGCCAATGTTGAACGGTGGTGGTCCATGCGGTGATTTTTCTGTGGCCTTTGAATTGGGTAAATTTATCGACAATTTGGTTATTTGGGAAAAACTAGAAGTATCCTTGTATACTATATTGATATGCTATAAAGTAAATTAAATATGATTTCTGGGTTGTTCCAATCCATCTTTGGTACATTCTGTTGTAATATTGATTATTTAATATTTTTTCTCTCTTACTCTTTAAAAACATTAAGATTTATGGGAGAAAAGTACAATTTCAATGGGGGAAAAATCAGTAATATAATATATTTGCAAGGGGGAAGGCCCAAAATTTGAACATTATGAACTGTGGAAATTTTAAAAAAAATGATTTCATCTAAAAGGTCTGGAAATAATAATTTTCTAAATTATGGCTGTTTTAGGAGAAAAAGAAAACTATCCTGATTGTAGCCAAGTGAAGAATACAGGAGTTTTGGCCCTTTTCACAGTTTTCTTTTCAACAGGATAAGAATTGCCTGGTAATAATCAATAGAAAATCAAGCATAGCATAGTAACAACTAGAAATGAGAGGAACCAAACATCAATAGATCACTGACTAGGGCTGTTAATTTACTCAGCTGGGGGTCTTTGTCAGGTGTGTAACATTCCAGGTATTGTCAGGTGTGTAACATTCCAGGTAGATCATATTTGACCACCTAGGGGACATGTTATACACACGGCTGTCAAAACATGTATCTTCACTCCTCACAACAATCAATAAACAAATTAATTATCTGGAAGCAGGTCATATTAATTTATCAGTGGAAATTTTTCATTTTTATTTTTATATTAATTAATGTACTGTAATTTGAATTATGAAGATAATATTTTTCAATCTTCATAAATATTTTCATTACCAAGCCCTATGATATTATGTATAAAGTTATCTTAACATTGCCACCTTATGTGCAGAAATGCATGAGGAGGATCAAGTAAGTAAAATAAAGCTAAAACACAAATGCACACATTGCATAGAGAAATACTCCAATCAACCCTATAAAAGTTATGATACAATATATCACAAAACCCTTGTGGTATATGTGTGCAAGCATGTACTTTACTTTGTACTCATATGTAAGTTGCTTAGCTGGACATCCTGCTGATGCAATCATTGAGAACTGATAATACCCCCTTGGGGTTTGCCAGGGTATGAAGTGACAAGCCATTATCAGATGAAGGGTAGCATTACTTCCCCTAATGAATTCCTGTCTGTTTGTTGATTGTAGTACCCTTTGTTTAAAGGTGTTTGCCAAAGAGATTGTTTAGTCTAGTAGGTGATGATGAAGGATTTGTGATCGCTAAGTAACTTAAATGACAAGATATTGTCGAGTTCCCACACTCATAATAACCCATAATAGAACACCTGCCTCCTTCAAGACTGGAACATAAAATAACAACAAGTTTTCCTGGTTAAGCTTAAATATAATGATATACAGAGCTTTGAATAAGGGGAGAAAGTTACTGTGTATGAAAAATTTTCTGATATTAAACAAAAAAATTTAATCCTGATGAACAGGATTGCCATGACTATAATGCTGATAATTTAATATTTTTCCAATAATGATGAAATGGATACCGAATCCTACCTTACTGCCTTTACATGCTCTGCAGAACTGACTTTTGTAAGAAATTGTTAGATGGTTGAGGTACTTGAAGTTGGCATCATATGGCAGAGAATAATCTTGAAACTTTTTCATTTTCTTCCGCAACACTTTCGTTGATACCCTTCTTTGTAAACTGCGTCGCAATGTGTCATTTCTTCGAAGAGGTTCAGGTGTAAACACTGCCTTATCCACAGCTTTAGGAGGCTTCCATGAAATATTTGAGGGTGACATATTTTCACCATTTTCTTCATTCTGTCAATGAACAGTAAGAAAAGGGGGATTACTAACAAAAAAGTCAAAGTTGCGTTTAATTCTACACAAATAAAAACACTAATGACTTAAAACTAGATATTAAAACTTTCTGTACGTAAAAAAATGTTGTGACATAGTTTGACATAAAATAAACATATCAAGCCGAAACATACCTGAGTATCGTGATGATCAAAGCGAGCAGGAAGTTGCGGGATTTGTTTGACATTTTTCGGAAACGGTAACGCCGATTTCGACGTTTTCTTTCTCCTCTTCAGATGAAGACCACATGTTCCAAACACAAAGCTAAAGTCCTCATTTTCTTCCTCTTGAATTTCCCGCTTACGTTTTCGTGTTGGTGTGTCCATTTTCTCGTTGGTGAATCCGGCGTTCTAAAATTGAAAATAAACAAGTAGCGCCATCTACCAAGGTGCGTGCCAAATATCAAGAAACATAACTCCAACCCGATAACTCAAACGGGATTGAGTATACATGGTATACTATGGTATAGGCTATTATGTAACTGACACTGATACTCATTTTTCATATTTCGCACACTAATAAAATTTAAAATTTTCTTTTACATTTGGATATTCATTACAAAATACATGTGAAATAAAAAATGCTCTTGATTTAAAATTCGAAAAAAATGTTCATTTAAAAAATGCATAAAAATTGTAAAAATGATCCACCGATAATTTGAACGAAGTCAAACCTGTGATTGTAATTAAATTTAATTTGTAATTTCTAACGCTTTTATATCATTTGCTTTTTAACATGATTAATGTGTTTTTGATTCCTTGTAATTTTTCTCCTTGGGGCAAAAAATTAATGTGCAAAATTGCAAATGACCAAAGTCGGACAAAGGAATTAAATTTTTGATCCCTATTAAAATGTTCTTTGAGATAAAATACATCTGAATCAATTTTGAAAGATACATGTTTTGATTATTTTAATGTTTCTGAGGTGTAAAATAGATTTAACAAACTTGTTTTTTAATTCATTTTCACAGTAACCCGGTCGTGATAACACGTGTTCAGACCAAATCCTAAAGCAATAAATCAGCGAAATTGAGTTAATGCATACACTGTATTCGTTATATTTTCAATGTAGGTATATGTACATTTTTGAAAATTATTGAGAAATATTGTTAATGAATATCGTCTTTCCACCAGTCTTTGCAAATTAATAATACGTAAAAATGACACACCTGTTTTCCCTAGTTCACATTTTTATTAAAAAAATCTAATAGATTTTGATTACGTATTACTTATGTATCAAAATGTGCTAATAGAAACCTTACCTTACTTTATGTTAATTATTTTGAATCTCTATATTCATATATACATATGCATGTATGACATTTTATTTGCATGTGAAAAATGTGTTTGTCAAATCACATGTATTATAGAGTGAGCTACATAATTTATAGAACTTGTGCCCACTCCCATTGTAATTATCTTTCAATAAAATAAATTCAAACCACTACGTAAAACAGTCAGATTAATCTTTCCAATAATAAATTACATGAAATTTTTTTTTTTATTATTAAATTCTGAAATTTCTTGAGATAATTGGATAATTTTGTTTTTTGGGGTCGGAACCCCAGACCTATTTTTGGCAATTTTTTACTGTGTGAATTTTAATAACATCAAATTTTCGGGGTGGGGGATAGGGAGGCGGGTTGCCCCCCCCCCCCCCAAAAAAAAATTCCATTCTCAAAATCCCCGTAATGGAGTTGATGGATGAATATGCTAGCATACATTTATTTGAACATATATTATTGTTATAAATTATGTAATATGAGATTGTAGGACACATGTTTTGGAACTTAGTTAATTCCTCTGTCCATACATATTTTAATTAAGACTAATTGAATTGCATATTACCGGTATATGTATCTAACAATATTCGAAAATAATCAAGACAAATTGCTAAATTCCTGAAGAGATTTTATTTAGCAAGACAAAATTATTATTCATACAAATCTAGGTAACTTCATGGATTTCATCTATTGTAACTGTGTACACATACCTAAAGTGACATGCTATTTCATACCATTTACAAGCATATTTAACAACTTGAATAGCTGCTAATTTAACCCTTTTAATTGTTTATGTTACCTCTGATTTTAAATAATGCCTAAATATTGCAGGTTCAATAACAAACCAATAAGTTTGTCCAAAGTTATTCTTTGTTAAATGATTTGTCCTGTCAATTAAAAAGACAATCCCCAGAGAGTACATCTGATATATAATCCACAATTTTCCTTTCCTTTGCACAATTATCTTGCAAAACACAATTGCTCGAAAATCCAATCATACCTAACAAAACCAACCCAGACTATCTTAAGATACATATTTCTCACATAAGACTATCTTCACATTGTTTAAATATTGAAACAGGAAGATACCAAGGTAAGAGCAGGCAGGCTCGATTATGTGATGTCTGTGATACTCAACAAATTGAAGACCAGTTTCATTTTATTCCTCAATGTCCAAAATATTATAGTTTATGAAAAAAATACTTAAGTGAGTACTATTATAAGTCTCCAAGTCAAGTACATTTAAATTACTTCAGTTGTTGGGTTCAGATCATGTATCTACCTTGGTTGGTTTTGCTAAATATATCAAATGTGCTTTATTAATCCGTAATAATTAATAGCCAAATTGCATGTAACTCATTCAATGTATTTTAGAAAATACATTCTCTTGTATGTCAACATATGTAATGCATTTATACTATGCCTCTAGTTATGTGTAATAATTGTTGGCTCAAAACTGTATATTCAAATGAATATGCAAATTTACATATAATATACTATATGTAATGTGTGGAACTGGGTCACTGTTTCTTTGGATGCTACCTAACATTTCATGGTTTACTTTAACTGTCTAGGGAATGGCAATAACTTTGATTGAATCCAAGAACTGCAGTAAATATTGACCGTGTGTAAATCAATTATTTATCGGGTTCTCTCTCTCTTTCTCTCTCTCTCTGTTTCAGTATTTAAACAGAATGAAGAAGACCCCATATTCATCTTCCTTGACACATTCTAGATGTGAAATGATGAGACATTTTTTGAGAAACAATGAAGTGGGATGAGCTGTCGAGACCTTTAGATTGTTTTGATCATTGATCGGCTGATGAGGATAAGACACCGGAGTCACCCCCCCAGGTAACAGATGGTTCAGGTGATTTTGCATTCACACCTGTTACAAGTTTATTGATGCCTCATCCCCCAGACACTTATCATAAGTTACTTCTTCCAATTTAGTTGTTGATTTCTGTTTGGATTTCAAAATTAAACATGAATTCCTCGATGAAATAACAATGGACAAATCTTCAAAAAAGTTAAAGTAAGTATGTGTTTACATTTCTATACACATTTCATATGACAGTTTAGATGAAAAGTCTTAAATCCCCCATATCATGCAGTCTTATTTGCATAAACCTATAATGTAATCTGTCAATAACCCTGTTTTGTATGCTGGGCTTAATTTCAAGCTTTATTACAAAGATTGTGTGATACGAATCTGGAAAATGACACCAGAGGAAATCATAATTGGGGTGATATTGTGTCAGAAAAGTATTGACAAAGTCATTATGTTGTTGACTCTTTCAGTTCCTTATTGAATGTAACATTTGAAAAATATCCAGCCATTGACCCAATATCCTTTACTGGAGAACCATTTTACTTCATCTGTTCAATAGATGTTCATTTACTTTTGAAGGCTGGACTCAGAGGCCATTCACTTCAATATGAAGTCTGGAGACCCACTGGATGTTGGCGATTTGGACTACCTGAATGATATCATTCCATACAGATGTCCGAAATGTAGAGATGAGAGAAAGTTCTCCTCTCTCTCCGATTTACGCCTCCACCTGGATAAAAACCATTCCTATCAGATTGGGTATGTGAGACCTCGAGCAAGGACACAAGTCTTTGATGCAAAGTCTGCAAAAACAAAGGAAAATAACTCAATCAATGAAGGAAAAATGAAAGCAAATTCACCTCGGTCAAGAAACAGGTCACCAGATGGAAGATCATCACCTCTTCTCCTAAGCTTTAAGGAGGATGCCAGAATTCTTGAGAGTCAACTGAGAGCTGCCAAAGAAGCTGAAATGAGAAACAAAGAGAGATCTTTTGAAAGGAAGACAGGGCATGTGAATGAATTGGGCACTATTGACAATCTACATCACAAATTGATGTCTTCCAGAAATCGGCAAAGGAAGGCCGAGGAGGCTCTGTACAGTATAGACAGTGTTCTGGACAACTTGGAAAAGTCTGTAGAGATGAGATTCCGAGATCAAAGGTGTGTTATCAGTGACCTGGCATCCAATCTAGACAACAGAGAGGAGCAGCTAAGTCAAGCTAACCTCACCCTGAAAAGTCTGCAAAAAGAGCGGCAAAAATTGATGAAAGAGACACAAGAAGTGTTACAGCAGAGCGAAATCAAGAGCGAAAGACTGAAATTAGAGCTAGAGAGGAGAGATGATGTTCTTCACTCTGTCAAGTCCCAGCTCCAAGACCTGAGAGTTAAAACTGAGGAGAGTATTCGACTGAGAGACAATGAGTTGATGTTGACCAAAGACAGAGTTCATCATTTGGAGTTGGAGAAGGAGACCTTGATGAGAGATGTTGAGAAGCTGATGAGGGCCTCTGATCAGGATAGTGTTCATCTGAAACAAGCTCTGGGGGCAAAAGAGAGGCAGCTTAAATTAGTCAATAATGAACTACTTAAAATCAGGTAACACTTGAAAATGAAGGTGTAGTGTCAATTACATGTATTAGAACATGCTATCAAAGGACATACTGTAAACCAACTTTTATTCGTGGCGACTTCATTTCATGATTAACTTCTGATAAACTGATTTGCGATGACTAACGTTCGCGATGACTAACGTTCGCGACCAAGCTTTATCTAGACCTGTGGTGTTATAACAACCATACGACAAGGACTGGTTCGGGGCGAGAAATATTCGCGATGACGAGGCTCTTGCTAACCTCGCAAAAATTTCTCACAATAAAATGAAAGTTGGTTTACAGAACCTGGTACATTTGTTTCATTTATTATTGTAAACATTGTATTACTTTATCATTCACTATTCATAGTTTACTGGTAGTAACTGTACCATTCGTGCTGCTTAAATCTTGTCTGCTTACTCATAATTACACTAGCGTAAACAGCTGAAGAGAAAGATTGCACTTAATTTTAAAATGGCTAATCTATGTACATTTGCAGAATAGTTTTAAGCCTTACAAATGAAATGTTAATATTATTTTAATTTTTTGGATCCCAGAAATGAGCAGTCTGATCTAATGAGTGAGAGTGTGAAATTGTATGAAGCAGCAGAAATAGGGAACGAGAAATTGAAGAAAGTCATTCAGACCAAAGACAGCAAACTTCAGCAGGCAGAGATGGAGCTCCTAAGGTTAAGGAAGGTATGTATCATCCAGTCAATCACAAGTTCTGCTGTGCATGCTGAAATACTTACATTTTGATTCCAATATGGATATTTCCAGTAGTAAGAGAAAAAATTACATCATTTAACTCTAGGTTTTCCTAATGTTAACAATATATGCAAAAGAGAGGGCTAAAAGGGTGTGCCCCCTGCCTAATTCCTTTGTAAATAAAATATAACTGTAAATGTATTATATCAAATGTGTACAGTATTTGGGGAAAATTAACCTTTTTTAAAAATCAGTGCAGATTTGATTTAGCACATTTCTGAATGTACCTATTTGCATTTATGCTATTATAAAGCGAACTACTTTATTTTGCATTTTTTTTCACAAAAAAATCATATATAAAGTACATAACCAATATACTACTGCACTTTGTCTTTTAGATGCAAGATGATTTAGTGAGCGAGTCCCAGCTGTTGACAGAGCAGGCCGACAGTCACAGTCAGGCCATGAGGGGGATCCTGACGGAGAAAGAGGCCGCACTGTCCACCCTGAGACAGGAACTTGACCGAGTGGTTCAGGAGAGGGACAGGCTTCTTACGACTGTGGAGACTAGGGCACCGGGAATGAACTCAGAAGCCAGCAAGAGAAGAGATGTAACAGTAAACGGCTCCCTTGAACAAGGGAAATTGAGGCAAGAATTGGACAGAGTGGTGAAGGAAAGGGACAGGCTTCTTAAGGCCTTAGAGGCTAGGGCAACGGGGAACTTTGAACCCCATCAGAGACATGTACCAGAAAACAGCTCCCTGGAACAAGAAGAAATGAGGCAGGAATTGGAGAGAGTGATGAAGGAGAGGGACAGGCTTATAGAGGTCATGGAAAGGTCACCTGTAAGGAGTCATGTGATGGAAAGAACTAGTGAGATAGATGGAGACAATGCCTTTATGAAGGAGGAAAAATTAATCCAAAGACAGAATGCATCACAAAATCAAAGGGTGATAACTCCTGTAATACCTGTAAATGATTCTGACATTAGTAAACTTCAGTCTGAACTAGAAGAAAAACAAGCTCATTTGGAAAAGAAAGAAAGGCAAGTTAATGTCAATTTAAAAATATATATATAAATACCAATAATACAAAAAAATTTTCTTCATTACCTTTTACTTGTGAAAAACATTAAAAAAAATTTTGTCATTGAGAAAATTTATGAAACTGCATGTTCTATCAAAAGAAAAACCAAATATCTTAAATCTTGGTTAGTATTCACTTATATAAACACAATATCATTCTTGTGCAATATTTATTCTCAAGATTTGTGGAGATATTTATTGTTGCAGACCAGTGGTAAATTACTGATACAATAACTAGTACAAAATGAATAAAAATGACTACTTGCTAAAATGCTCAAGTTCATATATCATAGATAAGTTTTCAACCTACCATTTGCAAATAAGAAATAATGCACATACTGTGGAATCATAATTTTTTGTGGGGGACCAATGTTTGTGGCTATCATGGATAACCCTTGCCCACAAATTTACATCCCTATGAACATATATACATGTAAAATTATTTGTTTAATATTCATTAAAATTATCCCAAACTTTCATTACCGGTACATCCCAACGAATCAGTAAAATTTTGCTATCCACCAACATTGACCCCCACTAATAAAAATTATTCCACAGTACTGCTTGGTTTATAGTACTTTGTCTCTAAGAAATAAATACAGTTGAACTTCAATATCTCCAATACAATGATATGTTGAAGTGATTTGCAAGTCCCAACCACTTATTTTTAGGTATTTTACCCTCAATATCTCGGATATCTCTAAGTTTTTAAATAGTCTCATCCAGTTGGAGATAACGAAGTTTGACTGTATTTTTACCTATCATTTATTTTTGTAACTCAGGGAACTTGAATCCTTGAAGCAGTTTATCAACACTACAGCAGAGAAGGAGACGGTGGGGCGACAAAAACTGGAAGAGTTCATAAGCGAGCTGATTGATCGAGCTGACCAAGCTGAGAGGGAGCTCGATCTAATGAGGAGAGAGACAAGGGCCGCTCATCTAACAAAGGATCCAACAGAAGACAGAGTAAACTCGGAACACAATCCAAGCTTAATTCTTTAAAATGGCGCTGCAGCAGTTTAAGTCTATCAATAATATCTTAATAAAAAAAATATATACATATATATGTACTTTGCAAATCAAAAGTCTGATAATTGTATTTATAAAGCATGGATTTTTTTTTTCAGGATCTTAAAAATTTGCAGAGAGGTCCAAAGCAAAATATATTACTGTAAGTGCATGTATTCAAGAAACTAGACTTTGTAACCAATTGTATACTTACCAAGTATTAATAGAAAAATATAACAAACAATGTGAAATCTCCAATACTTCATACGATTATTTTCAGAACTTCACCTGCCAATCAGATGCCATCACACAATACATCAGGGACATCGAATCTGTATAGTTCGGTGGCCAGGCATCTTGTGGAAGCAACAGTTGAACCATGGCCAAACTCCATAGCACCTTCTGCATTGAACTCAACGAATAAAACTGTGTCTCGAAAAGACTCTGAAAATACCAAAAGTGACATAAATTCCAATGTAAAAGGAAAGAAAGTTCTTTCAAATAGAGACAGGCCTTACCACACAAAGGAGTCACCTTCTATCAGAACAATACCTTGTCAGTCATCTGATGATACAGAAGTTGTGTCCCCTGTGAGCACAAGAGGAAACCAGCCAAGAAAATCAGAACCTATTAGACAATTAGCTCATCAGTCCTCCAATGATACAAAAGTTATGTCCCCTGAAAGCAGGCTAAAATGCCAGCCAAGAAAAGTAGGATCTGACAGAATGTTACCTCGACAGTCGTCAAATGATTCAGAAATTATGTCGGATGAAGATTCAACAGAGTACTCCCCCTTGCCAACTACTAAAAGATATCGAGGGAATAAGAAGCAGTTTCAAAGAACTAATTCCAACCAATCATACATCTCACAGAGACACGGATGGATGGACCCGGACTCTGTGTTGTACAGTGAGACAATGGACGACCCAGATCTGGAGAGAATCAGTGTGGACTCATTTAATGGACTTCCAGCAGAACTCCATCAGATCGGCGGAGGTAACCCTAATGTGGTGTATGTACCATTCAACAGGAAGACGGGACAGCCAATCAGACCTGACCTTGACCCAAACAGACGTCTGGACCCAAATAGTGACCCAGTGGGTACCTGATGCTGCATGAGATCACTCAGTTACAGTTTCTCACATGACTCACTGCAGTAGCTTGCTTGGGTTTTTTCACAATATTAATGCTGCTTGGTTGTACATGTAGTAAAAATGTAGTAGATGTTTTTTTATTTATTTTTTTTCACAACTTTTCTTTCACAAAAGGGTTTATGATTATGCTTCAGATGGGAGTGGAGAAGGATCATTTTAATTTTTTTTTCTGGTGAGTGATGCATGGTCAAGCATTGGATGCATGTTAGGCTTGAGATTTCACCGCTACCATTTTCAAATTCATTGCAATTTTAGATTGCTATTAAGCATTTAATGTTAAAATCATAAAAACTATATACTATATAAACCATATACTCTATTGCTAATACATGTATCTAGAATCAGCAACAAAATCTTGTCAATGATTCAACCCCAAATCAACATGAGGCCCCAGACAAAATAGAACCAAACAGGATGGACTTCTCAGAAAGCAGTACTACAGTAACTCTAAATCACTCAGAGTTCAAAGAAATAAAACCAGAAGGGTCCCCATATAAGGGTAGTCATAGAGGAACAAGTCACTCTATGAGTGAATCTCCCACTGAAAAATCTTCAAAACCTCCAAAGAGATGTGAGCAAAAACCTGAAAAAGACAGAAAGGAGAATGTGGTTATGAAGAGCATTGGAGTTATGGCTGATATCCCCTCATTTCAAGGTATGATAAACAGCCTGGGAAATTGTTTGAGGTAATAAAGGAAAATATATAAAGTATATGAAAAACTTTTCTGTCGTATTTTAGGAACAACCACAGAGTCCGAATCTTGTGACGAAATGGAAATGGCTGAAAATTCTCTCTCTGATGTCAAATCATTTTCAGAGGACTGTGAGTCATTTATTTATGTGATAGATTTTCAATACATTTGATTATTTAATGTTTTTTATAACATATTTTAACGGAAACTTTTTTAACGGAAAATTTTTTACAAAATTCCTAGATCAATTCGAAAAACAGGATTCATTTGAAAAAGAGCTAGATGATAATGGGATCTTATGGGATGTGGATGACCATTCCCATCATTCTCTGATGGAGTCCAGGAGGTTTAGTCCATACGGAAGTGAAATGAAAAGTCCTTCCAATCAAGGAGGAGTTATTGAAGAGTCTGATTCCTTAGACAGCATTCCAGTAAAGGGCCAAAGTAGGGAAAGCAGTGAGTACCACTCAGTAGGACTGGGAGATGCTGGATTAAACAGCCTCTCCTTTAACACCTACCCTCCTCGCAAAAAGCAAGTCAATTTCCAGACTCTTTCAGAACACAGTGAGCCTGTGAACTATAGCAAGAGGCCCAGCAAATATAGGGGTAATCGAAGGAATGAAAACTACAGGCTCCTGGATAATGATACAGATGAAGATGAATATGAAGAGGAAATTCAGAGATGGAAAAATTTCACTGCAGAAATAAACACAGATCTTCAAGGAGAAGCAAATGATGGTAACCATAAACCCAGGAAATACTATCAGACAGGAATATGTAGAAGTCCTATGTCATCCTCAATGAATTCATATGAAAAATCACAGTTGTTCAACAGACCTGCAGAGCCATATGCTGGTGGACATGGTTTTGCATGGCAAAGGAAAGCTTATCCAATGCACTTACAACATTCAATGCTCCCTTTTGGGGAGCCATTGCAAAGAACAATGTCTTCCCCTGGACTTTACAAGAGATTTATGATAAATGAAGATATTCCATATTTTCACCAAAATCTCCATTCATCATGGAGACCATCTTTCCAGAGAGGAGGATTCACACAAGATCTAGGGAAAAGACTAAGCTCCAGTTTATCTAACCTCAACACAAGAGTGGGCTCAGAGCTAACTCCCAGGACCTCTGTCTGTAAAGACTCATCTACCCAAACATGGCTGCTAGATCGACAGCTTACAGAAAAAGATCTTCATTACATGAAGGAAATATCAAGTTCTGTCTCATCCTTTGAAAGAAATTCAGGCAAAATGTCCCAAAAGGGGTGTAAAGCAGATGAAGTGACTCAGATATCAGCGACAAGATTAGTTGACTCTAAGCCCAGCAGCAATAGTCCATGTCTTTCTAGTAAAAAATCTTCCTCTTCAGTTACTCTATGTAGCAATGAAAATATAGATAAAAATATGTCTGGATGTATGAAAGACCCAAAAAGTCATAATGTTGAAAAGTCACAAAACACACCTTCCTCAATTGATATCTCCAACAACAAAATTATTCCAGAGTCTCATTCATGCAGCAAATCTCAATCCAGATCTTCTTGCCTCCAAAATGATGCCATTAATGGGAGCTATGAAAAAGGCTCTGACAATACTGATGGTGATAGCCAAAGAAGTAAAAGGTCTAGCTCAAGGGAAGAACTGAGCTTTCCACAATCAACAGAAAACTCCGCAAGTTCAGCCAAAAACCTTCCTCAGAAAACTTTGGATGGACTTGTTAATGTTGGAGACAATTATATATCAGCTCCTAACTCAGCATCAAACAGTACCAGCTCAGTCTCTGTAGGCTCTGAAAATTGTGATAAATCCGAAAATAGTGTTGTCTCAACAAATGAGGAAAATTTGAAACACCTCTCAAAACAATCAAGTGATGCTGAAGGACTGGATGTATCTAACCCACATGATAAATACGTCAAGGAAGATGCTGAGCAGGATTTTTCAAGTAATGATTCAAAGTCAGGAAACAGCCATCTTGAAAGTATGAAAAACGCAGACCTGTGCAATAATATTCAGAACAATACAAAGTGTAAAGATGGTGAAAATTCATCAAAAGATTCCTCTACAAATTCATTAAGCAAATCTTCTGAAGATAAATCCTTAGAATTAAAAGGAGGTGGGTCATTAGCTGACAGTAAACCTATAAGTGATTCCAAACCAGTTGCTGACAGCAAAACTATAAGCGATTCAAAGCCACTAAGTGTTTCCCAGAATAACAGCAGGCCTTTAACTTGCCCTCACAATGATGAAAATGATGACACGTCCATCATGACTGATCTCAGTCTTGGCTCCAATGTAGCTGACATTAGCAACCAGAGCTCAAACTTCAGTGACTTTTTCACCCATAAGAAGATGGAAGACAGGATGGAGGACCCTGATAAAGACAGAGACTGCAATGAGCACACAATGGATGATAAAGTTTCCTCTGAGGTTTCAGAAGAACAGTCACATTCACTGAGTGAAGAGAAATCAGAGACAGGTGAAAGGATGCAGGGTAGGAGAAATTCAGCAAAACTTCAGAAACAGAAGACATTGCCTCCAGTGGCAGATTTTGAACCCTTTGCCATGACGTTTGATGATGGTACAAAACCTCCAGTGTTCTCTGAGGTGCAGGAGACGGAAGATGAGGATGATCTGTCCACACTGGATAGCTGTAGTGTGACTCTCAGCAATACAGATGGTAAGGGTAAAAAAAGAACAAGTTAGTTCTTAAAAATGAAATTAATGTGAAATCATTAAAATTTGTTGGTGCTTAATTTTTGGTGGATTTGGTTCATACCCCTTACCCAGGAATTAACATCTTTAATGAATTTATAAAACACAGTCTTTATTCATTGTAGGTTCAGGTGAATCCCAAAAATTACATCCCAACAAACCTTTACAAAATTGATGACAATCCACAAAAATTAGCCCCGAATGGATTTAAATGATTCCACAAGTACAACATTGAAAATTCATTATTCTATCTTTTGTGATTTTCTAATTTCATCACAAAAAAATTTTGATTAGAAATCAGTGCACCAACAACGAGTCGCCGAGAGGAAACCAGGAAGCGGAGACAGGCATTACAAAAGATATTCCGTTTTCTGGACGTCGACTCACTTCTTGTTGTGGCTCAGGTCTGTAGAGAGTGGAAAAAGGTCAGCCGCAACAGGTCGCTGTGGAAACGTGTGGTACTGGAAAATAAAAAGTGCTCATCAAAGGTAATGACATTCTAAACGCCAATAGCGATACATTTAAATGATTTGAGAAAAAAGTTTGAAAAAAATATATTTACTACCTTTCAGTTCTTGATCAGCTTGTCCAACTGGTGCACCAATATGAAACATTTGACCTTGAAAAGTAAGGTTTTATAAATGTTGTATAAGCACTGAAAACAAAAAGCTAGGTGGAATATGTAAACTTAATATGTTCTTGGTCATTTCCATACTGTTGCTTCCTAATAATAGATCTTTCACCACGAGACCAAAGGCAGACTGAAGCAGACGATGTGTACCAGAGTTCCATCAGGTATACTGGAAAGTTACTCATTGACATCTCTTCCAAAGACCTTGATTTTCAGATTCTGAGAAAAACTTGTAATAAATTGTTACAATCAACCAACTAACTGTCTTCCATTGTTTTTCAAAGACTCAGATTCTATGCAAGATATGTTGTTACAGCCTGAACTCACTGCCTTCCTTGTTGTTGTTTTTCTGATCAGAGGGAGTCTTGAGATGGGCCTGGAGAGACTTCTACAGGTGTGCGAGTCCACCCTACAGTCCCTCTCCATCATCAGTTGTGGTACTCTGCTAACCGACAAGTAAGAGATTCCTTTCCATATGTTCTCTGTCAACAACATCATCAGCCATTAAATCGATCAGCATCACAATTGTTTCAGAGTAGACAGACAAGTGAAATCCATATCACAAAATTTACAGTCAAACCCAGTTATAGCAAAGCAAAAGGAATGAGCAATTTTTATTCATTATGATTTGTTATAACTAATAAAAGTTTATGATACAGTTTAAAAGTTAAGGGAATGAAACTGACTTCACTGTAAGGATGAATTTGATATAAGAGTGTTTCACTGTGACAATGTTTTACTGTTTATTTCTTTAGACAATGATTTTTTTTTTTCATCT
>CM065920.1:20554514-21029514 GCA_033439105.1 Magallana nippona | reverse complement strand
GACAGGAGTATTTGGCTGGCTAGCTGCTACAGTCGCATGCTGCGGAGCGTGGAATATCTCTCCTCTTCCTTCCCTTTGGGTCCTGATGTTATGTACGCCTTGGGAGCTGGATGTCGGGACATAACAACTCTAAAGATCCACCCTCTTTATCCTTGGTAGATAACATTTTTTTTCTGTAGCTTTCTTGACAAGTAAATGTGCTTTCTGTAGAAATGGTTTTTTCTATTTTGATACGTGAATTTTCAATATCTTTTCAGTGAAAATGAGGGAAAGTTTTCCAACAAATGTCTACAGATTGTGTCCCAGTTTTGCTCAGACCTTGAGGTTCTGAGTATTGGTGGTTCTAAAGTAGATATAAATGGCTTCGTTCTTATAGGTGAGATGATATTTTATTAATAATAATCATAAACATGTTTGCAAAGCCTATAGAAACTTTTTATGATAAGGGTTTAAAGATGATGATTTCTATTCAGTCCATTCCATTTGACAGAAAATGTTTCATTTCTAATAGATACAATTTCTGTCTACAGACCTGTCCTAGACTTTATATTATACTAGACACGCAATTTCTGTCTACAGCCAAGGCCTGTCCTTAACTTATATTGTACTAGACACACAATGTCTGTCTACAGCCAAGGACTGTCCTGGACTTTATTTTACAAGACACATGTTTTCCTGTCTACAGCTATGTATTATCCTATACTTTACTAGATATGTTTTCTGTCTACAGCCAAGGCCTGTCCTAGACTTCAGCACCTGGAGCTCCATCACTGCCAGGAGATCACGTCAGATGTCGCTGTAGCTGTCTGTCGACTCGGGCTGAAACAGCTTCTCACCCTGGCATTTATACACACCCCGGTTTCATCAGATGCTCTAAAACACTTCTACAGTGAGTGAAAGTCCAAAGCATTGTGTTCAGACTACTGTAGATTCCTCATTAAACGTGAAGAACTTAAATGTCTGCATAAAATCACGAGAAGCACCCTTCGTGGATTTTAAAATCACGCCATTATCTTATAAAGGAGGAGAACTATAAGAAATAAGGATAAAAGTTCCATATTTGCGATTTTATATTCTCGCAATTTGATACAAAACAGCAGGATCGCAGAATTAAGTATTCACGTAATATAAGGAATTTACAGTATATATCACAAAAGCTGCTTGACTAAAAATAAAAAAGAAGAAAGTAAAAAAAATCAAGGATAGATATGATAGTTTTCGTAACTTAAACATTTCTAAGTTTAGTGTTCAGACTATATGTATATGTGTATGAGTCTGAGAACTGGTTAATTACAAGAATGCAGAATGTAAAATTTTATAATTGAATATTATTATTTTTGATAGTTTATTTTTTCCCTCAGAATCCTGTAAGCACCTTAAAGACATTCAAGTGGCCTTGTTTATATCAGACTTCTATCAGGGTAAAGCGGAAAAAGAGGACACTAAACTGAAGAAGTGGCAGAAATTTGTTAAGGATATCAAGGTAAAACAATCTCAAAACTTTCAATATCAAGAGATAAAAATTACTTTGGGTAAACACATTAAAAAAGCAACATTTGCCAGCAACCCACTCACTCTGGTGTGGTATAAAGCTAAATACACAAGGAAACTGCCATTTATGTCACAAATTTCACACTAATCATGTCACAAATTTTAGCATCATTTATATAGGGAAATACTTTTTTTCATCATCAACCATGAAAACTGAATTTACATTCATTTGTATTTTTCTTTTCAGAGCCTAGAGCGAATTCCTGGTCTTGGAAATATCCTGAAGTTGAGCCTACAAATCACCTAGATGTTCCATATTTCTCCACCAAAAATATACACTATATGCTAATGTTTTCAAGTATTCATAATTTCTTGCCAAAAAACACACATTTTTTGCATTATATTATTATCTGGTGTTTTATACAGCCAGTAACCTTGCAATAAACTTTCATTTTATCATCTTTTTGTTTATTCATTAACAAGAACTTTGGTAACCAATATACGAACTCATTTCTGATCAACTTTTTCATGCCCAATGCAATGAAATAATGTTATTAAAAACAATGTATTTATACAAGTTCAAATATGGCATCATTATTTATATGAATTTGGTTTGTAATCAAGTGTCTGTACAATCACTGACACATTTTCCATGACCGAACATCATATGGAGATAAACAGTAAATTACTGTAGATTCCTTATTTAACTCCAGTACTTAATTCCATAATTTTGTTTCAAATTGCGATAATATAAAATTGCGACTGCCTAACTTTTATTACAGTACCCGCAACGTTATTTTTTACAGGATAAACGATAGGACAGGATTAGCGCACGATATGATAGGATTAACGCACGATAGAACAGTATCGTAAAAAATAACGTTGCAGGTACTGTATATCATATATAGTTCACAACTGTCAGAAAAATAAAAGTGAGATTTTAAATATCCACGAGGGTTGCATCTCGTGATTTTATGCACAAATCAATCATATAAGTGCACTGATTACAGAAACTTTGTGTTGAGGATCCTAAGAACAAATATGGTGGTAGATTCATATCTTGCAGGAAAAACAATTTGATGATTTCAAGTGGTTTATTCAATTTTTTTTTTTATATCAAGTGATTAACCAACAATTGGTGTACATTAATGTACCAGCACTTTCACAAAAAATATATAATTGTATTGATGTAAAAATACAATCACATGTAAAGGTACTATCAAATTTGCCAATAAATAAGTTGACCACGTGATTCCATTAAAAGGTGTGCCTAAAAGACTAGAGACATTGAGCCTTAAACGTTCCCATTTTAATACAACAATTTTGATATCATGAACGAAAATGTTCTGATATGCTGTTGACCAAATCTCCAGGTGTCCTTATTACTAAGGTGCTTAATTATTCAGCTGTATCTCTACATGTTCGTTAAAATTCAGCAGGAGTATCAATAATTGTCAATCATCACAATTTTCTCATAGAATGCCCATATAACAATATTACAAGAAAACAATACATTAATTCTATCTATGAAATCACTGTTAAATATGTCAGAACATATAAATTTGATTCTTTGCACAATACAAATGTATTCCAGTTCAATGTACCTGAACAGGCAAACTGCACACTGAGTGGCATATTCTTGTTAAAGCACAGGAGACTTTCAATGTAACATGATTATAATTTTGTAGACAAGAGCATAAATAGTGAAAAAGAGGTGTATCAAAAAATCAAAGAATTCCCAATCAACCAATTATGAGTACTCTGATACAAAGAATGCCAAATCACCAAATTAAAGTCAGAATATGATGTACATGTATATAATTTCAGAACTATAATATTTCAATGGATTTGAGAAGATTAAAGCTCTTGAAGTCAAATGACACAGAATGATGTACACGTATTTCTGCACCACATTAATTGATCTAATCTCGGTAGATTATATACAGTGTATTTTCATTTATTTATTACTTGAACAACTCGGCTATGGAGCACTCTCTACTATTTCGACAACACTGTAGTTCACAACTCAAAAAGAAAAGCTATGATGTTGTCCTCTGATATAAACTGGAAATGGTCAATTCAAAAGAAGGAAAGACATGGTATAAACAGTCCAGCTCCTTATAGTTTGGATTTTGCTTTCCCAATGTCGATGAAGGGCTTGGGTAGAGGGTAGAGTCCCATGTGCCTCTTGAAGTCTGCAATGTCCTCTACCACACAGGGCTGCATGAGATAACCACATACATTAACATGCAAAACAACAAGTCAAACAATAAATGATTAACAATTCATCACTACAGCTACAACGTTTGTTAAAAAAAAAAAAGATACTGTAGATTCCTTATTTTATGCGAGTACTTAATTCGCGATTCAATCGTTTTGCATCAAATGGTGAGAATATAAAATCACGAACACCAAATTTTTATCATAGTTTCATTCAGTTTACATCTGTCCGAAAAAATAAAAGCAAGATTCTTATATACGGGAAATGTCATTCTCTCGATTACACGTGGATATTAATTCCTCGCGTTTAATTAGGAATCTACAGTAATCAAATTAAATTGACAGAAAATTCATTCAGTTTTCTGATGAATCCTTCTCTCACCTTGGGAAGATTGGGGGGAACTGGCAGTAGGTCAACTCCATTGTCCTCGGGACTGAGTGTGTCTGTATTTAGTTCCTCTGAGGTCGGCATGATGTGTATACTCAGTTTATGTCTGTGAGGGGCATTGATGGCTACAAAGTCCTAAAAGAATAAAAAAAACAAAACATCCTTGTATTAAAACCAGCCTATATTTTTTTTGTGCACTTGAGTTTTGAAAAAATGCTATATTAGAAAGAGAGGAGAAACCATTGGTTTACTTTTTTTCAGTTTTATCATCAGTTAAGATAAATCAAAAAGTTTATCAATAATTTTTCTGGATTAGGTTCTAGCATATTTCCTCGAAATTCAAGTCATACAGAGTGATAAACAAATGATTTGTATGTGCATGTACCTTGAAAAACATAATGAGGTCATCTTTCTTAATTGTCTTCAAACATGCAACTTCAATCTCATCTGGAAAAACAAAAACATCTAACTACCGGTACATGTATAAAAGTTGAAATGTCTCATAAACCTGTATGGTGAAAAAAGATTCCTAGGGAATAAAATTCTAACAATAAGATTCCTACAGGGCTCTTTCATTTTAATGCAGGGTCCAATAAATAGGAAAGATTATAATGGTCCATTCTATCATTGATATTTGCTTAAATCAAAGACACTTCACCTCTGTCGAAGTTGTACGTGTTGGAAATGATTTCGGACCAGTACTTCATGTTCTGCTCATTGATTTTCTTGGTTTTCTCCATCCTTTTGGTAGCGAGGGCTCCAACATGTTTGTCATATTCCTCCTGACTCATGTCTCTGATGACAGTCTGTTTCGATACAAAAATGAAACAAGGTCCATTATTTTACAAAGTTCATCAAATAGCATTAATTTTTTAATATGTTCTGCGTGACCTGCTAAAAGGAAACCTCTTATACAGCGATGAACACTCTACCCGTGGATGTTCTGTGCAACTTGTGCACAAAAAATCCAAATAAAATACATGAACAGGTTTCTAAACAAGATTTATGGAATATGTGTGTATATACTAGTCTATGTGAGATTAACCTTCCCTTTTTATGTGCATGAAGACTTACTTCCATATGATTAAGGAAGGCTTCCACTCGATCATCGACATACTGTGGTGGTCTGTCAGACTGAATTATCACTCGCAGTCCCTGGACACCGCGAGCTCGCCGCACACCGCTAAACACAATGTATCCTGTAAAACCACAATGTGAACAAAATTAAAGTAGAAAGTTTTTTTGTCTTGGCCTCAATCAGGTTTTCTCATACTCACACATTTACATGTAAATTGCTTGTACAAGTTGAACACGTACAGGCTTTATTGATTTTAAGACAGTATCATATGTTTGATATCCATAAAGAGCCTTAGATTTTCTTTTGTTATACTGTACATTACAGTGTGATAATGAATACACATGTTTACCTAACTGTTCCTTTGTTCTGAGAATGTTGAAGCAAGGCTCAGCCAGAATCTGTACCAACAGCTCCAGTAACATGTTGGGCAGGGTGTCCTGCATACCACACTGGTAGTAGATACTGATGGAGCTGCTCTTGTGTACCTTGTTGTCTGTCTGGTACAGATAATAACAACCTGGTAAAATAAAATGGTTCAAAATCACACAACTATCATATATTAGCTGTGTACTGAAATCAACATGCAAGAGGGGGCATTTCAAAGGGGAAATCTTGGAATTTTTTTCATATCATTGAATGAACATCATTTAAAGCATGAGGTACATGTATTTATAAACATCAAATAATAAAGCAAAATGTGATTCGAGGATATATTGGGACAGAACATATGACCAACAACTTTGAGAATAAGTTGAACACAGGGTCTTGGATCTGATTACAGTGACAGGGAATTAGTAGGTAGACATGTAGGTCAAACCTTGAGGTATTTACCTATTATGAGAAGTTATAGCCTAATATCAAAGACTTGGTAGACAGAGAGAAATGCAGGTGGAAAAACAGAAAAGATAAAGACATTATGCCTCCACCCATCTTTGGTGGCATTAAAATATAAGAAGCACTAACCATCAGGAATCTGGACCTCTCTGTATCTCTTGTACTGACTGGGCAGTAACTCCTTGGTTCCACATTTCTCCTTTAGAATTCCTTCTGTCATATCCATTACCTCTTTGGCTTGCTGAAATCATAAGAAACTAGCCATACTGATTGGTGTCCTTCCCAGATTTCATCATGTTCATGTATATAGATAGATGTACATGTTATCAAGTTTGATTCTTAGAAAAGTTTCCCTAACAAAAGTATTAACCAAGAACTAAAAATAGATATAAAACATAGTTTAGCTCTGTACAGGGTGCAATACATGTGTATATATTTTACGTATACGCATATCTCTCTCTACCTCCTTCCCTCTCACTTTCCCTCACTCTAAAATATTTCATAATATTGCTTTAAACAATCTGTAAGAGTACCGGTACCTCCACTTCCATCACTCTCTCTCTCCCTCTTACCTGTTTTGTTACATTGCCATATATCAGTGCTTCTATATATAGTTTGGATAGAAGATTAGGGATGAATTCCTGTAGTTTCTCTGCTGTCACATCTGCAAAGTTTCAAGTTCAAAATCAGTTTTACTTGAATGAGGTAAAAAAAAAACCCCAATCAAAGACAAACATACATGTATAGGCATATTTGAAAAGCTTACTATAAGATGAAAAAAGAGAAAAGATATTCAAGAAGCTACTACTCTTCATTGAAAAATTAAACTTTTGTTTTTCACCAAAAATAAATGTAAAAAAAAAAACCCCAACTACTGGTATTCATGCATGTACAACAAAATTCTTTCATAAAAATGTTTAAGAAAAGCATAAAATTGACTTTTGAGACTGCCCCCATTTTTGTGACTGACCAGCAGCTGACTGGAGTAACTCTTCTTTGGTCCACTGAATTTCAGCCATCAAATTATTGGTGTAGTAGATAGAATGTTGATAAGGCTCCTCCGCATAGAAATTACGCAGACCTCTCATGTACTGGAAGAACAATTTATTGTTTTGTGGTTTATTCATACTAACCAAATTTCTTGAAGACAACCAGTTTACCAGTATTCATCCATACAGAAACTCTATCTAAGCACTTGCATGGAAATGAAGGTCATGTGATTCATATTTACTAACATTTGACAACTTACCATTTCTTTGTAAATTTCAAATCGCTTTGGATCCACTTTGAAGTCAGTAAGCTTTTCTAGAATTTTCCTTAGAAGAACTGGCTGTTTTTCATGGTAACCTTTAACTTGCAGCTACAAAAGAACCGATGTCAAATAATTTTGCACTCCATAACAAGATTCTGATTTTAGACACTGTTTCACTCTAAATATAAAATTAATTCATCATACAATAAACATGCATCTACATGTATATGTATAAACTGTTTTTGGTATTTTTATCCACAATTTATACATAAGCAATACTACATGTTCTATGCTAATAATCTGTTGTTTGAAACTTGGAAGTCTTTCCAAACTGACAAACATGTACTTGACCTATTCTGATTCACCTACCACCATTCCACAGATAGTGTTCATGAGGTCGTAACTCAGGCCCGCTAACTCAGCGTCATAGGCGTACTCGTTCAGGGCGTCCTTGAAGAGCTCTGTGAACAAGCCTGCCATGTTACAGTTCAGTGGATCTGTGTAAGCTACTGGACTGGGAATACATTGAAACAACATTAAAATTGATGCATAAAAGATATATATAATCAGCATTTCACATACTGCGAATTCATCATTCAAGCAAGCCATAATTTTCTAGATTTTCTTGGATACATGTGCCTATGGATTTACATCCACAGGAACTATTTATTAACATTTGAATACACAGTTTATGTAAATAATATTCTCATTATAGCATTGGGCTCCATTTAAAAAAAATATTGATTCCACTGTTAAAATTTAGTGTAAAGTTTGTCCAATAATAATAACAACTCATATTTCTAATTCACAAGAAGTTGAATGAAAGGTTTCACAGTTCACAGAGAGAGAGAGAGAGAGAGAGAGAGAGAGAGAGAGAGAGAGAGAGAGAGAGAGAGAGAGAGAGAAAGAGAGAGACAGAGAGAGAGAGAGAGAGAGAGAGAGAGAGAGAGGGGGGGGGGGACTAATATTTACTCTTCAATACACATACCTTGAAATATCAAAACTCAAACAAGCTTTGGGCAATAAGAATTTGTCATCTTGTTTGAACCATAACCTTGACAGTCCTGTTTCTTTGATCATTTCTGGCAGTGGGGAGCTCTACAAAAGATTTTCGTTTATAATGATCTCCTATAGAACTACACTGTAACCGAATATTCTGTTTTAAAAGTCCTGATAAAATAAGTTTCAAATTGTCAAATATTCTTTAAATTCAAAACATATTGTCAAATTGTCAGATTTATAAGTTAAAAGTCTTAAATTGTTATATCTTCTGTAAATACAAAACTTACATCTTTTTCTCTGGGAACAACTTCAAAATTTGTTGGAATAAACTCATTTCTTGGTGGAAGATGAAGATTCTCACTCAATCCACAATTCTTCCACTTCTACAAACAAGAAAAAGAAGTTAAATTTCATAAAATGGCTGAATCTAAACAAACGATTTCACACAGTCCAACTCAGCTGTTCATTTTGCTAACCTGAATTTTCTCATCAGGTATATCCTCCAACTTGTATTCAGTTCCATACCATTTCTCCTTCTGGTCAGCGACATCAGCAAACTTCTTAGCAATAACTCCAATTCTGTAAGAAAAGAACAATATATTGTAAACCAATGTTTATTCGCATGCAAGAAAAGTTAATGAGGTTCAAGAGAGTCCTATTTCGCCAAAATTCAGTCTATAAATATTTCTTTTTTATGTAAAATTTCATCTTCGTAGGCTCTGTTGCAAATATTGGTCGCTGCAAATCAGTTAATCAGTGGTTAATCATGAATAAAAGTAACAAAAATGAAAGTTGGTTTACAGTAATATTTTCATGCAGGAAATACATGTATTCTGAAACAATTCAAGCAAAAGTGAACTCTGACCTCATGGTTTCAGGAACCAGTTTATCCAGCACCATGGTGATCAGGTCAGGTCTGTACTCTGTCAACAGGTAGGAGCCACTCAACACCTCAGGAAGTGGGTATTTCTAGGAGTAGAGAGCATAGGTATAAAAGGCTATATTAACTTACAAATTTAAGGAAGGGTTTTTTTCTAAGCGTAGAGAACATTTACACAAAAGGCTGTTTAAATACAAAATGTATCTTACAGGTAATACATAAACTTACATAATTTTTTTTTTCAGAATACAAATTTCATTCGATAAAAAAGAAAATAGGTAAAAATGTGTGAAAATATAGCATTACATTATAGTTTCTAATTAAGATGTAAAGATAAAAAGACTGGAAACGAAGTTCTTGAAGTGGGCAGTAAAATAATTCCATGCAGAGCAACTCTTTTTTAATAATCATTGTTTTAACTAAAGATGCCTTACCTGCATTCTCCTGGCCAGGAAGGAGGCGTAGTTGATGGGCTTCTCCTTGTCCTTGAACCTGAATATCATGTCGGACAGCTGCTGGCACTCCTTGTAGACCCACTCCTGGGGGCCCTCCTTCCTCAGCATCTCAATGTACTGGAACATCATCAGTAGAATGTTGTCTACATGCTCTACACAGAAATACAGATATAAATATAACACGTAGTAAGGTATAGATATACTGGAACATCATCTGGAGAATGTCGTCTACTGATACATGTATTGGCATAAATGGAAATGAAAATATTTCTATAATTTTGAATGATTAACCATTGGTTTTAAATCATAGCTTTATGAAAAAATACTTAAAATGCATGCACATCATATAAATTTGTTTTAAAAATCACTTAACTGTTGGCATATAGAAGTGAAAAGAAGTGATACAAACCTAATCCTTCTTCTGACAAATCAAAATCAATCCGGAAGAACATGAATCCATTGGCTCCATCAGTCTGTCCCCCACACAGGGAGTTCACCCAACCTGTTGATTGAAACATGGTGCAGGTTGATAGAAGTAGCACATACATGTAAAAGCTATATACTCAATGCACATGTGTTAATCAAGACTCAGTACTGATTCGTTTAGAGGTTTCTAGAGACTCGTTGATCTAGATAAGCTTTTCAAACAGTGATATTTTTTCTTACAAAATTAATACCTTTTTCACTCATAAAAACTAATGAATTAGGTTGATATAAAGAAAACTGCATTTACGTCACTAAATCCCAATAGAAGTATTTCCCCTTTTCAAGAACCTTCCACATAATAATTTTTTTAATCAACAAACATACAATATTCTCTTACAGACCATACATGAGTTATGTTTCTCCTAATGTTATAAGCCATTGACTGACAGAAACTTATAAATTTCAAAACCTAATACTGAACATGACACACACAGATTTAGGATAACCCCATTACGTAATAAGAAGGCCATGTCCGATATAAACCAACCTCTTTGTTTGAGCTCTGACAACAAACTGCCTCTTCCTTCATGTCCAATCAAATGTCCCAGAATATGCCCTGGCTATGGATAAAATAGAGAAAGTTTTATTCTTGTGTTCCCATTTACCAGAACACTGTACATGAAGTAAAGCTTGATTTCCTAGAAATAATATATTTCAAAACTCTCATGTTAATATAAAAACAATAGATTCATCATGCTGAAAAACTGTTACTTTTCTCAATATATATATACTAAAGTAAACGTAAAAAAAACCCCTCAAATTTATCTCCCTTTATACACAGTGACTGTGAAAATAAATTCCATAACACTGTATATGTGTGTAAGATTTGCTAGAGACAATTACCAATATAGCATGTGCATTGGAAATAATTCTTAAACTCTTACATTAGATGAATAATAGTCTGACAGGTCTGGAATGGTCCAGGAAACAGACAAGTTCCTCAAATCTTTCACCGGAACACCATAAAATATCTTCTACAATGTAAATCACAATGTGTTGTTTATCTCAAGCACTAAAGAATGAATTATCAAATGAATATAAAATTCCTTGACACCATCTGCAGACCTACTTTGACATGTTCTGGGCCGTAGGGACCTTCGGACCAAAAAGGAATGTCCACTGACTTATTCTCCACCGGGCTAAACAGAGGTGCCACCATCTCTGACAGCTCATCTAAGGACTCTGAAGATAATACACAAACCAATTGTACTCATATTCAGCATATCATATGAACAGCAGTTGAAAAGACATGTCTGAATACACAATTCATCATTCATATATGGTCAATAAATTGGATTTGCATGTATCTGATTATGAAACATAGCAGAGCTATTTTTTATATTTCTGTTGTTAAAAGTATTAACACTAGTAATAACCATAGGCTTAAGTGTTTCTATACTTTTTGTTCCATGCCTGAACAGAGCGGAAACATTTAATATTTTCTTCTTCATTTGTCATAGAAACCATTTCTGTGTACAGCAAAACATGCTTACAGCAAAGTGCTAATGACAAACTATTTTGATTTAGTAAAAAAATGTAATACATCCAATAGATTTATCATACATTTCAAGATTAAGGGGTGGGGGTGGGGTGGGGGTTGAAACTGACTTCACTGTAAGTGTGAATTCATTATAAGCATGTTTGCTATGACTGTGTTCTACTGTACCAGTTTTTTCCAATCAATTTTTGCTTTCCTCAGTAAAGTTGATACAGAAGTAGAATGGATTCACTCACCTTTCCCTAACACAGCTAGGGACATGATGTTGGAGGAGTAATACTTGGAGTGGAACTTCAGAAGTTCATCTCTGGTGTTGATTCCCTTGGACTTAGGAATGGTATCCAAGGTGTCTTTATTCCCTGTAAGATTATAAAGACAGACACATTTTGAAATTATCATATGTAAGTTAATCAATCCTGATATATTGGTAAATGCATTTGATTTATCAAAGGAACAATGCGTCTGTCTGGAAGAAACTTTCAAAAGCAGCACTGTAAATCTGTAAATTTTTACCGTAGATAAATTCTTAGAAAATTTGTGCGTGCTCTGCATTTGCAAATTTTTTTTTCCTAAACATTTATCAATAACTAACTAACCTGTTCCATAATTGGTGTATTCGTGGTCAGGATTGCCCAGAGCCTTGTCTAACATATTGAACCTCCATGGATCCTGCTGTAAATTCTTGTCGTTCTCAGAGTTGACAGCATTCACTTCTCTGTCTGTGGCAGAAGGAGTAAATAAAGGGCACAAGAAAAACTGGGCAAACCTGGAAATGCAGAATATTTGATGTATCTTTCTGGGTTTTTAGCATTTAAAATACAGCTTTTGCGTACAATGTCAGTAACTCCTTGAGGAATTTAATAGAATGAACAAAACTGTTTCACTATTCTAAGAGCTTAAATTTTGATTGTCTTTTTAATATGCCATGACCTACTTATAGTTTATGTAATTAGCCCTTATTGATTCCACTTACCTGTCTAGAGCTCCTGGCAAGTTTTCTGACCGGACATCAAAGAAATAATTTGTGTTCTCTGATGAAGTATAGGCATTTGACATTCCTCCATGCTCGCTTAAAAACTAGAGTATATAGATTAGTAAATACATAAAATTGCAAAGCAAAACCATTTCAATTGTCCAAAAAATGTATTTGTTTATATTTCCATGATCATATGATTTTCATTACCTTGTTATAAGCATTTTCTTCTTCATACTACAATGAAACAAAAGCATGAAATTGTAGAGGTGTTCTTAGTAACAAATTAAGTAAAGAAAATAATCTAATAAGTTAACTTCATAAAAAAATCTCAATTTTATTACAACAAAGTTAGAGTACCTTTTTTGTACCAAGGAACAGCATGTGCTCACAAAAATGAGCAAGGCCTGGCAAATCCTTTGGGTCTTTCATAAAACCTTGCAAAGAGAAGATTTCTCTTTTAAACTTATCAATGACCATTCATACATGTTGTGTTAAGTATCATGAATGTATAATTATATCTATAAATGTAAAGATCACATCATTACATGTTCAAAATAAACATTACTGCATAAACACTTACCAACATGGACATCTATAGCAGCCGATGCTTTATCTGTATCTGGGTCACTCACTAGAACCACTTTCAGTCCATTTTTTAACTTCATGGCTCTGTATATTCTTTTGTCACCATCAGAACGAATTATAGAGTTGTGCTCAAATGTCTCCAGAGCATGTTGATTTGCCATGGCTGAAACTGACCTGAATTTATAAAATAATTTCAGCATCACTGAATGTTTTCTGCAATATAATTACGTATACTTTAGATTCCTTATTTTACACAAGTACTTAATTCCGCGATTCAACCGTTTTGCATCAAATCGCAAGCATATAAAATCGGGAATGCCCAATTTTTATAATAGTTTCATATAGTTTACATCTGTCCAAAATATAAACACAAGATTTGAAAATCTGTGAGATGTGCTTCTTGCGATTTTACATTGATCTTACTTCCTCGCACTTAAATAGGAATCTACAGTATTTCATATAATTACAATTTTCACCAAAATGATAAAATTCACTCAAAACACTTGACCATTTTGTTGGCTATTAATGTCTCTTATTGAGGAAACCTAGGTAAATATTACATTAAAAAGCTTAACACATCAAAATTTTTTCCAAATAAAAAATAATTTATACTAGTGGTTTGAAAAGTGCAATGATTTCTTCCTAAAATTAAATATCACAAAAATGACAACAGAAGATTTGTACCTACTTCCCACTCTCATTAATTTAAAATTTTCCTAAAACAAGCCCTGAAACATCACACGCTATGAAATATATACAACCACCTAAAACATTTCTAAATTTTATACGTACAACTTAAAACTTTGTTATAAATCCTATACTATTAAGTTTCAATAATTAAAAAGTCTGTAGATTATAGCTTATCACCTTTAATTCTCTTGTCCTCCTAAACTATATTTATTCACATCAAGAGGGTAAACTTATTGATATAATGTACCAGGTACATTAAATTACTGAAATGGCAGGATTTTCCAAAATAACATTTGAAATTACCGAAATGACATTGCAAATACATTAAAATGGTTATGCATTGGACTATAAGTTTACAGCATTCAGTAAAATGCTTCATTATAAACACTTGATTCAAAGATTGCCATTATCATCGGCGCTGCTCCATTGAACAAAGATTGCCATATCACTATCAGTATTAATTTTACTTATTTTCATCATTTTTATTTTTTGGGGGGCAAAATTTGCTGCCCTTGTTTACTGAAAGATACATCATAAAGCACGCATTATGAAACTGTTGAAAAAGTTATTGTTCTTTGAGCTAAAAACTGTGTTCAAAATAAAGTGGTTTAAGGATATAATGAAATATATTTTGTAGTGAAAAACAAATTTTAGTATATACATTTGTATATCTAGGGTCAGTTCCGTAGATTCTAGTGTCATTTCTGTATATTTTAGCCTCATTTTGGTAATTTTGATTGTCATTTCGGTAAATCCTGTCATTTCGGTATTTCAGGTTACCTTAATGTGCCATATTAATTTTTCAAAAAATTATGTATTCATTGTTGTATAAGCTAATAAAGGACAAATTATAACATCGTTCAGTTGAACAGATAAAAACATATTAATAGTCAATTTAATACAGATTGACCAAATATTTTAAAAACCATTCACAAATCATCAACCATAACATATATAACAAATGGTTTCCATCGACAAACTTTTAATTACTCGAATTTTCTCTATCTTAGCTCTCTAGCTTGAATAAAGACATTGGCCATCAACATCCGTGATCCGCCAATAGAACTCTGAAAGTTTAAGATTTAAAGCTGACAGTATCTTTCCTTGAACTAGTAATGCCACGCGACCTTCTACTATTGTGTTCTGTGAGTAAAATATTCTCGTATATTCTTTGGAATCTTACGCAATCTTGACCACACCGTCGTTTTACTCACCGAAGCGGTGCCTGTAAATATGATGGAACCGATAGATAAGAAAACTTCACTTTTCTTAATAATGGTGAAGTAGATCTAAAGAAGGAAGTTGCTCTAGAAAACATTGATATATCGGGTATCCTTCAATTTTCTCAACCATCTGCTGTTTGCTAATAGGAGCACTCTTTTGGAAAAGAAGACAAATTGGTGAAGATTTCATTATTGGTTACATCGAGCCCGATGTGAAATGGCACTAACTATATTCAGTCGTGATTCAACAGTTCAAGACCGACGCTTAATATCTTAGACTTGTGAAATTGTTGATCATTATATAACTTGTTCTGGTCCCTGCTGATAAGGCAAGTAACAACATTGTCTTTGTTTGTAAGGCACATTATATTCATTGCATTTTCAAAGAATTAGGTTTCGATTCTACACATCGTAATCCTACTTACACCAATAGCAGCCTTTCCAAGCAGGAAATACTTCAAAATCATAAATCGGTTATGGATATCTTTAATATCCCCAATGAATAAAATGAATTTGATTTACCTTATTTTTACTGGATTCCAAAGCTTCACAAAAGTCCTTACAAACAGAGATATACAGCAGGTTCCAGTAAATGTTCTACCAAACCTCTCTCTTTACTCCTTACTAAAATTCTTACAGTAGTGAAGGAGAAACTTCAAGAGTACTGTACAACAATATACTCCAGAAGTGGTGTGAATCAGATGTGGATATTAAAAAACTCTAAAGAATTATTAGAAACTTTGAGGTCACAAAATCTTACCAAAATCAATAGCATCAAAACGTACGATTTTTCAACGCTTTATACAACCATTCTCCATGACAAATTAAAATGTAGGCTTTTTTGATATCATCGACAGTTGTTTCTTCAATAAAAATGGAAGTCGTAAAAATGCTTACCTTGTCATTGGAAATCTAGAAAATTATTTTGTTAAAAACCATTCTGATTGCACACACAAGTACTCTGATGTTGACATTAAAAAGACGCTTGAGTTTCTGATAGACAACATCTATGTAGTTTTTGGAAATCAAGTCTTCCAACAATCTGTTGGAATTCCCATGGGTACCAATTGTGCCCCATTGTTAGCAGACCTATTTTTGTATTCTTATGAAGCAGATTTTATTCAAAAATTTGTACGTGAAAAAAATAAATCACTCGCTGTAGCCTTCAACTCAACATTCAGGTATATCGACGACGTATTATCAATTAACAATTGTTATTTCCATACTTACGTCGACTCGAGATATCCCAGTGAACTTGAAATAAAAGATACAACAGAGTCTGCGTCATCTGTTTCATATTTGGATATTTTACTTTAAATGGACATTGATGGTAACCTAACAACAAAACTTTATGATAAACGCGATGACTTCAATTTTTCTATAGTCAACTTTCCTTACTTATGTAGCAATATACCTTCATCACCTGCATATGGTGTTTTTGTCTCTCAGTTAATTCGATACGCAAGGGCATCCTCTTCGTATGAACAGTTTCTAAGGCGAGGCAAGCTACTGACAAACAAGTTGATAAAACATGACTATCAACAGGCTCGTTTGAAGACATATTTTCGTAAGTTCTATGGTCGATACAACGACCTTGTCAGCAAATACAATCATCCACTGGATCGCATGCTGACTGACGTTTTTCATACTAATTGTTACACCATAATTTATCACCTAATTGTCTACGGACTTTTCCGTTTTTTCCCGATTACGACAAAGAGCACACGGCGGGTGTGACCGGTCAGCAGAGGATGCTCACTCCTCCTAGGCACCTGATCCTACCTCTATCTTTTTGGAGGTCCGTGTTGCTCTGCTTTGAATTTGTATTTCGTTTTATGGATTTTTGAGATGGTTGACGGTTTGTTATTGTCATTTTTTCATTGAAATGAAACAAGAACCGTCTCATTTCTTGTTAATATGGTGTTCCGATGGGGCCACTTCGACTTTCGCACTTTCACCTTTAGGGCGAAGATGCGAGAGTGAAGTTGCGAAAGCGAAAGTGCGAAGGCGACGGAGTGAAAGTTCGAAGATGCGACGGCGAAGCGCGAAGATGCGAAGGCGAAAGTGCGAAGTTGCGAAGACGAAGGAGCGATACTACTATCGCTCCTTCGCCTTCGCAACTTCGCACTCTCGCCTTCGCCTTTTTATATTTGTGGAGCTCTCTATCGTTTAAAGATAATTTTTGCTCTATAAAATGACACCTGAAGCAGAAGACGAACTTTTGAGAATTTATTTTCAACAGCCTGCGCAGATCAATTTGAATATTGGATTTTAAGGGGGAAGGGAGGGGTGTCCGAAGGATAATTGTATTCATCGGGGTGAGGGGAGGCATATTTTTGGTAGTTTTGCTATATGAAATTAATAATAATAAGTTTTCCAGGGGGGATGGGGTCCGGACCCCCTCTCTCCCTTTACTGTGTGAAAATAATATTGAATTTTCCAGGGGAGGGGGGGGGGGGGGGGGGGAGGTCCGGACCCCTCTCCCCCTCTAGATCCATGCATTAGCAAGGAATGTCGCGTAATAAAATTAGAATGTACTATGTTTGAACCACGTATTGATTTAAGGTACACAGAAAGATAATATCTTTATTACAATATTAAAACAAATAGATCTAAAAAAAAAACAAAAACAAAAACCCACCGACAACCATATTAGAGGACACTGACCCAGGAAGAATTGTACTCTTGATAGGATTCATTAAATACCTCTACATAAATATATTATACTTCAATTTTCAATTTTCAGTCGCCAGAGGCTGCTATCACTAACTTTCACATGGCTATTGGGCACCTGTTGGTGGTTCTTTGCAAAAACTTACCGACTTCTATAAGAGCTTAACTAATACAAACCTTTGAGGCATGTGTCAGTGACCGCTGGAACTAGCTTACAAAGAGTTTGCGCCCGCTATCAATAGCTTATACAGACTTTATGGCAACTGTCAATGACTGTTAGCACTAGCTTAATAGCCACCGTTAGTGACGGCTTTCACAGCCAACACACTCTTAGTGACTGGTGTTAGTGACAGCTATGACTGCCAACACACAGTAAGTGACTTCTGTTAGGGACAACTATCACAGACAACACACAAATGACTGGTGTAAAAGACATCTATCAGAGACAACACCCACTAAGTGCCTGGTGTTAGTGACGGCTATCACAGTCAACAAAAACTAAGTGACTGGTGTTAGCGACGGCTATCACAAACAACACACATTAAGTGCCTGTTGTTAGTGACGGCTATCACAGTCGACAAAAACTAAGTGACTGGTGTTAGTGACGGCTATCACAGACTGCACACACCAAGTGACTGGTGTTAGCGACGGCTATCACAGACAACACACTTAGTGACTGAAGTTATTGACAGCTATCACAGACAACACACTAAGTCACTGTTGTGAGTGGCGGCTATCACAGACAACACACAGTAAGTGACTGGTGTTAGTAAGTCACTGTTTTGAGTGACGGCTATCATAGACAACACACACTAAGTGACTGGTGTAAGTGACGGCTATCACAACCTACACACACTAAGTGACTGGTGTTAGTGACAGCTATCACAACCTACACACATTTGGTGACTGGTATTAGTGACGGCTATGACAGACAACACACATTAAGTGACTGGTTAGTGTCGGCTATCACAGATAACACATTAAGTGACTGGTGTTAGTGGCGGCTTTCACAGCTAACACTGTTAGTGACTGATGTTAGTGACGGCTGTCACAGACAACAACAACTAAGTGACAGCTATCAAAACCTACACACATTTGGCGACTGCTGTTAGTGACGGCTATCACAGACAACACACACTAAGTGACTGTTGTAAGTGACGGCTATCACAGACAACACACAGTAAGTGACTGGTGTTAGTAAGTCACTGTTGTTAGTGACGGCTATCACAGACAACACACACTAAGTGACTGGTGTAAGTGACGGCTATCACAACCTACACACACTAAGTGACTGGTGTTAGTGACAGCTATCACAACCTACACACATTTGGTGACTGGTATTAGTGACGGCTATCACAGGCAAACACACTAAGTGACTGGTTAGTGTCGGCTATCACAGACAACACACTAAGTGACTGGTGTTAGTGGCGGCTTTCACAGCTAACACACAGTTAGTGACTGGTGTTAGTGACGGCTATCACAGACAACACCAACTAAGTGACAGCTATCAAAACCTACACACATTTGGCGACTGCTGTTAGTGACGGCTATCACAGACAACACACACTAAGTGACTGTTGTTAGTGACGGCTATCACAGACAACATACATTAATGACTGGTGTTAGTAAGTCACTGTTTTTAGTAACGGCTATCACAGACAACACACACTAAGTGACTGGTGTAAGTGACGGCTATCACAACCTACACACACTAAGTGACTGGTGTTAGTGACAGCTATCACAACCTACACACATTTGATGACTGGTATTAGTGACGGCTATCACAGGCAAACACACTAAGTGACTGGTTAGTGGCGGCTATCACAGACAACACATTAAGTGACTGGTGTTAGTGGCGGCTTTCACAGCTAACACACTCTTAGTGACTGGTGTTAGTGACGGCTATCACAGACAACACCAACTAAGTGACAGCTATCAAAACCTACACGCATTTGGCGACTGCTGTTAGTGACGGCTATCACAGACAACACACACTAAGTGACTGTTGTCAGTGACGGCTATCACAGACAACACACAGTAAGTGACTGGTGTTAGTAAGTCACTGTTGTTAGTGACGGCTATCACAGACAACACACACTAAGTGACTGGTGTTAGTGAGAGCTATCACAACCTACACACATTTGGTGACTGGTATTAGTGACGACTATCACAGACAACAAACTCAGTGACTGGTGTTATTGACGGCTTTCACAGCCAACACTCACTTAGTGACTTGTGTAAGTGACAGCTATCACAACCTACACACATTTGGTCACTGGTGTTAGTGACAGCTTCTAGCGTCGTGCCAGTGCTTCAAAACCTAGGCTACTTAAGAAATCTTTATATCTTGTTGAAATTGTCAATCGTTTTTAGCTCTATTGGCTCTTTTAGTTACTTTATACAAGCTACATGATCGAAACTCTACATGTATTTAAGGGGGGGGGGGGGGTGGTAAATTGATATTAGTAGATAATGCATTCTATTGTATGATTACGATTAACAAATATATATTGTTGCACAAATTATTTTATTCTCACAATTATACATTGTAGATAATAACAAAAGAATCTAGTTACTTCTTTGTATAGTTATATTAAGGATTTTGATGAATATTGGGTTTAACTGCAATTGACAGAGTGACCACTGTTGATGGATTCTATGACTGATACCGTTGTTTCCATCAGACAATGACTACCATATTCCAACTTCATTTAATTTTCATTTAATTTTAATTCCTAGATCTTTTTTTATGAAATAATATAACTAAAGATATTGTTTTTGATGATCAATAAAATGTAATTTGTGTATTCCATGGAAATTCAGTTTGTATTTACAGCAAATGATGGCCCAGTTGTTACATGTAGCAACAATAGATTGGGACGTTTATAAATTTCAATTGAAAAATTCAATTATAATTTTTTTTTTTACAAAATGAAAACAATTAGATTTTTAAAAAGCGATATTAGAGGACATTGACTCAGGAGGAATACTACGGTTGATAGGATTCATGAAACACTTTTAAATGCGTCATATTAACCTTCAAATTTTAGGCGCTAAGGTCTGCTATCACTAAACTTTCACATGGCCATTAAGTACTTGTCGGTGCTTACTTGCACAAACTTCCTAATGCTTGAAGCTTTCGTTGACTTATAGAAGTACTCGAAGTACTCGACTCCTAGATTGGCGTAGGCACCTTTAATTATAGTCGTCAGTATATCAGTGACCGCTGGAACTATCTTACAACGATTTAGTGCCCACTAGCAAGCGCTTATACAGACTTTATGACAACTGTCAATGACTGTTATCACTAGCTTATAAAGACTTAGTAGCCGCTGTTAGTGACGGCTATCATCACGGCTTACACATACTTAGTGACATCTTTATATACATAACATAACTTGGGACAGTTTACGCTTTTATAAACCGCGAAGTAGAAAATGTATTCTAGTAAATATACAGGGAAACTCAAATATTATTATACAAACTATCTCATTCTCTCAATAATGCATTGTAGATAATGTCATAAGAATTTAAGAACTTCTTTGTCCGGTTACATTAAAGATTTTGATAAATATTGGCCTTATCTGCATTTGACAGAGTGACCAGTCTATGATTTACTGTAAACCAACTTTTATTTGCATGCGAAAAATTTTCGCGAGGTTTGCGAGAATCTCGTCGTTGCGAATAATTCTCGCTAATACGAACAGGTCTTATTCATATATATCTATGAATATATATGTTATGGCAACACGGGTGTGGAAAAGGCTGGATTCTCGCGAAAGTTAGTCGCCGCAAACCAGTATGTGTAAGGTTAATCACGTCCTCGCGAATAAAAATTTACAGTATACCGTTTTACCCTTCAGTCAATAATTATCATATTTTACAAATTTATTTAGATTTAGTTCCTAGATATTCCTTTATAAAATAATGTAAGTAAAAATATTTTTTTGATGATCAATAAAATGTATGTTGCGACTTTACTGCTGGATCAATCTTGTAATTACAGGAAAATAATGGTCCGGTTGTTAGGAGCAATAGATTGGGACGTGTATGAAATTCATTTGATAATATCCTTTTCTACAAAATCAAAACAAATAGCACTTAAAATCAAAATCAATTAATTAAAATCAAAACAAATAGCACTTAAAAAAAACGACGACATTATCTTGAGGACATCGACCCAGAAAGATCAGTACGCTTGGTGGGATTTATGAACACTTTTAAATGAATATTAATTTTCAATCGCACATGGCTGCTAACATTTACATTAACATGCCTAAATGGTACTTCATGGTGGTCACTTTAAAAAAAAAAAAACTTTTGTTTTAACTGACTTCAATAGGTACTTTACACATACAAAATGCTGGTACAATCTTACAAAGACTAACAGCCTGCTACAAAGACTAATTGCCTGCTACATGTAGCACTAGCTAATACAGACAGCTATTAGTGACAGCTTTATCGATAGCTTGCACAAACTTAGTATCATAATTTAGTGACTGCTAGCACTAGCTTACAGAGACGTTAGCGATGTCTGTTACATGTTTAAACAAACTTAGTGGCAGTGTTTAGCACGAGCTTACTCAGAATACGTGGCCACTATCACAAGCGTAGAAAAATTTAGTGGAAGCTGTAATTGTCAGTAACAGCTGTCATTGGCTTACAAATACTTGATGACCGGTGTGACAGCTATCAAAGCCAACAAACTCTTAATAGCAGCTTTTAGTAACTGCTAGCTGTAGCCTATACACACTTAGTGTTAGCTGTAAACGGCTTTCACTAAATTACAAGGTATTAGTGGAAACTGTAGGAGGCTATTACCACTAGCTAACCACGACTTAATGACCTCTTGTGACTGCTAGGCACTTGCAGGCCACTGTTAGTATATCCCAGAATCAGCCTTATGTTAGATTCAACATAAGCAAAGTTTAACATAATGAAATGAATCATTATTAGTTTTAAGGGGTTTTCTGTTAGATATAGTACTATTAACTTTTTTTATGTTAGTAATTTTAGGAATAGATTTTAGTAACTTTTTACATATGAATTTGTCTAATTGTTTTGGCAGAAGGTTAAAAAAGTTGATGTATATTTACGGCTTGTGCACATATCTACATATAAGAATGTAAGAAGTTACTAGAAAACACAAGTTCAACATCTTCTTACAGTGAAGATAATTGCAAGTTTATATCCTTGTACTTTAACACATATTTTAATGTCCTAGATTTTAAACGTACGTAAATGCTAAAAGTTACACGTAGTGAATCAACGCTATGATGAGCATAATTATACAAAAATGACGTCGCCAGCGTTAAAGGTTACAAAGTACGGATTTTTATCACTTTACGCGGATTTTTCACGATTTTATCACATCTGTGACATTACCTTTGGAACAACCCTAGTTTGTACCATATGCATGACGTACATAACATCCGAATTCTTTATACTATATAAAAATGTAATCTTTTTACAAATCAACAGTTTAACAGCAGTATTCATTTCCACATAATTTTTTTCATTCCAGTTTTTCCCACTTTTCAAAATAAATTAAGATGAATTGTCTAGATTACTAGGAATTCCTACTAGTTCAGTAAGGAATTTTTTTCATTCCAGTTTTTCCCACTTTTCAAAATAAATTAAGAAGAATTGTCTAGATTACTAGGAATTCCAACTAGTTCAGTAAGGAATTTAAAAATGAAATGATTTAAATAAAAGACATTAATTTTTTTTAACTAATGAAAGCTAACATAATGAATATTTTTTTTTTAGATTTGTAACTTAAGAATAATCGTATTGAATATCGTGGTCTCATTTCTGGACTTAATCTTTTCTACAGCCAAAGAAATAAAATGAAACTGCATCATTAAACTTATTTTGTCTCAAAAATCAACCTGTTTCTATAGGTGCTTAAGGACAGGACAGGATTTAGAACCCTATGGTGGCTGACTCTCTTCTTGACAAAAAGGACTATATATGATTTGAGCCTAAAAAAGTCCCTTAAAACGAACATCATCATTTAACTGTCATTCTTTGTTTTCATTGAAGAGATATACATGTAAAGTTTTTTCATAATTTACATTTTGATTCAAGTTCCCACAGTTTAGAAATATGATATCATAAAATTAAACATTTCCCGCCATTTTCGCATTTTTAGCATAAACGGCTAGTTTTTAAGAAGTTTTTCTTTCAGAAAGCATTGAGCGCATGCTTGAACATACAAAATATTTTCATTAGAGATGTATCTATCAAAGACTAATAAGTGACAAAAATTTTTGCTTGTTCAAAGCTGCGCTCTATATTTCCCATTCGAAAAACAATGAGAAAAATGTAAATTTTTGACTGATTTTTATTTAATTAGAAAAATAGCGTCACTTCTGACGTCATGTACTGCCAGTGAGTGCAAATAGATCAAATAAAATGGTGAAAAATATATCTTATATCAACTCTTCGTAAAATTAATATAACAATTTAATGCATTTGAAACACTTTAAAAATGGCAAATTATGGGGGCCAAATTTGACTCATATCATATATAGTTCTTTTATAAATGTTTTTTTTTTTTTTAAAGATATTTGAATCCTTGATTTAATCCAGTATACAGTAAATAAGATGTATATTTATCACATGTTTATCTCAATATACGGTGGATATCACTCATGGGATAAATTTTTGATATTCCACTGTGTGTTCTTATGCCACGTGACGTCATAATTAAACATTACGTAGGTTTAGCCGGTTGATTGACGTATAATGAAAAACTAAAAAATAATACAGTTGAATAGTGTTGAGTTGTAAAAGTGAAGCATTTAATGTTGTTTTATTTATTTTTCATGAATTCATAAAGAAATTGTTCGAAAATGAAATGTTTGTTTGTTAAACTTCAAGGAACTTTTTTCCATGCTTAAAGTTGTTGACGTCTCGTAGTTAATGTGTTGTGCGGCTCACAATTATAATTTGTACAGAAAAAATTGAGATTAACAAAAAACGTTGTAAAACATGTGATAAAAAGAATCTCTCATGATTTGCGATGGTATATGATTTTCATCCAACTCGTTGTGTGTTTTCTATCACCTCGCCAAGGCTCGGGGATAGAAAACACACAACTCGTTGGATAAAAATCATATACCATCGCAAATCATGAGAGATCCTATATATATTTATATAAAATAAATATGCCAATTGTGCCATAAATGCACAGCGATTCAAAACCTCCTATAATTTACACAGACGAAAACATATTTCAAAAATAATATACTTTTCTTGCATATCAAACATATTTTTGAAAACCCCTTAATTTTTTTTTTTTGATAACAGATATTAAACTTAAAAATTTCAGCACTGATATGCGTACTTTCTGCAGTTGGGTAGTACAATGTATATCGCGTGGATGTAAACTGAATGAGGAAAACGACTCAAGATGTGTAAAACAAAGTATAAAGAAAACAAACACTTCTATAATAATAAATCTAAAGTTTTGGGTCGATCGATTAAAATCTCATAAAGTTCATCAGTACATTCGACGAAATCTTGAAATCTCCTAAAAGTACTAGTTAAACATGTGACCTTGTTTAAAATATATAAAAACGTCTTGCTGGGATACTGATTGGATCAAAAATAATATTGAGAGGAAAGAAGATGAACAGGGAATTTGAGGTTTGCTTTTTCCTTCTCTTGATTTTAAGAAGCCATTGCACGGACGCCTCCTCTACTGAATGCAATGAACCTGATTGCAGCAAGGCGAAATTCTACTACGACCGTGGAAGTTGTCTTGGTATGTAGAAAACATGTTTAAATAGGGTAAACTATTTAATTTGAATTGTTTTATATAAATTGATTACTTTACAACCAGATTAACATTATGCCATGAATAAAATATTATTGTTAACGGAAAAACAGATCATTTCCCCCATTTTGAAATCCAGTGATTTACTTCTTTGTAAACAAAAATTGGTCAATCTTGTGTGATTTTATTTTTATTAGTTGGTATTAAATAATCTTACATTTTGTCGTATTTCATTTGTCTCCATATTGATTTTTTGTAAGATTGCAATTTCTTAAAAAGGTTATTTTCCCTTTCCCCTTTATCTTTGAATCTTAATATCATTCTATAAGTTACACTGTAGAACAAATTTACATATATATTACTTATTGATAAAAAGGCTCTGTTTTTGAAATTCATAATTATGAAGGAAATGGTTTGTTTACTGCATTTTGAAAAAAGTATGAGAATTTCAATGATAAAAAAGATATAAAGAAGACTTTTAATACCATCAAGTTAAAGGTTATCCTAAAAAATAGTGTTGTTGTCTGGAAAGAGTCAATGTCACGACTTAGAGCTGTAAAAAGAAATTTGTTGCTAGAACATTTTCATCAGAGACAAAGCCAACATTTGCAAACACTTGTTGTTTTTATTTAAAAACATCTGCGAACACCTCTTATTTTTATTTAAAAAGAACACATTAAAAGCATATGTTTAATAATGTACAATTGTGATTTATCAAAAGGTCCAGTGAACTGGTCGGGTATAACTCCGTGCTGGTCTCAATGTGGTGGTAACAAACAATCCCCAATCAACATCAGGCGAGCTGACGCCACCTATTCTAATGTTGGGTCATTTACGTTCAACGTTGGTGTTCACCAAGCTTTCCAGGTCTCAACCTTTGGCAAAGGTAATCCAAAATAATTTATATCATTCAGGTGGACCAAAACGGTAATTAGTAAAAAAAAAAAAAGAAAGAAAATTCAAAATATCATGAAATGAATAGACAGTTATAATGCTATCCTATAGATCATCAACAACATAAAAAATATCAGAATGACATAGTTTTGAACAAGAAACCGGTAATACAGCATTGTGCCATTTATTCTTCCAGGCTTTAAAACAAATTTTAAAACGTCTGAAGCAAACATCATTCTCTTTAATGTAAACCAGTTTGGCCAAACTGGTAACTCCTTCAAGCTAGATGGCTTTCACTTCCACGCCGGAAGATACGACAGCATGCTGGGATCAGAGCACTCGTTTGACGGCGAATTTACACCGTTGGAGGTATGATTTTCAATTTCTCCATTTTCGAAGGTTTAATGTAGTACTAAAACGTTATTTCAGTTCAATTTATCTTTAGTTTCATTCATTTTTTAGCTTCACCTGGTATTTTACAACACAAAATACCCGGATGTCAACACTGCTATGACTCAATCGGATGGACTGGTGGTCATAGGGGTTTTGGCGCAGGTAATAGAGTTCTTTGGTATATCACTGTTTGAAATTTTCCAATCTTAAACTTACACAAATTGTGCATTTATATTGAGACCCGTTTCTATTTTTTTTATCAGTTTTATGAAAAGAAATCTTTGCAGACAATGTGCTTTAATTTCTCTCGAACTTTTAACAAACTACGTGAATATCTCTTACCACAACACATTTTATGTTGACAATTTTAAAGCAACCACATTTTAACCGTTTGTGCTTTAACTGTGTGTTGATAATTGAAGGTCAACTTCTACTTGTTGGCAAAATTGTTTTTTATGTCACCCCAAGGAGAGCTTTACCGTTGTTAAGATGATGAATTCTCTTATTATGATTGCATGAAATGTCTTTGGGCAGGCTCTCGGAGGAGTTTGGAGATCACAGTTTCCTGATTGTCAGAAAACTTATCAACGAAAGCTTAGCAAAGTTTTGAAAAAAGCTTTCAAGAAGATGGAGGACTGTTCTGGTAAATACCCCTCCCCATTTCTGTATCTGCGTGTCTTTGTGCGGTCTGTTAAATTCGTTTTTCACAGTAATATTAATGATATTCTGGTTTTGCATATTTTCCGAAGATGAACCCTTTTACGCTGACTTGGCCTTAAGGAATCTATTACCAGCTGACCAAGAAAGCTTCTATACATACGAGGGATCGTTAACCACGCCACCTTGTTCTGAAACAGTCACGTGGATTGTGATGAAGTGTCCGATCATCGTCTCACAAAAGGTAATTGTGTTACATTTGATTAACTAACATATAATATTGTTCTCTTTTCTATAGTTTATAATTATTACATTAATTATTTTTGATTTGGAAGGCCATTGAAAAGTTCAAGAATATTCAAATAGCAAACAACGAAGAGCTTGGAGTTCATGGCAATAGAAGGCCGGTGCAAAGAGGTCAACAAAGTTCACCATTCTCTTTGCTGAGAAATTTCTGATTATGATATGTACATGATAATAAAATCAGATGAAAGCGTTTTTCGGAGTCAAGTATCAAAAATATAGCAAAAGCACGATTATCAACAAAAATGATAGAACTCGAAGTTCATTAATGGTTTGAAAACAGAATTAAATCTATATACACCCTTGCCCGCACATGATCCCCCAAATAGAAAAATCAAAAATATCTGAACTAAAAGTTATAATGATTATTATGATAACATTAGTTAAAATGAATGTTATATTGATGATAAAAAATGGGTAGCAGATCGATGAGCTATAATGCAAATAAATGATTAAAATCAGTAAAAAAATATATACTCTTAACTATGTTAATGCTTCATAGTGAAGAAAAACACATCTGACATCCTGAGTTTGATCCGAGAAATCTGAATGATGTGTCATAATGGATTCAAAGTTGAAAGGGAGAAAAATGAAAAAACACACGCCTTGAAAAGTATGAAATACAATAAAATGCATTATCAGTCGCAGGAGCGCCCGATCTATTTGTGGTTGTGTTAGAAAGTGAACATGGGGAAAAAATGAGTCGTTATTTTTATTGTCTAGATAGAATTATTCTTGTTATTTACAACTGTTCCAAAAGTAATTAATGATATTTTTCAATTTAAAATCAATATGATTGATAGATTTTTTAAAATTAAAGTTATTATTCCGATATTGATAGTCATACCTTTTGGTAACAATTATTGCTCCCCAGGAGATAAGTGTTAAACTATAAAAGCAACTCGTTATGAATATGAGTTTCCGGATACCCAATAATGACTAAGATAAACAATATTCTGAGCATCTTGAGCTACATGCGGGACTGACTGAGTTTACAAGAGTCGAATGAATTATTAAAGCTATAAGTCACTTGCACCTATTAAGTGCATGTAAACAACTTCTCATGTCATATTATTTTTAAAAGAAATGCTATTATCATATGTGTGTGTGTGTGTGTGTGTGTGTGTGTGTGTGTGTGTGTGAGAGAGAGAGAGAGAGAGAGAGAGAGAGAGAGAGAGAGAGAGAGAAGAGAGATTACGTCTGTGGAAAATCGTGTATATACTATATTGCACATACTACCGGCGCGGTATATGGTTTTGAAAAGTTTGGGGCCGATTTGATGCTTTGCATAAAAAACTTTTTTGTATTAAGTGTTGAGATTGCGTTATAAACAATGCATGGACGACTAAACGATAAATAGAATAAGAGTGTTATATAAAACACAAAGAGGTGGTGTCTTTGAAAATTATACAATTTGTGTCATATTGAAACATTTCCATTAAAAATCTTCACTGAAAAAAAAATGAATAGTATCATAGCATTATGATAAGTATTAGTCAAACAACTACAGCATTGCAAAAACCCACTTGTTTATTTAGTTGGATGGGATTGCTCAATAATGACAATTTTCAAACATACTAGTAACTGCATTACTCTGTAAGATGCTCTATACATTGACAAAATCTACAACTAAACAACTCTAGAAATTTATTGCTGAAAAAACTGTTTGACAAATCTTTATTCAGAGGACAAACAGAAGAAAAGGAAGTATTTTAACACAACTATATCGACAAATCTTAGCAAATTAAATCTTTGCAAATTAAAATCTAGGCTTTTTGATATCATCGACAGTTGTTTCTTCAATAAAAATGGCACTCGTAAAATGTCTACCTTGTCATTGGAAATCTGAAAAATTATTTTGTTAAAAACCATTCTGATTGCACATAAAAGTACTCTGAAGTTGACATAAAAAGGATGCTTGAATTTCTGATAGACAACATCTATGTAGTTTTTGGAGACCAGGTCTTCCAACAATCAGTCGGAATTCTCATGGGCACCAATTGTGCTCCTCTATTGGCTGACTTATTTCTATATTCTTATGAAGCAGAATTCATTCGAAAGCTTGTGCAAGAAAATAATAAAGCTCTTGATGTGGCCTTCAACTCGACATTTAGATATATTGATGATGTTTTATCCATTAACAACTGTTACTTTCACTCTTATGTTAACCCAATATATCCCTGTGAGCTTGAAGTAAAAGATACCACAGATTCTGAAACATGTTTCATATTTGGATATTTTACTAGAAAAAGACATTAATGGTAACCTAACAAAAAAACTTTATAATAAACGTGATGATTTTAATTTTTCCATCGTCAACATCCCTTACTTATGTAGCAATATACCATCCTCACCTGCTTATGGGGTTTATATCTCTCAGCTTATTCGTTTATCTGGTAGAATATTCTTTTCTTTTTTTTAACTTTTATCTAAACGCTTTTCAGCTACATATTAAATTATGTGCGAGATATTTCTGAAGCAACTTTATCAAAACAGATCTAACAAACTATGTACTTCATTTACAGTAAAATAGCATAATATTTAAAAGAAATTAAGAGGGGGAGATGACCTTTAATGGTCTTATTTTAATCTCCTTGACAAGAAGAGCTCTGTATAAAGATATAGGAAAATAAAATGTTCATATTATAAAGCTAAATTGAGTGGAATTTATCTTACTTATAGTTTATACCTCAAAAAATTATTTTTCTGTCACGTTTTTGCCCCATGGACGAAAACTGAAAAAATTCTAAATATAATATCATTGCATATCTATAGAACATATCCAATAGTATATCATATCGCTAAATCTAGTACAATAATCAATAACATTCAAACCTTTTCCAGAAAGTGTTGGTTTAATTATTATTCTTTTACCGAAACAAGCACTTGATAATTCTTCTACAATAAACATTATGTCAGCTTAACGTGAAATCTATTATGCCCACAAAAGGTATTGATCTTTTATCTTTGCAAAACTGAGACATAATTTGAATGTTGTAAACAATTTTTAAAGTGCATCTCATCACGGATATGACCATGAATTAATGAGCTGCTGTGGCGTTTAGAAGAATTTTGTGTCTGCATATTTTTTCCACTCCTTATTATTATTCATTGAAGCATTCAACTGGTTTAAATATATCAGGGGGAATGAAAAAGTTCTTAAATTATATCTCTAATTCAAATGTATGCATACATGTTCATCCGGTTGGGATCCATGAATTTGCGAATTGGGTTGCGCGCCTGCACTGTTGATAAAAAAAACACAAGTCACCACGTCATTTAATGCATTTCTATACATATAAAGACACCCTCTCATTGCATTGCAGCGCTAGGTTTATTTTCCAATTAAACAATCAAAGCATTTGACAAAACACTGAAAAAAATATAAAACACAGTATGTGCATCCATAACTAACATGATTTAAGCCCCCTCCGCCGCGGCATACTCTAAAACCTGGCCTGGTCTGGCCTGGCCCCATTGGCCTGGCCTGGCCTCAAAGTTGGCCTGGCCTACTTTTGGCCTCAAATTTGGCTTGGCCCCAAATTTTGGCCTGGCCTCAAAAATTGGCCTGGCCTCAAATTTGGCCTCTACAAAAATTTTTGGCCTCAATTTTATTTTTTTATTTTCTTTATACATTTGTTGATTGTATTGATTTTTTTTTTATTGATTTATGTTTAATATACTTGAAACATCACGCTAAATGTCTTTTAGTGTCTTATAGTGATTGTTTTATTGAAACATACATGTATATATGACTACAGGTATGACTGATTGATTCTAGTAGATTTTGATATTGTCTGTGTTTAAATTCCAAAGTACTTTAAGAATGTAATACTGCTATTGTATTATTTACTCAATGGCGGTTTTTTCAATGTACTTACTAGTAATTAACTTAAACTGCTCTCAGGATCGGACATTACCTATATCAAATAGCTGTATGAGAAAAAAATAATGGCAGAGGCGACCAATTTTTTTATTTGTTTATTCTAACCAGAATTAAAGGTCACAACAAGTTATGCTGTGTTTGAATTCTGATATTGAAGTTCCCCTATAGGGGAAAAATTGTTTCCCAAATATACAAACAACACATGTATGAAACTACTCTAATATAGGGGTGATGATTAATGACCATCACTGAATCAAGTTATCAAATGACATTAATTAAATTAGACCGTGTGAAATGTTAAACAGCAGTACAGGCAATGAATTTGACCCCAATAAAGCGACAGAGGTGGCTGATATCGAATTTTTGCTGGGGAGGAAAATTTGGGTTTGATTGGTGTTGACAGGTAATGTAAGCAAACTGGCATTTTTAAAGTGCATTGCATGTGGATAGAGATTTGATGTTGTGAATCAGTTTACAAATGTTTAAGATATTTATTGATCCTTCAAACAGGTAAGTCTCTTTTGAAAATGATGTTTTACTTTATTATTCTGATATCTCTATTCTACATTTCGTCTATTTTTTGAAGTGGGGGAGCGGGGTGCGTCTCTGAATTTTAACGCCGATTGCTTCAGTATTGGGCATAATCCATTCCTTAGCAATAGAAAGAGCAGTATTGCACATGCATTACATATGTATTTATGTGTGTAAACGTGAATGAAATCAATCAAAACGCAATCAGCCAGGTCACTTGTTATATATATATTTTTTCAATATGATTATCTCTTAAACATTAAAAAATCAATAAAAATTCAATGAAAACTCTTTGAAAATGCAAGAAAAATTTTTTTTAATTCGAGGCCAAAAATTTTTGAGGAGGCCAAATTTGGGGCCATGCCAATTTTTGAGGCCAGGCCAAAATTTGGGGCCAGGCCAAATTTTAGGCCAGGCCAATTTTGAGGCCAGGCCAGGCCAGGCCAATGGGGCCAGGCTAGGCCAGGTTTTAGAGTATGCCCCTCCGCCGCCCAGGAAAAACCAAAGATAAAACAACAAATATTTGAAAATCTCATGAAATCCGGCGTATCCGCGGCCAAAAGGAGAGTCAGCAAACATACTATTGGCGGACGCTTACTCAATTTAGATTTTTTGAATTACAAAATACACCTATATATAAAAATTATTCTTAAAAACACGACTTGCTCGGGACAGCGTGCGCTAGAAAGTGAACCTTACTGACAACCCATAGATTTATTCGAACAAGGACACTCAATAATGAAATGTCATTGGCTGAATCCTACATAACAAATGAAACTCAGTAATCCCACACTTTCGTAATTGTTTGTACATGTCGTCAGAACAAATATTTTTCGCTTTACTTTGTAACACGAAAATATTTTATTGATTGAGCATTAAACTACTCACTTAGTAGATGTTTTTTTTTTCTTGATACAAGTATCAATGATATGTGTTATTCATTTCATTGACATCGGGGCGAAATAAAATTAGATGGCTTGGACTAGTAAAAGGGTTGTGTCCAGTAGGAATAAATGTGAGTTTCAAACCCAGTGGAAGCGGGATGACGGGTAGCTAGTGATCTTAAAAGGGGCTAGTTTGTTAATAGACATCTTCACAACGTCAATGCTTTGTGATTACGGAACTCCACACAGTGTGGAGTTCCGTAATCACAAAGCCTTGACGTTGTGAAGATGGTAAATAGAGTGAGTGCAAGTAATTAAAATTTAGAAGACCCAATTCGAGCTTAGTGACAAATAATGCTATTTTTATTTCGGTTGTAATATATGCTCCTACTGCGCTCGCACCGTTAAATGTTATTTACACCCATAAATTTCGTTTTATACAAAATAATTAATAAGTGAAAAAATTCTCAACGGGCTATTTGAATACTAGTAATGCCTACGTACTCGCTAATTTACATGTAGCTAAGTATGTGGCTGTTAATGTACAGTATGATTTTGATTATATTATTATAAAAGTTTTATTTAAATTCAGTTTTGTTTTAAGCTGATGACATTTTAATTGCTAGGAGTTTATTGATTGTAATTTAATTTCTCTAACCTTATAACCTACTATCCAGTTACATTCCAACAACTGCAAAAATACATATGATGTAATTACTAAAAACATCTAACTTTCTTTGTTTTCAATAAGAATTTTTATAGAGACGTATCCGTCTTCTGTCCTTCTCGACGATGTGGAGGCGGGTGACTTTGAATATAAGAGAAAAATTTAAAAATTTCACCAGATCGACGGACAGAATATCAAACAAAATGGAATTGAAGCAGTAATAAACATACGTATACTTCTAAAATAGTTAATTCCTAAATAGTTACAACATTAGACTTTCGCAAGGATAATTGCGACGCCATAAAAAGTGCATTTTGCTTCAAACTTATCAGACGACATAAATTTTTCAGTATTTTTTAAAATAGGAAACTGTGTCCGCAGCCATCGCCCACAATGATATTAAAATTATAGTTTTATCATGCAATAGTACACAAGATATTGATTTTGTTGTAAGCGACGGCTGCAGACACATTTCCCTGTTTGACTGTGCCATTTTTCATCGTTTTAGACATCTTAAGAATATGATGTTTGTAGATATCATTATTCCCCTTTGAAAGCAAATAAAAATGAATAACTTTGTATTTGTTACACACACTTCTTTAAGATGCAATATATATATTTTCATGAGTTTTAATCAACTTTTAAATTTTAGGGCATAACGTTAGGTCAAACTCTTCAGTGGTATTTTTTAATAACCAACATTGTTTATCCGTTGCAAAATAATGGGAATGGGATATTGGTCCATTGAACATTTGATGGATGGGATATTGGCCCACTGAACACATTGTATTGCATTGTACATCGTGTGGCGTTGTGCATTTGAAAACTCACTTTACCCAGTGCACAATCCAGCCCAGTCATTTTGTTTATTGTTTGGGGACGCCCCCAAATGCTGTCACAATGTACATATGTAACACTGCAACCAAATACGCCAAACTTAGATAAATCTCATAACTATAAGAACATGCGTGTTTGAAATACAATAAAATACACGGGATTTTTAAAAAAATAAAATGTCTCCAAAATGTGTACATAATTCAGAACTCAAAGCTTAAAAATGATGTTTTGTAAGCGTAATTATGTTTTGTAAACGTACTTATGTTTTTAGTTTGCAATATAAAAGTTTCATCTTTGATGAAACCGATAACCGGGTTTTATATGGTTTAAATATCTCAAAAAGAAAACTCCAAACCAACAAAAAAATGAGCAAAGTACTTTAAGAACACCTGGTTATCATTTGAAGCAGATAAAAGGCCGATCGTGAAGGACCTGGAACTATCAAAGAGACAAATTCAGAGTGAAGATAATGACCAGAGCATTTGAAGTTTGTTGTTTTTTTCTAATGATTGGTAGTCAGTGCAAGGGAGTTTTCGCAGCCCAATGCAATGAACCTGACTGCAGCATGGCGAAATTTAACTACGACCGTGGAAGCTGTCTTGGTAGGTTGTTGATTGGTTTATATTTACATTTTACTATGCTTGTCCATTAAATTATGTGATCTTTAAATGCCTCTAAATGCAACTACCTAATCACTGCGTATGAATTTACATGTAATTTAATAAGTAGTTCCCAAACATTGATTTCTATGTTATCGGTTAAAAATATTTTTCATACCTGTTGTCAAAACACCATGTTTTACAATTATTCAACAAAAAAAGTTGATTTTATTGTTAAAGGCAAAATTCAAGAATTGTTTTTCATGGATTATTTTTTCATGTTCATCGATCTCAACTCAACAAGTCTATGTGATAACCAGTTTAAACCGGTTTTAAAAAACAGCTGTTTTCGCTGTTACTAATTTACTCCCTCCGTGATCTGCAATTTGTATCGATTTATTTAAGTAAATTATTGATTTCATCAGTAAGGGAATGTAAATAAAAGCATTGGATGATTTATTTTTGACGTCGTCGTGTCAATAACTGCCGTCAGTTGAGCAGACAAATTATCATAACGCGCTTACGCGCGTTATTCAATTTGTCTGCTCACCTGACGGCAGTTATTGACAGGACGACGTCAAAAATAAATCATTCAATGCTATAATAAAGGCCACATTTGAAACGTCGTAAATAAGTAAAAGATATTCTTGACATCATTTTTAAGCAAAATATATTATATTTTCGATTTTCAATCATAACTTTCATTAAGAACAACAGACTCGTTTTTCTAATGTGGATAATGTTCTTTAAATAAATTTTAAAGCAAAACCATGATATTAGATTTTCAATTTTCAATAAATAATTTTCTTTTAGAAAGACAGACTCATTTTTTAATGTAGATACATGTATTTTGATGAACATTTAATACAGATGAGATTTGTTGATGATTATAAATTCAATAGTTGATGACAAGAAAATGAATACAAATTTCTTGACTGTGGTCCATTGAAAAAGTGATTTTTTCAATTTCATCAACCAGAAAATGCTCACGAAAAATTGTTTTAAAAACCTCTTCAATAAGAAAACAATTTGTTTTAAATATGTAAACCAACTTTTATTATTAAAAGGGTTTCATTTTGTTAATCGTTATTTATAGACTATTTATTGTTTTGCGGGTCAAAGTGCACTTTTCATGAAGATTTCTTCAAAAGTCTCCATAAAAGTACTGGACAGAATCAAGATTTAAAAAAAGTTAATTTTATGAAGATTATGGTTCATAAGAAGAGCGCGGTAAAATCTAGGACATGTACCTGCATTTTAGTGTGTCAAAAGCAAATATGATCTGTTATCCTTACATGTAATAACGTCCCCCCCCCCCCCCACGAGAAATTTCAAATTTCTTAAATTTACATTGTACAAATACTGAAAATGTGCCTTAGACCCCCCTCCTCCCACCCACTAGCAAACTGAAATTTCCCTCGGACCCCCCCCCCCCCCCCCCTAGATCCGCGCATGATAAAAATGAACTTTTCAGAGGGCTTGATGCTCGTGGCCATTTTTAGACTGTATTGATCTCATTCTATATTAGAATATAAGAATATACCGAAATTTTAAAAGGAAAATTTTTATAGAATCTTCTTTATAAAATAATAGTTTATAGCTAAACGTACCATTTCTTAAAATTTTAGGTAGATCCAATGGTAAATTTGTTGAAAACTCAGCCTCTTTAAATGCAAATCAACTATTAAATCATACAGTACAGGTTTTATTGTATCAGTGCACGTTTTCTTAACATAATTAACAGATATTATATGATGATGTTGTAACACTACCATCATTTTTAATGTATTTACATGTAAAAGGTAATTTTTTAAGGTCCAGCGAATTGGTCGGGTATAACTCCGTGTTGGTCACAATGTGATGGTAACAGACAGTCCCCAATCAACATCAGGCGAGCTGATGCCACCTATTCCAATACTGGTTCATTTACAATCAATGTTGGTGTTCAACAAGCTTTCCAGGTCTCTAGCAGTAACAGTGGTAATAAAATTATTAATCCATTATTATAAATTAAAAAAAATATATAAAATATTACTTTATATATAAATTTTACTTTTACAATGCCAATTTATCTGATGAAAATGCACCTTACAAAACCGGTGAATTCTGTTTTAATCATCCGTGAAAATGTATTTCATACTTCCTAAATGTTTAACATCATTTTTTATGTATACTTCTAGGCTTCAAAACAAATTTTAAAGTATCCGAAGAAGACGACATCATTCTCTCTAATGTGAACCAATTTGGTCTAGGTGGCAACTCCTTTAAATTAGATGAATTTCATTTCCATGCTGGAAAATACAATAATATAACGGGATCAGAGCATTCAATCGACGGAGAATTTCAACTTATGGAGGTGAATTTAAGCTCATTCAATTTCATTAAAACTTGAATTTCTGATCCGTCTTGCTGCATATCGGTATTTTGATGTTTTCAGCAACACATGGTCTTCTATAACACAAAATACCCGGATGTCAAAACCGCCAGTAGTAACCTGGATGGTCTGCTGGTTATAGGGGTTATGGTTCAGGTATGTATACTCGTATAGTGCTTGTTTGCAATTTTTTTAAATTGTCAATTGAAATTAAAGGCTTTGCTCATTTAAAAAAAAAAATACATAACTGCTTGCAATATTGCCCGATCTAATAAACGGATATATTATTTCATCCCGTTTTATTTTCCTTTAACTTTATCATAATTAATTTTGAAAAATAGATCCATTTTAACAAGACCTTGGACTTTCGGTAGGGTGTAACTATCTTTTTCTTGCGTCAAAACAAGTTAAAAATGACGCTGGTTTCAAGTGAAATATACACAGATTGCGTAGTCTTCAAAAGCCAGACAAATCTTGTTGATTTAAAAGAGCAATGGCTGAGTGGCCAGCAAAGAAATAGACAGGCCTACGTCACAATGCTGTTTGACTTAACTACCCAAAGTCCAAGCTCCTGTTAAAATGGTTCTTTATAGATTTTTTCAAGGCTTAGTTGAAAATGTAAAAATCTACTGTTACATAATACAACTGGTCGCTGAAATTAAAGGTTTTTTTATTACACTACAGCTGTTTCAATTTTCATCTTTCAATTAATTTTGGTGGTATTTTCAGATTGATGTAAAAAAAATAAGTACCATAAGTTATAATATGCTACATCTGTTTCAACTTTCATCTTTCAATCAATTTCAAATGGTATATTGAGAATTACTTTGGTTTCTTCAACATCTTTATATGTTCACTGCTATAACCATTTGATAAAAAACAGTGCATTTATTTCTGAAAAAAGATGATATTCAATTAGGATCTTAATTTTCTTAAGCAACGGTATACGACTGTTCAATAAAACTGCTAAAATCGCCGAGCACATACCTTATGAGTTATAGCTGTAATGAGTATTACGTTTTTGCTGTCAGCCTCATATATATATGGACATGACTTATCACAAAATAAAACTTGGGTTTTTTTTCTATTGATAGGCTAGTAACGAAGCTTCCAAGACGCAGTTTCCTGGTTGTGAACACACTTTCCAACCAGCACTAAGCACTGTGTTAGAAAATTCTTTTGACGAATTGGAGGATTATTCTGGTAAATAACCACCTTTATTCTGACATGTATATTGTCTGTCTGCCTTCTTGTTAGTTACAGTTAATTTTATTTCGCAGTTTCCGAGGACTCAGGAGAGTCGGAGGAGTCCTTTATTTTTAAGACTTTGACCTTAAACGATTTATTACCAAGTGACCAGGAAAGCTTCTACACATATGAGGGATCGTTAACCGCGCCCCCTTGTTCTGAAACAGTCACGTGGATTGTGATGAAGTGTCCCATCAGCGTCTCGCAAACGGTACATATTTTTCATTTCTGATTGTATTCTTATTTTCAAGATACATATAAATCTTAATATATATTATGTAATAACTAGATATTGGATTGCTTCCTTTTAATTGTAAAGGTTGTGAACGAGTTCAAGAATCTTGAGGTTTCGAGCAGCGAAGAAGCACTTGGAGTTCATGGAAATAGACGACCAGTGCAAAGAGGGCAACAGAGCACTACATTTACATTGCTGAAAAATTTCTGATCGTATCATGCAATAAAAAAACAATAAACAGAATACAGATACACGTTTGCAATTTTTGAATGAGAGAACCATGGAAACAAAAAGCTGAAGCGAATTTAATGACGAAATTATATGACGAATTAAAAGTGGATATCGACCAATACGATTAAAGTGGGTATTGCTCACTCAATAATAGAGGGATTAAATTTATAATGATTACTTAAACGTTAAAACTGATGGACCAAACACAGTTAAACGGAAGGAAATGTTTAGAAATCATTATAAAAATGAAAATTTATATAATTATGTATATATATATATATATTTATAATATAAAAAGGTTAGAGTTAACGGCGAACCTGGCATATACTTTTTCATCTGTTTTCGTCATCATTTTCTACTTCAATATGTACGAAGTTAATATGCAAATGAAACATTCGGATGACAATGAAGATCACATACAATTTAATAAGGGAAACCGAATCTGAGTTCCGCCAAAATCATATTCTAAGCATAGGTATGGTTACTGTCAGACACGAACATCGAGGTATTTTGTATGAAATTAACATAATTAACATCCTAAATATTCCGAAATCCAATGATCTATAGAGCACTAATTTTTTTTTCATCAAGGATGAAATACTTAAATCCTTTCTACATAGTTAAAGTTAAAGGACATCAATGATAAAAAATCACACCAGTATTTCCAACACCAATTTTGATATTATTCGGAATAAAGGAGGAATGTTAAATTGGTGTCGTGTTTTCCGCAACATTTCTGCAAGATTCCACTAATATTCAGTAATTGTACAGAAGATATATGGATAAAACCCACGATAAGTAATTTTTATGTACTGTAACATTCTATCCCTCACGCCAAACAAAGACATAATTCTCATTTGCAACAAAACAAGTAAGTAGGGCTTCCAAAATTCGGTATTGATATTGTCTTGTGTATTATTAATTATGATATGATACACTGAAGAAGCTGTAAAATCATTGTGATAAAAAAATTACTAGTATTTGTTGTTAATAAAAGAGATTTTAGGATTTTTAAGTATGACCAATTGTCTACTTTAATATCAGACTTCAATACGTGTATTACAACAATTTTAAAATATTTTAAAACAGTTTTCGCTTAAGCCAAACTGGTTTAGATAAAGATTGAGAGACTTGAAACTAGTTTTGAAGTCAGGAAGTACAATCAAGATTTTCCAATTCAATGTGTACATGTACCACAGTAAAACTACTTGTACCCCAATAAAACCAATTAAGAGGGCAGAATTGTCTTTGCCATTTTAGACTATTTTAAGAGAGCTCGATTATCGTGGCCATTTTTACACTGTATTGATCTCCTATAAAAGAAAAAATCTTTTTAAAAATATAGGAAAATGCCTAAATTTAAAAGGTAAAATATATGGACTTTTTCTTTACATTAAATAATAGTTTATAGCTTTAGACATCATATCTAAAAAATAAGGTAGATTTGATGGCTAATTTATTGACTTATTCCTGAAATCTGAATACATCTAGCAGAAAACTACCAACATTAACCTTTTCAAGTAGTAAGCACCAGAAGAGAAGCTCTCGGGGAAGGAAATGGCGACCGAATAATTTTATGAATCCATCTCCTAAGCTTGGTTGAAGTCAAAAAGGATTACTATGATCCCTGATTGAACCCTACGTCAACTGATATATTTCATCTTCTTTCATACTAATATATTATTTTACTCAGTTTGCGTTGATATGTAAACTAATTAAACGATGTGAATACGTTGAATTACCGTGGTTACTACTCGATACGTCGAAATATTCTTGGTCACCAATGTTAAAAGTAAAGGAACCAATATCAGATTAGGTGGCATCTGCTCGCCTGATGTTGATTGGGGACTGTCTTCTTTCAGAACACCGAAACCAACACGGAGTTATATCCGACCAGTTCTTGGTTTGAACATATTTTATTGAATAAACATATACAATCAATATTCAAATAAACGTTACCAATAATGGAAGGTAGCTTCGCTATGTGAACATATCTAAAATTAAAAAAAAAAAAAGGGATTTAATAACATACATGTAGTGAACAAATGTATATATGTTATAGGATCGCTTTGCTATTATCATGATTCGTTTTGGAAAGATAGCAGACCAGTAAATGTTGAGCACATCTTACTGTTTTTATAATGTTATTTATATATGATTTTCTCTTTTTTCTCAATCATTATGATAGCCTTATTCTATTCTATATGCCAGCAACGAAGAACTCGGACTATATGGTAATAGACGTCCGGTGCAAAGACGTCAAATTAGAACAAGGTTCACATTGCTGAAAAATTTCTAATTGTATTACTCACATAATAAAAATAAGTTCCAGAAAACATTGAATAACTTGTTGAATGTCATAATCGTTGTTAACAAAAATAAATACTACACAAAGCTCATCTGCAAGAGACTTATAAAGCAAAGGATGCTTACTCCTCCATGGCACCTGATCCTACCTCTATTTTTTTAAAGAGGTCCGTACGTGTTTGCTCTGCTCCTGTTTTGTAATTTTCCTTTGGACTTTTGAATTTGAACACTGTTCGTTATCACCACATGTCATCATTATAAAGCATCGTTTAGATAAACGAAAAGTTCTCGAAAGCTTATTCTATATTTTTCTTCACATTGCTACCATAAATTTATTACCAGAGATGATTGAAAGGCGAATACGTTATCAGTTATGATGATAAAAATTCATCATTTCATGTATTGACACTCAAAAATCAATGCTCTTTTTTGAATTTTCATTTATAAACTCATCGTTTATATATTTTTACTTTGTTTAAGAAAAATTAGCATTCGTACAAAATACGCTTTCCTCTTTCAATTTCACCTGCATTAAAAATCACCGTAAATATGACATGATGAAATCTACTTGAGTTTGATATTGTCTTAGAATTATCACATCAACCTGCTGATAAATTGTGTTTCCATACTCTGCAATATAGTAAATGTAGAATAAAACCGTATGCAATACAATACAATCGTATATTTGAACAGAAATAACAAGGAAAATGATAAAAAAAATCTTACAGGTAACTTCACTGAAAATTTGGACATAAATACATTGAAACCATTACTTAAATCATGATTTCAACGTCGATAATGCATAAACCTACAAAAAAAAATCCTGCACATTCTAGATATATCTCTCGTTTGCGATTATAGTCTATGGTACACTTCTGCGTCATCCTCCAGGTGATTGTGGTCTAAAAATACTAAATGCCGGTTATCTACTAATACGCACATGCATTTCAGTGAGAAAAAAATCCCGAGTAAGACTTCCGTTTTGTAGTTTTATCTGCATGTATTTGTTTTTTCTTTCGAAATCTGCTGACTGAAACTTTCTTGTATGATAAAGACAACAATAGATTTCAGCTTGCACTTACATATGATTTAAAAAGGATTAAAATTAAAAATGAAATGGACATTTTCCATTTGCAAATATTTTTGTTTTTCACAAAAATCAATGTACATACAGAAAATTGAAATAAAATTTACGAACATTTTACTCGAGCATTCTTTCCCCAGTAATATTTGTATTTTTTACATTCACCCCATTTCAATACCTCTAAATCTATATCAGGATTTAACAAGAGAAAAAATAAATAAATAAAATCATTAAATCTTCTGAGATCAAGAAAATCTTATCCAATATTTTCAACATTACTTTAAATCTTGAAACAAAGGAAAAACAGTCTAATAATTTTCGGCTTTCTTTCAACACAGAGAACACAATCAATCTTTCATATGTTAGTACCCTTTCGTGAATATTACTTTGGTTACATGTTATGTAATGGATATATGCCGAACACAATTCTGTATGAAAAAATATCAGACAGTTTCGAGGCCCGACAGGGCCGAGAACTGTCTGATTTTTTTTCATACAGAACTGTGTTCGGCATATATCGTACTTAAAACCTTGCCATTGAATTTCATTGAGACAGTCCGATTTTGAAGGATATCATTACTGAAACCATTGGTAACGGTCTGATATTAAGAAGCTCACTAATATCGGACTGTCACAGGTAAAATTCTAGACTGCTGGAACAAAGGAATGACATCACAGCAGTGTTTTAATCGATAGTATCAATTTACATTGATTTAGTGAAATCACAGTACACGAGTTCTTGACTACTTCAATGAACATTTAATTTCGTGGCCCAAATCAACAAGGAAAAATCCACAAAAATGGATATTCAACGAATATTGATCAAAGCCTAGTTCTCAAAGACATACAATTATATGTGATATTTGCCTTTAATTTAATTTTTGTGAAAAACACTATCTTTACTTTTATATACCAGCCATTTTAAACTTTAGGTATTTTGTGAATTTCTCTGTCTTGCCATTTTCATGAAAGTCTCGTTTTCGTTCGGATATTTTGTTTTATTTTTTTTTTAGAGTGAGACTTCCGTACCTTTTGTTTTTATTGTTGTTTGCAGAAAACACTCACTTTATCTGGTGTACCATCAATGCAGTTACTGACGCATATTTTTAAACTGATAACCCAAATATAAATTTAGATGCACGAATTTTTGCACATTCTGCACCTATCGATTGAATGATCTATCTAACCTATAATCAAACAGAAAAGAAGGCAATCATGCAAATTAAATTTCCCATCACGTGGATAGGTTGTGCCGGACTTGCATAAATAAAAAAAACTTGCCTGAAATTGTGGTTAACATTGGGTACTGTAGTTTTGATTGGTAACTTTCATAATGCTACGTCCATGGTTTACTTTCCTCGTTGTTTTCCAGATTTCCCTGCAACGTTTATCGGCGGCCCAGTCTACTCAGTGTGTTGAACCTGACTGTAACAAAGGAAAGTTCAACTACAATCCAAGCAGCTGCCTTGGTAAGAAGAAAAAAAACAATCCAACTTTTTACAGAACATATTAAAGCATACTAGTTAGATCCATTTTAACAGGAGCTTGGACTTTGGGTAGTTGTGTTAAACAGCATTGTGACGAATGCCTGTCTATTTCATTGTTGGCCATTCAGCCATTGCTCTTTTAAATCAACAAGATTTGTCTGGCTTTTGAGCTAAAACTATGCAATCTGTGTATATTTCACTTGAAACCAGCGTCATTTTTATATAACTTGTTTTGACGCAAGAAAAAGATAGTTACATCCTACCGAAAGTCCAAGGTCTTGTTAAAATGGTTCTATATATATCTTATTTTATAAAATATCAAGTAAATCCATATATGTTTTATTGGGTTTATTCAATGATTCTTAAAATCAAGATGACTTAAGATGCCAAACCCAAACCAACAGAATTTTCCTGAAATGTAAGCATAAATTATTAATTTAGATGTTTTAAATTTTGGTACATTAAAAATGATATAAATTGCTTAAGTTTACTCCTAGGTCCGCCATTTTGGGCTGTGATCACGCCTTGTTGGTTTGTCTGTATCTTTACCTCGCAATCTCCGGTCAACATCAGAACCTCTGACTCTTCCAGACAGACCAGTCTTGGCGCCTTCACCTTTAACCGAAACGATAACCTTCAGTTTCCAGTCACCATAACAAATAAAGGTAGACTTGTCAGATTTCTAATTATCTTAACAAAAAGCAAAAAGCATGTACTAGTAGACCGTTCTATATTAAACAAATATTTGTCTAAAGTTTTAAAAGTGCAAAGCAATTTTGACAGAAAATAACAATAAAAACAAAATATTTATGCGCATTAGCGCATGAATACAATGTCGTATACATGTAGTTACACATATTACGATTAAACTTGTTACCAACAAAAAACGAGGAATATCGATATATATCATTCGATAGCTTTGAGTAGAATAAAAAACAGATTCTAAAAATATAAAGGCGTCGTAGATGCACTTTTATCATAAAAATTTGTTTTCAATATACTAGTTCTAGTAAATCAAAACAAAATTTTATGACACAAGTACACATCCTGGCAAATTTAGAATGTTTTGATATCAAAATGTTTTCTTCTCTTAATTTGAACAAATATCTATTACAATATATTCTTCACTTGTTTTTTTTTGTTTTTTTTGTTTTTTTGTTTTTTTTGTTTTACCAAAATTCAAATTATAATTTCTATTTCACAATTTTTTTTTTCAAAAATGCTTAACCAATTAACCAAAATACATAGACATAATGATATAAATAATTATTGTCGATTTAAATGCTTCTTATCAGGCTTCAAGTCGGAGTACAAAGTGAACGCTAGTCCACAAATCCTGTTATCGAACCTTAACCAGTTTGGTCTTGGTGGAAAGTCTTTTAAATTTGAATCCTTCCATTTCCACGCGGGGAAATCTTCGAGTTCAGTTGGGTCGGAACATTCATTTAACAATGAGTTTGAGCCAATGGAGGTAAGTGATCATGAACTTTATTTTGCTTTTTTAATAGAAAAAGTGATGTCATTTTCCATTAATTAAATAGTGTTACTCAGTATTAAAATATGTACATAATGCATTGAAATGTATGCAACAAAAGTTATATCATCGTTCACTACAGTATCATGCCCTCCGTTATAGTAAATCAAACCAATAATTTCTTCCTGTAATGTTGCTTCTTGGTTTATGTTTTTATTCCCTTAAATCATCTTGGAAAAGGTACGGGTTTCATTATAATTCACAAATGTTAATCTCGCTCATTGTTTTCATCGATTTCTCTATCTTCAATTTCTGCCGACGAAATGAAAAAGTTAAGGAATCGGTACTGAATATGGAACTTTTAATATGTATAGATTTCATTCTGTCTAGATTCACCTGGTGTTTTACAACACACAATATGGTGATTTCAAGACGGCCGCTGGTCAACCCGATGGACTCGTCGTCATAGGTGTTCTTGTGCAGGTTTCAAGTTTACTCTCTTTTATTGCAATGGTTGCATGGGCATGTGTTGCTCTGTAGAAGTACAGAAGTCGCGTTATTATAATACATTAATGTTTCATATCTTATATTAAAGACCTAATCAAATTTACTTGGCGCAACGTTCAAACTGATCATGCATGCAGGACTTTTGCTACAAATCGATAACCAAATCTTTCAGATTTGAGAAAAAAAAATCTTTCATTGGATTTCATGCGTGGATCCAGATTTTTTTTCCAGGGGGTCCGAAGGATAATTATGTTTGCCAGAGGGGGTTCAAAGATATACTTGCGATAATTTAACTATGTAAATTTATTAAATTTTAATTTTCCAAGGGGTCTGGACCCCTCCCCCCCCCCCCCCCCCCCCCCCCCCAATAGACCCGCGCATGGATTTGAAGTTGTTTACATACCAGTACGCGCTGCATGCAGTGTCAGTGGCATTGAACTTTGCTAAGTTGGTGCACAACTCACAGTTTTAAATGTACATATATTCTTTTTATGATTTGATACAAGAGCATTTATTATTTCAGGAAAATCAAGCTTCGGGGAATACAACTTTCTCTGGATGTGTCAATACCCAGGCAAATGTCCTCAGTAATGCTTTAGAGAACGATTTACCACTGGTTCAGGCATACCCAGGTAAGATGAGAGAGAGAGAGAGAGAGAGAGAGAGAGAGAGAGAGAGAGAGAGAGAGAGAGAGAGATTGCGCACAAATTGCTCTCAATTACAAAACAATAACTAAAGATACCTTTTAATATTGCATAACCGTTTGCAGTGCTGTCATGTTGCATATTGATGTTGAAAGGATAGAGTAATTTGTTTGCAAATGGCGTATGTAAGTCACTGGCAATGTACTGTTATTGTACTTGTTTCTTGTGCAGCCGGTGGGTCTGGAACAGGTCCTGAGATAACAAATAACATTGCTCTAAAAGACATCTTACCGACCAATCAGCACGACTATTACACTTACCGGGGATCTTTAACCACGCCCCCTTGTTCCCAGTCAGTCACGTGGGCAGTGATGAGATGTCCAATCATTCTGTCACAACAGGTATATATGTATAAGCAACTAGAATTAGTCAATCTTTTCGAAGGCTGCATGTTTTATTTATATCTTAATTTTTGAGAAGTATTGAGTGCCAAAATAAAATTCAACAACATTCAAGATACTATTTTTCGTTATTGGTAAAAAATCCAAACTAAGTACATCAGTATATAACACTAAACTAAAAACTAATATCAAGCAGCATACTTGATCATAATTATAGTTGAGACTTTCTTGTGGTAGCAAACCATGATATATGAAACAAAAATTATTTTAGGCCATTGCCGACTTTAAAAACTTGGACGTTTCGAGCAATGGGGAAAAGCTGGGGGTGCATGGAAACCGACGACCAGTGCAAAGAGGTCAGCTGTCCACGTCCTTCACCCTGTTAAGGAACTTCTAATGTCCTTTCATTCAACATGTCAAACATAAGGATTCCAAAATAAATCTTTTTACAGATTCACATGTGTTTTCATTTTGTTTGTTTAGAATGCTGAAATTTTATTCATTCACACCATTTAACTGATATATTGACAGAGTAATAGAATCGCCAGTGATGCATTGTATTCATAATTAATTATGCATAATAAATATTAATAAACAATCAAAATAATGATATTTGGCACACTCAAAGAGACAAAGTCTTAGTGACTATACATGTATTTACCTTGTGTATGAGCAAGAATGTTTCAAAATTTGACACTGAAATTTCGTTATTTTTTTTTTTTATTCAAACTTTTGTAAAAAGCACAAACATGATATAGAAAACAAAACAAACAATTCTGGAGATCTTCCTGAAAAAATCCCCTTTACAGAGAGTCATAAATAATCCTTCAAAAAAATAATATACAGCTAATCTCATTTGATGAATACAATGTTTTGTTTGAGAGGACATTTGTATTAAATTACAAGTATGTTAAGATTATCAAGTACAAACTCAGCGGCGAGATCAAATAAACTAAGTTCATATGTTGTTGTGGAGTGTGAAATTTCAGCATTTTAATTCCTATAACATTATACAGAGCTCTTCTTCTAAAGGAGATTAATAAAGTCTGAAAATGGCCACAGCCATCCAGCCCTCCTAAGAATGATCAATTTACATGTCACACAAGTTTCACCATCTATGTTGATAGAATGAACCTACCAATGTTAAACAACCCCCGTTTTTCATTTTCATATTAACTAAGGTTAACATTGTAAACTTAAACACAAAATGATTTGTTCCACGTTGTCTCACAGTAATAAAAGACAATTTAAGGTATACTTGTCATAGTTGAGCTAGAAAACAATATTCAATAGCCCAAGAATTGTATGTTTATATCCTTCTGAAGTGAATTAATCACAGTTGGTTCAGTTCCCTGAAAATCCCTCTGCTTCCAGGCATTTGGCAATAGTGTTCAACTGAATGTTTGAGGTTCCTTCATAAATAGTTCCTGTTTTAATAAAAAGGACATATAAATGATACTGAATATATATACATGTATGCTTACTGAAGAACTGAACAAGAAAAATATCCTTGAATTAATTCACAGTATTTAAATGATTAAAAAACTGTTTTCAATGCAAACAAAATGTGAAAATTCATGATGAATTCATTTGAAAAATTATGCCAATTTGATACCTTTAATTATTGGAACATTTGACAATTAATTCATAAACTTTGTTATTCTAATTAATCTTTATCACACTTACAAAATCAATTAATTACATGTATATCCATAAGGATTATTATATCCCATTCTTTATAAATGTAAAATTTTACAATGAATCGTAAAAAATGTTGCATCCCAAGAGTCTTACTGAATCTCACTACCGGGGGTATATATAATCTAACAATGTCTGTGCTCAAACTTATTACATGTACATTGTAAGAGTTTATAGAAGTTAACACTCACCAACTTTACAATCTCTGTAGAATTTCTCTATGGGGTAATCCTTTGTGAACCCTACACCACCCATCCACTCAATGCATTTGGAAGTTGTCAAAGTGGCCAGCTACAAATCATAATAAGATGACTTTGTGAAATAAGTAAAATTGTAAACCAACTTTTATTTGCGACAACTTTATTTTGCGATTTACTTCCGATAAACTTGTTCAAAATGACTAATGTTCGCAACCATACCTTATCCAGACCAATCTTGCTACAACAACCATATGACAATGACTATTTCGCGATGACAAGGCCCTAACAAACCTCGCAAAAATTTCTCGCTCGCGAATAACAGTTGGTTTACAGTATATAACTGCAGATCTGTTTTTCAATAAGTGCATCTTCACAATGAATACACATCTTTACTTTAGTATGAATTTATAAAATTTGCATTAAATGACTGTTGACCTGAAATTGCAAATCTAAGAGTTTTATACTCGGGATGCTTTAAGTGAGTTTGGTAACCTATGGCCTTTTGGCCATTAGAGGTCATCTTAAAAGACCTTTTTATGTTTGATTTGATTTGAACATATGTTATTATGCAAATAAATTACATAATTGGATTAGGCAGCAGGCAATGCCTATGTAAGCCTTCTCCATAAGGAAACAAGGTACACATAAATATTACATGTAATCTAATTCAATGCAGCTTTTGATTAAGTGCTTATCTAATTAATGGATGTAAGATCTTTTTATGTTTGAGTATAATGTGAAAATGTAAGTCTATATACATGTACCCGTACATTAAAAATCAGCTAGCTTCTCTTGTTAACCAATCTAACTCTACTACTTCATGTATATATACACTGTACATGTACTTTACCTCTGATGCATATAATTTAGCCATGGCAGCTTCTTTTAGGAATGGCTGCCCGGCTTCTTTCTTCCTTGCAGCATTGTAGACTAGAGATCTACAGGCTTCAATCTGTGTGGCCACATGGGCAATCTGATGCCTCATAGCCTGGAACCAAATAGACAACCATTCTCAATTATATTCTTACTGTGTCAATAAGGATCAATTTATTCTATAAAAACATATCCAAGCATAAAGCTTTACCTGAAAGTCAAAAATTCTCTTTCCAAACTGTTTTCTTTCAAGTGTGTATGGTACAGTAGCATTGAAGCAGCCCTCTGCCAAGCCCAGCATCTAGAGAAGTGAACCATAGTTTTGTCCATAAATGATGCTACAATAAATTTCAAAGCTGAACACGACTTAAAAAAGGCATCGTCACACAGGTATAACCCTTCCATTTCGTTACACCTGACTTAATATGGCCCATGTATTGTACTCTTTTTGTGATCTTAGATTTATTGCACTTATTCCCTGTTTCATGTGCATTTTATGTTTGTAAATAATGCATTGACCTTTATATTTCATGTTACATTTCTTTTGGCTTAGAAAAATGCGTAAAATTTTATCATTTCATCGCGACTGATTCACACGGCAATGCAAGATGTACATCCACACAGGTGAGACCTCCAATGCAAAATACTTTGAACTGTTTAGAGGTCTGGGCCTTATATAGGGGTTGTAGGGATAGCTGCGATAAGAGAAATATGGCAGACAATGCCTTTTACGAGTACATGTAGTGTTCAGCTTTAATGTGCATCACAAAGAATTTAATTTTTACTTTATTTAGGCTTCATGTTTACCAGTAGCTTTACTTCGTAATGTCAGATTTTACCTGTGAGGCTATACCAATCCTTCCTTCATTTAACATTTCAATGGCATACTTGTATCCCAAACCAAATTCTCCAAGGATGTTGTCTGCAGGCACCTATAAAGGTTAAAAAAAAAAAAACTCTTTTTTTTTAAAGATGCTAGACATAATAGGAATTTATAATTATTAATATCATCAAAATGATTCAAATCAAACTGTTATTATTCTAAAGTATAAAACAGTATCTTATCTAATACCGTTGATACCTTATTTAGGGGAAAAGTTAATTCTATGGGTCTGCAATTTTGAATCATATTGCAAGAACATAAAATTGCAAGCACCATGCAAATTTTGCTGCACAGTAAATTCATTTAGTCAACATCTGTCAGAAAATACAAGTGAGGTTTTAAATTCCTCAAGGAATTCTCCTCACGTATGATTTGATAAAAATATTTTCGCAGTTAATAAGGAATTTACAACATATGTGGTTGCAGAACTGAATGACCTTGACATTGTCCAGGTGTACAGGGCAGGTACTGGAGGCCCGGATCCCCAGCTTGTCCTCCTTCTTCCCAATACTCAGTCCCTCTGTATCCCGGTCAACTATGAATGTGGTGATCCCCTTGTAACCCTGGAAAGTACAAGTAGTACTGTTTAGCGCAGGGAGTAAATACAGAAAGAGAGGAAAATGAAAGTACATGTACTGCATGGAAAATGAAAGTAATGTACTGCATGGTACTGCATGGTGATCTGTTATACTCCAGGTATAAACATTCTGAGGAATTCATTTGCCAAAAAATATGGTAAATATACAATTAAGTATGCATGTGTAATAACCTTTCGAAAGTTTATTTGATGAGAATACGTGCAAATTTACATGTAACAAAAATAGGCAAGAGCAACTTGCTCAATAAACCATTAAACCATGATTTGTTGTTCTTTTAAATTAGTAAAAATGAGGCTTACTGCCGTTGGGTTTGCATTGGCCATGACTAAGAAAACCCCTGCATGTTCAGCGTTTGTGATCCAAATTTTTGTTCCATTGAGAATGAAGTAATCCTTCTGTTTCACTGCGGCAGCACGCATGGCGAACGCATCTGATCCTGAATCAGCCTCAGACAGGCAAAAACTGCCAACCTGTCAATCAAGTGAATTGAGGACTAAGATCCATGTAATGTAAAATTGAACAATTTTTAAATTGAAAATTTTGCGTTTGAGATAACACTTTCTGGGGCTGGGACTAAATTCCCCTCCTAAGGCTTCCTACCATGTCTGTTGCTAGCCTGGTGAGGTATTTCTCCTTCTGAGTGGGGGTCCCAAGCCTCTTTATCAGCGTGTTGATCAGTGTGTTCTGTACGTCCACCATCACACTGATGGCTGGGTCCACCTTGGCCAGCTCCTCAATCACAAGGTTCGCAGCAAAAAAAGACGAGTTAGTTCCTCCATACTCAGAGTCTATTTCAATGCCCATCAACTTGCATGGAAAAGAGATTAGATTAAAATTATAGTGGCAGTTTCCTCACACAGTGTAAAAGAGATTACTAGTGTGACTTGGATGCATTTTAAGGTACAACTAGTGTAGATGTAAGACATGTACCATACAAACTTACCATCATCCATTTTTGAATAATTAGAGCATTTCATGCAAAGTTAACTTGTAAGGAAAATAAATGAAGCAAAATAACTGTTTTTTCTTGCTGTTGAAGATTCACTGGTTGAATCTGTAACCTAGAATAGATGCATTTTCCTTGCAATGTGTACTATTGTAAACATAGGATACAAACTTACCCCATTTTCAAATAAAGCTTTCAGTACAGAGGGGTCACACTGAGATTCTTCATCCATTTTCCTGACTAGAGGTTTAATCACTTCTGATGCAAGTTTGGCCACTTTAAAAGAAAGACATACCGGTAAATGTCAAATACATTGTCTTCTGTGACATTCCTATAATTTTTCTTAAATAGAATACACACCTATTAATGATATTCAGGAATGTAACCATAAGAGTTTATGAAATAGAGCCATTTTAATAAGAGCTTGGAATTTAGGCAGTATGGACAAACTCCAATTGGATATAAGCAGGATATATTAATGGTTGACTGTCCTGTTGCTGGGTAATAGATATGATTACATTGAATGCAACTTAACTTGTCCGACCTTATCCAGGGCTGTATATTTTAGATGAAACAGCAATTATTTCACACGATAGAGCAGACTTTTGAAAAAAAAAAAAACTTTCCTATTTTGACAGTCGATAAAAATTGATTAGCTTCTCTTAGCGAATCACACAGAAGGTACTCAATATTTGACAGCTTCTTTTGATGAGCCATGTGTGGATCAAACAAATTTTGAGGGGGGGGGGGTCCAAGGGATAATTGTGTTTGCAGGGGATGGGTGGTACAATTCCCAATGAATCCACGCATGTAAGCAAACTAAAAAGTTACAGTGCACATCCCACCAAAACTCTAAGCTCTTGTTATAATGGCTCCAATACAATATTCACCTGATTCTTTCATCATCAGTTCCTCCTCTGACAATAGATCTACTGGTCTTGTAACCATAGTGACTTCATCTGACTGCGCTCTCTGTCTGTCTGTCAGTGTGTGTAGATACGACGTTGTCCTGATGAATCTCCTGGCTTCGCACCATGTTTTTGGAGTTGCAGGCTTAACCGATGCTGATTTCCAGGGGTACAAGATTCCCTGACACAGGTATAAGTATTAATTAGTACAACTATATTGAAATGTCTGATTATTTTATGATTTAATATTAATTGACATTGGATGAGATATTTATTTAGAACTTTGCTTTGGCACACACATAAAAACAGACACATAATGGTTATTTAAATCATCTTTGTAACAGGGTGGGAGAAAAAATGATGGACCAGACCGGGATTCGAACCTGGGCCCCCTGAATCTCTATTCAGGGTAGAGCACCTGACTAGAGATTCAGGGAGCACAGGTTTAAAACTCAGTCTGGTCCATCATTATTTCTCTCATCCCATTACATTTGGTGCTGTGCCAACCCCTGGAACTGACAGGTTACCTCCTGCCAGGGGAAGAGCCTAGTTTGGTTGATCTTAAAGCCAAGATGTGTCAGTCAGACTGGATCAAATACCAGCACCAGATTGTGGAATTGATATATTTATTATATTTTGTGATTAATGTTATTGTTATGTCATTGATGTATTTATATAAACCTTTAAGTGCATGGATATAACACTTTAAAAGCTAAAAAATATGCTCTGCTCATAACCTACAATCAAATTTACTGGGATATCCATAAAATCCCCAAACATTTCATTATACCTGGACAACATATAATTATACATGTAACAAGTGTCTCTGGCCATCTCAACTCAAATGATCAAACTGATGAGATAATTCGAGTTAGATACGATACAAGACTAATTCAGTAAATGTTGACTTTGTCTGATAAAATTTATTACTTTAATACTGATAATAATTCAAACCCATTATATTCAACTGTAATTATATAAACTTACCCGTAAAAGTGCTGCCCGCATTTTCTAGGGAATTGGGTCTCTGAGGATCAAATATTATCAATGTTTATGTTTTCGTAATCGGTTAAAGAATCGGGATCGATATACACAAAAGTCCTTCAGGTCACCACAAAATGATGTCAAAAGCAGTATCGTCAATTTTCAGAGGGGGCAAACTTTCTCCTGCAAAGAAATGCTTCATGCATACAACATCAGTTTTAGGAGCACAAAACCCTAAAGTTGCACTGGTAAAATACTTTAAGCATGTCATCAATCTTGTCCTTTAATACAGACAACTGTTAGGCCTACTATAGGGACGTCAATCAATGCTTCTATACCAATCATGCATCATTGATGCATTCCACTTTAAAAGCTGATCACCACCCGTAGATAGTATAGTTTTTCCTACACCCTTTGCATTGGTTTTACCTGCTTGCTCACCTTTGACCAACTTGTAGTAGGGCTTACAGCATTTCTGGCGCTAACGTTGTCAAAGTCTGTCACACTGTGTTTGCATTTTATGTTGGACCTGAGCAGTTTATTTCCCTCTTTTACTTAACTGATAGAGCTGTACATATTTGATAATTTTATCCCGTATGAAATAGCTGTGTAATTATGTAATGAAAGACTAGAAACATTTCCATCAAAAGAATACCTTACCAACTTAGTGTGCATTATTGTAGCAAAATATAGAAATCATGATTTATGTTTGTTCATCTGTTTGGCTCCACAGAGCGAAATATTAATGTTGTCTGTGAATACATATTAATGTTGTCTGTGAATGTAAGTACTACCTGTATTTTCATTTATTGTCACAGAAAGTCATTACAGTATGCATGGTGATAAAAAAGCGAATTACAAAATTATTTATTTCACTCAACACAGGTAAAAAAAAAAAAATGTTGAAGGTCCAGATTTAGAATCACTTGTGTTTTATTTTACCTCTCTGTAGCCCTCATTGTCAGTCGGTTTACATCTGATTTTTAACTCTTCTATCTTTGCAGATTTTCTCAGGGTGTGGTGTATATGATGGAACAGAAATTCATGAGGCATCCTCGTAAGTTACTGTCTTTTATATAAGTTACTTTACTGTCAGTAGCAAAACATTGTTGAATACTCATTGTGAAGCTTTGTATAAATGGATATGGTAGCTACAACTATGGTTATATGATTAAATAAACAAGTAGATCTATCTGCTGATGGAGATGAGAATGCCAGACTAAAGTAACTCAACTGTTTTTGATTATATTTTATTTTTGCAGAGCCATGGTACATCTCAGCAGATATGAAGCAGAAGTGGGAATATTTGCTCCAAACATAGAACAAATGCATGCCATAGATCACACAAAAGGAGAACCCATGGAAGTAAACAGGTGGGCTTACCATATAAGCATTATAAGCCATTGATTCCAAATGTTGGATAACTACAGTTGAAAAATTGATTTTAATGTACAAGCTGTCAAAGGTTTTTATTTTTCATTACTCTACAAGATGTTGAAAGACAATTTAAAGAAATACCTTATCACACACAAAACACAAATTTTTTTTTATGAGACAGGAACGTTTTGGTGGAGTCGGCACGGATTGCCAGAGGAAAAATTCAGGACTTAAAAGACCTGAAGGTGCAGGACTTTGATGCTGTCATTTTTCCAGGAGGATTTGGAGCAGCTAAGAACTTGTAAGTACTAGTGTGTAGGAGATATCCATTAATGAGACTGTAAATAATTAGGGTCCCACTCTATAGGTGTAATTGGTCTGTCTGTTTGTCAGTCTGTCCCTTCCATATCACTTGTTCAAAGTATGTTCTCTATTTCCTTACACAATCTGGCTCTTACTTCACCCACATACTTCACTTTTAGTAAAGGGTGTGCAGTGACAATAAACTAGATTTCTACAGTATACTGTAGGTCAAAGGATTAGGTCAAATCAGACCTCTGTGTGCAAAATCCCTGTCTGGACCTTACATTCTCTCTCCTTGTCCCAATCTACCTCAAGCTAACCCACAGAATGCCTTTGGGTAATGGGTGTGCATAGATCTAAAGCAAATGTTCAAGGTCAAAGATCAAAGGTCAAGGTCGTATTAGATCACTTTGAAAAATCCTTGTCCAGACCATAAATTCTCACCCGTTTTGGTCTATCTATCTCATGCTTCACAACTATAAGATAAAACTAGACCTGTTTTTGTCTTCAACAAAAAAGAAGGGCTTTTCGACAGTCCTTTAAGCCCCTTATTTAAATTCTTATTTTTTATTCAAAGATTGTGTATCATATAATGAGAACATATCTTACCGTATAAACATATTCCCATACATGAACTTGTAAGAACTTTAAATACCCAAAGAAAGACAACTCCAGAACTTTATATCCAAATATATCGTTTATTTCTTGAAGAAAAGTTTTAAAAATTCATATGTTAGAAAGTACTAATTTATGATTCAAGACTTTTGGTATCCCTATAGCTCTAATGCTTATCTTTCATTGTACAAAGCAAGATAACTCTTGAAAATTAATTTTTGAATTGTGATAAAGTTATCATTTTCAGGCCCTTAAAACCCTACAAGGAGTCAAAAAGTAGCCCCTCAGACCATAATATTTAATTTGTACTCTTTATTCTAAACTATTAACTGAAACGATTTTGGAAATTGGATGAAAAATAATAAAGTTACAGCTAAAGGGCTGTTTTGATTATTGACCCCTCCAGATCCCTTATTTTTCGGAATTTCATTTCCAGAACCTTTTCCGGTCTGTGCATTAGGTCATCAATTGTAAATGTAAAATATAAAAATATTTAGTTGAAAACTGTTTGAGAAAATGTTACATGCGTGAATTCAATTTAACATAGAAACTTCCATAGACGATTTTCATCGGCTCATAAAACCGGAAGTACTCAATACTTTTCAATGAAACATAGAATATATGTTAATTACTACTATCTAAATAATGTCTATTCGTCTTGTAACATTACTAAGGTTTTTTGTATTTTTTGTTTTTTCATCCCCCCTTTTCTCAAGTTTGGGACCTTAAATCTCAAAACTGGTAAGAGATAGAAACTCGCCGCCACTTTTTGTTCATCGGGACAAGATTTATCTAATTCTAAAGTTTGATTGAATTTGTTTAAGAAATAAAAACAATATATTGATTCTTCTAATTTCTAGTATTTTGCTTGTGTAAATCTGAAGTACCGGAACCGGAAGTCCAAAACCTTACATACAGGTGTCATTCAAAAATGCTATCAGACTGTTGCATAATTGTTTCAATAGTCCTTTCCGTTTTCAAAAAATTGCTGACAGAAATCTGTTGAGAAAAAGAATAATAATAATAAAACAGAACAATAACAATAGGTCTTTTCGACCGAAGTCGAAAAGCCCTAATAAACCATGTGTCCAGTGTGCAAGAATGCTCTTTATTTTTTATTTTCAGGAGCAACTTTGCAGTGGAAGGAGATAAAATGACAGTACAGCCATCGGTAGAAAAAGTCATCAAAGAATTTCACTCAGCAAAGAAACCAATCGGGTTAGAATATATATTGTTTTGCTATTTTTCATTTTTAAACTGAGGCTTGTAATTCATATATGTGTAAATTCCATGTTTGATACTATAGTAACTGGTGTAACATTAATCACAATTATTATTATGGGATTACATGCCTAATATGATATAAACCATAGTTATAACTTATCATTCTGGAATTACATGTTGCAATCTTTTTTCAGTTTATGCTGCATTTCCCCTGTTCTGGCTGCCAAGACCATTCCAGGCTGCACAGTCACCGTGGGCCAGGACAAAGATGTGGACGGGAAATGGCCGTACGCCGGTACAGCGGGTGCCTGCCAAAACATGGGTGCCCAGCATGTCAACAAAGACGTCACTGTATCCTCTGTATGCAATGTTTCATGTCATCCTTGTCACATGTATAATTGACCTTCAAATGGTAATTCAATTCATCAAATTCAATTGAAAGACTTTCAGCCTCAATTTTGAAAGCAGTCCTCAAGGTGGGTTCAAATTTTAGAAGTCAAGTCAAATCAAGATGGTCTTGTCAGATCAAGGAGATACATGTTCTAGATCAAGAAGCCCTTGTAAAATATAAAAAGCCATGTCAAATCTAGGAGGTCATGTCAATTCTAGATCGTCATGTCAAATATAGTAATGGATGCCAGATCTTAGGTCATGTCATATACAGAAGGTTGAGTAAAATATGGAAGGAGATAGTAAATCTACCAGGTCATTCAATGTCAAATTTTAAAGGTCATGTTAGTACATGTACATATTATTTCTCAAAGAAGATGTCAGATTTTAAAGTCATATCATATATTGAACCTACTGGTAAATCAAACAGGTCTTGTCAAATCTAGAAGGATACCGGTATGTCAAATCTTGACCCCCTAAAGAGGATATTTCTTTCTGTTCAGTAAAGATTATAGCCCTTACTGCTATGATTTTGGTACAGAAACCTATTGTAAGGACACATGTACCCATTACTATGATTCTTTAGAAAAGTATGAAATAAAGGTTCTAAAAACTGATGTTTTTCAAGCTGTGCAAGAATGGTGTGTGCTTCCCCTTTCATGAGAACATCACTGGTCAGTTTATTAATGGTTCATGGATATCAGGTAAACGATCCTTTAGCTTCCTTAACATCCTACAGGAGGTGAACGTGGACTCTCAGAACAAGTTGGTGACGACGCCGGCCTTCATGTGTGAGACAGCGGTCCACAAGGTGTTCGATGGAGTCGGCAAAATGGTGGAGGCCGTACTGAAGCTTTGTAAATAGTGCTGGTGATACGGTAAAGAGCTACAATGTAGATCTTAATTGAACTCTGAGACACTCACAGAAAGGAAAAGACAAAGAAGTATCTGTGACAATGGCATAAACTTGACAAGAATGCATGATGCATTTTTTGTTATTGTTGATGACAAAGGGTTGTAATAAATAAAATAAAAAAAACCTGTTTTTCAAAACTATCAGAAAGTTGATATTTTTTTTAGTATTGGTTTTGAGTTGTCTGAAAGAGTGAACAGCTTGTGTATGATAATAAAAGAGGTAATGCACCCTTTAGAAGTGGATTTAATAGCAACTATAAAGTAGTTCTTAAAAAAGGGAGTATACTACAAAATCATTACAGAGTAATTGAGAGCGGTTTAAGATTTCTGAAGAAGTGTGTGTTTAATTTTACCCAGCACATGTACATACTCAACTTCAGTGTAATTTTTGCTTCGCTGGGCTGGCAAGTATGGTCCCCTATTATGTACCGAAAGATTGAGTGTGTTGGGGGGGGGGGGGGGGGGGGGGTTGTTGTGCTTTAAATTGCCAAATTTCAAACATCAAAAAATTACTATTTACGGAAGTTTTCAATAACAAAGATATTTATTACTTTATTGTTGCCTGTCTTGTTATAATTCATAAATTGGTGAAAAAAATCCAAGTTGTAACATAAAGTTGGCGTTTCTTACCAAATTTTGTGCAACGCGTGTTACCAATTTTCTCAAATTTCGACTTCTCTTGCACCACTGGACCAATTTGAACTAAATTTGGCATAAAATATGCTTATAGAAAGTTAATGTTTAGTTCGTTCAAATGGAAAGCAATGCCCTATTGAAAGAGGAGACGGTGAAATTAATAAAAACTGAAGATAGGGTAGATGCCTCTAAAAATCTTTTTAAAAACACATAATATCAAAATACATGTAGATGCATTTTGTTCAAATTGCCCGCCGACACCCCTACCCTATCCCAATACAAGATAGCACTTAACTCTATAGTATTTATTAAATCCTACGCAAATTCCAGTGCAGAAGCAATACACATCGGCGATTTTAATAGGGATAAAATTCCAACGTTATGAAGTATTATTTATTTTCTCTTGAACAAAGTTTGGAGACATGCATGCTGAATAGTTTTAGTTTACATGTGATAAATACATTATTTAGTGAAATTTTTTAACATTAAGTGCATAATACTAGACTTTGATGGTTACTTATCTGAAAACAATGCAAGGGTGTGTTCCCGTTTTGCACTTATTTGACAAAAGGTTGGAATTGTGTTTTGATAACAATTACAGTCTGCTTTTCATCTAAAATTTACCTGTACATATATTTTCCCAATGCACTTTATAGAACAATTTTTTGAATAATTTGTGAATAATTGTGTATATTCACCTACAGCAATTTCTGATATATACAAAGTATGCGTAGCGTAGTTTCATATCCGTTAAAACCGCGACTTCCGTAGCAGCTAGCCTAGCCGCTAAGCCTTAGATATCTAGGTATATTGAACGGACCGCTAGGTCTCTGATTTGAAGTTGGAAATATTCAACTAAAGACTATTTACATCCACATAATTTGTTAATTTCAAGCGGAAATATATATGTTAAAATTCATTTTTACACTACTTTTACACATTTGTTACAAAGTAGTAACTAAGGTGGCCATCTTGTATTTGATGCTTAGCATAAAATATTTAGGCTACGAACATCTACGTAGTGGCTAGGTAAGCTTACCGTTCAATTTACAGCGTAGCTGCTACGTAGCCCTACATAGCAGCTACGACCTTGAACGCAGCCCTGGTCTATATAAGGGACCCAAGGAGCTAAGCTATCAAGGTACAACATTAAACAATAACAACAAATAAATAACTATGGTGGAATCTATGAAAGAAACCTTCATCCTGCACAAGAAATAAATACCGGTATTAAGATTTGTGATCTTGCAATACAATCATCTTACTGAAAAACTGATTTAGGGTAGAGCTGGAGTTTTTTTTTCTCTCAATTTTTATCCACTGACCAATATCATAATTGTGCCATGCAATATTCTTCGTTATAGTAAATAAGGGTTTCTTATTTCAGGAATGTTGTAATATTTTGAAAACTGATCTAACATTCGTTCAAAATCTTGGTGCATAGTATCTAGGTCGACTACCTTTATTAAAGTTACCGTTCAGCGGCAAGAAGTCGACCAAGTGCGACGGTCGTCTTGTCTTGGGGTAGAGCATTCCACCCTAATATTGTATTAAGATACAGGTACAAAGGTTGATCCAAAAGTAATGTCACACAATATATCGTGCTTCTCATAGAGGGCTATGAAATTATTTTTGGCGCCACCTTCGTACTTTTAATAACAACAGAATATAGCTCTGCATGCGCGGATTTAGAAGAGGTATGGATAGGGAAGGGGGGGGGGGGGGAAGCAGAATACTCTTCCATGGAAAATTCAAACTCGTGAAATTCATAAAGAAATATAATGAATCGTGAATTATAGTCCAGAATATAATAGCATATACATGTGGTAGAATAGAAATAATTGTAAAACATGTCGTTTTTCGAGTAGCACAAAAGTGACGAAAAGGAATTTTGGTCAAGCAGTGGGCAGTGGTGAAATAATTATTGTTTGTGGTAGCTTATTTTCAATTCTTAATAATTGTAATTTTTGGTGATATTCTTATTTATATAATATGATAATTTACTTGTATATTTTAGTGTTTATACCGTGGAATTGATTTTGTCCATGTTATCTTAGTGTTTATGCTGTGGAAGCAATATTGTTCGTGGTAGCATAGTTTTTATGCTGTGGTAACAATGTTGTCTGTGCTAGTCGAGTGTTTTTATATACATGTGCATGTACTGTGGAGGCAATATAATTCGCGGTAGCTTAGTGTTTATACTAAGGTAACAATGTTGTTTGTGGTAGACGAGTGTTTATATACTGTGGAGGCAATATTGCTCGCGCTAGCTTAGTGTTTACACTGACGAACCAGCATCGTTTATAGTATCTTGGTATTGATAAGGTTGAATCAGCATTGTGTATGGTAGCTTATAGTGTTTTAGCTCCGGGGGGGGGGGGGGGGGGGGGGTCGAAGGCTTGAAGAGGTAATGCTATGGAATTTGAAACAGAGCCAATTTACCTCATAAATTACGCGTAACTAAAGCTGTAAACTCAAATAGACTGGATTATGTTTACATGTTTATATAGAACCATTTTAATAAGACCTTGGACTTTCGGTAGGACGTAGCAATCTATTTCTTGCGTCAAAACAAGTTAAAAATAACGCTGGTTTCAAGCGAAATATGCACCGATTGCGTAATCTTAGCTCAAAAGCCAGACAAATCTTATTGATTTCAAAGAGCCATGGCTGAGTAGCCAGCAATGAAATAGACAGGCCTACGTCACATTGCTGTTTGATACAACTACCCAAAGTCCAAGCTCCTGTTAATTAAAATGGTTCTAACAACAAATCTTAAGAATATTTAAATTAATATGTCTAGTCTGTGTGCTGTAACAAAAAAGGAAAAACGGGATGTAAATAAATTGAAGTTAAATATTTACGTTGACGTTTTAATCTTCATTTTGGTGAATTATTCTTTTACCATGTTTATTGATTTGTAGATTATTTCTTTTTTTTTTTTTATCAAGAAACTTGTCCTTAGCTTTTTTCGCCCTTAGAGGATAAAAAGTATGGTTCGTTTTTTTTAATTTGTTTTTGTTTTTTTTTTAAATTCCTCAAAGAAATCTTAACGTCACTCAAAATGGATCTGTAAATTCACTCAAGCAAAATAAAAGCGAGAATATAACACAAGCCGTGTGCCCTGTGTCTGCACACTACAGAAATGAGTACTAAAACACAGGATGAATCTCTGCCATTCAGTCAACTGAAATGTGACTGAAAGGTAACTGAAAGGTGACTGAATGGCATAGCTGTGCCATTCAGTCACCTTTCCAGACCTTTCAGTCAACATTCAATTGACTGAATGGCAGAGATTCATCCTGTGTTTTAGTACTCATTTCTGTAGTGTGCAGACACAGGGCACACGGCTTGTGTTGTATTCTCGCTTTTATTTTGCTTGAGTGAATTTACAGATCCATTTTGAGTGACGTTAAGATTTCTTTGAGGAGTTGTCAAAGTCATTATTTTATCATCTTTTATAATGTTTTCGTAATTTTGTATACGTATACGAAAATCGCCCATAGCAACAAAAGTTAAGTATCCCCCCTCCAGCTCTCTCATTGCTTACGAAAGGAAATATGCCTGCTTATTAGTTTATAATTGACAAAAAATTTGGCATCCGTATATATTAGAGCTCTCTATAACTGTTCGATACGTACACACGCCTTTCTTTTGCTGCACTTAATTAATACCGTTGTGTAATTTGTTACTTCCGACGTGGTAGACGTATTCAAAAGACTTACGTACAATATAGTTATAAGGAAATTATTGAAATATGGCCGAGAATTTATAAGTCAGCCCTCGTTAACAGTTAAGTGAATGTGCTAGTCGCTCCCCGTTTCAAATATCATCTGGAAGCATATATTCGTACATATAACAAACAACAAAATGTTATCTTTGGTGATTCATGCGGGTATGAAGGTAGCGACATTGCAGAAAAAGATACATAACCCGTGTTACCAGCTTTCTATAGTTAGTAAATCACAATTGGTTTGCTTAAGAAAAAGAGGAGAAAATATTTATACTTAGTGGAGTAAATACATGTTTAAAAAGAGTGGGACATACTCAATCATTAACAATAAGCAGCGTGATCGGTCAATGAACATGCATGCAGATACTTCACACATTAATTATTTTGTAAAAAGAGTGGGACATACTCAATCATTAACAATAAGCAGCGTGATCGATCGATGAACTTGCATGCAGATACTTCACACATTAATTATTTTTGAAAAGGTGGGTGGGGTTTATAATTGGTTAAAATAATTGCATCACCTTATCAATAACCTTGTAATAATATTGTTTATTTTCTCTTGAACAAAGTTTGGAGACATGCATGCTGAATAGTTTTAGTTTACATGTGATAAATACATTATTTAGTGAAATTTTTTAACATTAAGTGCATAATACTAGGCTTTGAAAGTTACTTATCTGGAAACAATGCAAGGGTGTGTTCCCGTTTAGCACTTATTTGACAAAAGGTTGGAATTGTGTTTTGATAACAATTACAGTCTGCTTTTCATCTAAGATTTACCTGTACATATATTTTCCCAATGCACTTTATAGAACAATTTTTTGAATAATTTGTGAATAATTGTGTATATTCACCTACAGCAATTTCTGATATATACAGAGTATGTGTAGCGTAGTTACATTATGTTAAAACCGCGACTTCTGGGCTGCGTTCAAGATCGTAGCAGCTAGCCTAGCCGCTAAGCCATAGATATGTAAGTACATGTATACTGAACGGACCGCTAGGTTAGCCGCTAGGTCTCTGATTTGAAGTTGGAAATATTCAACTAAAGACTAATTACATCCACATAATTTGTTAATTTCAAGCGGAAATATATATGTTAAAATTCATTTAAACTTATAGGATGAACAAAATATAACTTTATAAATAGATTTCATATTTGTTACAAAGTAGTAACTAAGGTGGCCATCTTGTATTTGATGCTTAGCATAAAATATTTAGGCTACGAACATCTACGTAGTGGCTAGGTAAGCTTACCGTTCAACAGCGTAGCTGCTACATACGTAGCCCTTCATAGCAGCTACGACCTTGAACGCAGCCCTGGTCTATATAAGGGACCCAAGGAGCTAAGCTATAAATTACAACATTAAACAACAACAATAAATAAATAACTATGGTATTAAGATTTGTGATCTTGCAATACAAGCATCTTACTAAAAAAAAACTGATTTAGGGTAGAGCTGGAGTTTTTTTTTCTCTCAGTTTTTATCCACTGACCAATATCATAATTGTGCCATGCAATATTCTTCGTTAGAATAAATAAGGGCATCTTGTTTCAGGAATGTTGTAATATTTTGAAAACTGATCTAACATTCGTTCTAAATCTTTACTGGTGCATAGTATCTAGGTCGACTACCTTTTTAAAGTTACCGTTCAGCGGCAAGAAGTCGACCAAGTGCGACGGTCATCTTGTCTTGGGGTAGAGCGTTCCACCCTAATATTGTATTGAGCTACAGGTACAAGGGTTGATCCAATAGTTAATGTCACACTATGCAACGTGCTTCTCATAGAGGGTTATGAAATTACTGTTGGAGCCACCCTCGTACTTTTAATTAGTACAGAATATAGCTCTGCATACGCGGGTTTAGAAGGGATAGAGAGGGGGGTGGGAGGGGCAGAATACCCTTCCATGGAAAATTCAAACTTGTGAAATTCACATAGTAATATTATGAATCGTGAATTAGAGTCAAGATTATAATAGCATATACATGTGGTAGAATAGAAATAGTTGTAAAACATCGTTCTTCGAGCACAAAAGTGACGAAAAGGAATTTTGGTCAAGCAGTGGGCAGTGGTCAAATAATTATTGTTTGTGGTAGCTAATTTTCAATTCTTAATAATTGTAATTTTTGGTGATATTCTTATTTATATAATATGATAATTTACTTGTATATTTTAGTGTTTATACTGTGGAATTGATATTGTCCATGTTATCTTAGTGTTTATGCTGTGAAAGCAATATTGTTCGTCGTAGCATAGTTTTTATGCTGTGGTAACAATGTTGTCTGTGCTAGTCGAGTGTTTATATACATGTACTGTGGAGGCAATATTTTTTCGCGGTAGCTTAGTGTTAATACTATGGTAACAATGTTGTGTGTGGTAGACGAGTGTTTATATACTGTGGAGGCAATATTGTTCGCGCTAGCTTAGTGTTTACACTGACGAACCAGCATCGTTTATAGTATCTTGGTATTGATAAGGTTGAATCAGCATTGTGTATGGTAGCTTATAGTGTTTTAGCTCCTCTGGGTCGAAGGCTCAAATAGGTAATGCTATGGAATTTGAAACAGAGCCAATTTACCTCATAAATTATGCGTAACTAAAGCTGTAAACTCAAATAGACTGGATTATGTTTATATGTTTATATAGAACCATTTTAATAAGACCTTGGACTTTCGGTAGGACGTAGCAATCTATTTCTTGGGTCAAAACAAGTTAAAAATAACGCTGGTTTCAAGCGAAATATGCACCGATTGCGTAATCTTAGCTCAAAGGCCAGACAAATCTTATTGATTTCAAAGAGCCATGGCTGAGTAGCCAGCAATGAAATCGACAGGCCTACGTCACATTGCTGATTGACACAACTACCCAAAGTCCAAGCTCCTGTTAATTAAAATGGTTCTAATAACAAATCTTAAGAATATTTAAATTAATATGTCTAGTCTGTATGCTGTCACAAAAAAGGAAAAACGGGAAGTAAATAAATTGAAGTTAAATATTTACGTTGACGTTTTAATCTTCATTTTGGTGAATCATTCTTTTACCCTGTTTATTGATTTTTAGATTATTTCTTTTTTTTTTATCGAAAAACTTGTCATTAGGTTTTTTCGCTCTTAGAGGATAAAATGTATGGTTCGTTTTTTTGTATTTTTTAATTCCTCAAAGAAATCTTAACGTCACTCAAAATGGATCTGTAAATTCACTCAAGCAAAAAAAAAAAAAAAAGAGAGAGAGAATACAACACAAGCCGTGTGCTCTGTGTCTGCACGCTACAGAAATGAGCTCGAATCAGGAAGAAGGTAAGGGCTTAGAACGCAATTAACATTGCCAAATCATTTTGGGATATAACAACGCAGATCTTGATATTTGAAAAGTTATTTATTTGTTGCAAATGTCGTCTTGTTTTGGGACAAGACATTTATAAAACAAGAACAGCTGGTGTAAGTATATGAAAAGGGGTGTGCTGAAGGAAGTAATGTTCTTATATTTAGACTTTAAAAATAAACTATCTTTCAAAATTGTATCAATGGGATTTAATTAAACTCATTAAAAAAAAATCCAATATGATAACGATTGTAAAAACTGGGAAGTGCATAAGAAATGGCTACACTCGAAAACATTTTAGTCCTTGATTGTGAAAGCATGAAATTTATTCTCACCTAGTTCCATTTTTATAGGTATATTTTACCGGTATTAAGATTCTTGAAGTAAAAATGAGGTTACAATTTGGTTGTCATATTTTTTTCTGTGTAAATCAGTCAATGCACAGTGAGTTGTGTTATCTTTTTAAGTTGATCCGATTGAAATAGCAAATGTATTGGGATATAACTTACCAGTACAAAAGTATAACATCTGTAGAAAAAAAAAATTGAAATATTGTCCAATGGAGGATAGAGGCTTTGGTTTCATATGAAATTATCATTGAATTACGCATCTTTTCCGCGCCTGCGGTTGTCAGTCATTATTTTATCACCTTTTATAATGTTTTCGTAATTTTGTATACGTATACGAAAATCGTCCATTGCAACAAAAGTTAAGTATCCCCCTCCAGCTCTCTCATTGCTTACGAAAGGAAATATGCCTGCTTATTAGTTTATAATTGTCAAAAATTGGGCATCCGTATATATTAGAGCTCTCTATAACTGTTCGATACGTACACACGCCTTTCTTTTGCTGCACTTAATTAATACCGTTGTGTAATTTGTTACTTCCGACGTGGTAGACGTATTCAAAAGACTTACGTATAATATAGTTATAAGGAAATTATTGAAATATGGCCGAGAATTTATAAGTCAGCCCTCGTTAACAGTTAAGTGAATGTGCTAGTCGCTCCCCGTTTCAAATATCATCTGGAAGCATATATTCGTACATATAACAAACAACAAAATGTTATCTTTGGTGATTCATGCGGGTATGAAGGTAGCGACATTGCAGAAAAAGATACATAACCCGTGTTACCAGCTTTCTATAGTTAGTAAATCACAATTGGTTTGCTTAAGAAATAGAGGAGAAAATATTTATACTTAGTGGAGTAAATACATGTTTAAAAAGAGTGGGACATACTCAATCATTAACAATAAGCAGCGTGATCAATCGATGAACATGCATGCAGATACTTCACACATTAATTATTTTTTAAAAAGAGTGGGACATACTCAATCATTAACAATAAGCAGCGTGATCGATCGATGAACTTGCATGCAGATACTTCACACATTAATTGTTTTTGAAAAGGTGGCTGGGGTTTATAATTGGTTAAAATAATTGCATCACCTTATCAATAACCTTCTCTCTCTCCCCCCCCCCCCCCCCTTTCCCCTCTTTCCACTTCGGAACTTAGATGGGATCTCCGCGGGATAGTGGCCATATATAATAATATTTTCACAATTATCCAAGGATTTAATAATCTGAGGTCATTAACATTTCTTAATATTTTGTCACTTAACACCCACCTCCCTCCACCTCCATGCACCTCTTACGCTACCTGGGTCACTTATTTAGTGCATGCCGATATAGTACACAGTTCGGTATCTCCGACTAAAGTTCCCTTTATTGACATTCACATAACGCCGTCCACACATACAAATGGCGCTCGGTAAGTAAACCTCGGCAACTTTGTTCATGTTTGCATTATGTTCTAAAATATGACTGCTGCTTATTCTAGTATAAAACGGTTCTTTCAGCATGTATTTATATACATGCAATATGTGCAATGCTATTTACCATGGTAAATGATGCATGGGAATTTAAGACTGTGACCTAATTACGCAATACCCTGGCCACAAAAGAAGATTTTTAAAAAATGCATTGTAAACACACAACGAGCTGTACGTAGAATATTTTAGTTCATAAATGGGAAATCCTCTCGGCCTTTTAGTCACGTGATAAACAAAAACACTGAATAACAATTGTTGAATATTGAACACTTTTTTTCCTCAAATAAATTAATTATTGCATCTGCGTAAAAGTTTAAACCACTCAGTAGAGTTATTATGCACTAAAAAACATTTTTGAAACTTGTGCGTAATAAATAGGAGATAACAACCATCATGTGCGTGTGTTCATACAGTTTTTGTATAAGAAGTCTGTCTAAAAATAGTTTTGCAGCACATTTTCTTGAATTATTCGACATTCATAAATACCTCAGAATTTAAACGGGATTCATTCCCTAGAAGTACATGTGTGGTATTGGACGTGAAGTCTATCGAAAAATATTTATATGCATGGAATTGACCATGCATGGCAATTTATACTATACAAAAATGTCACTGAAGTCAAATATGGCAGTGCCTCACTTGATTTCGATACGCGAATGTGAAAGTCTCGTTGTTAGAAAATTATTTGAAAACCTATTTGGGGGACAATTTGGAGGCCTGGAGTCGTTTATTGATGTAGAGCAGAAACACAATAGGCGTCTCCTAACATTTGCTATTTATGTAACAAGCAATCCAAAAAAGGTCGTTATACTGTATACATTTTACCATTTGTAGTGTGTACTTGTTTTAAGTTTGTTTACACCGATTTGATAATAAACAGCCCGCCACGCCGATACTAAAGTTCAAATACTAAGAGCCTAGTATACTTTGCAATATCCTTATATTTAAATATAACACATTTTTCAATCGATTCTTCATAATTCACAATGATTTCCGATTGAACTTTTTCATTCCAGCGGGTTGTTGCGGTGGAGGACCGGGGTATGCCACCCCTCTGGACGCCATGAACCATGGCCCCCGGGAAAAGCTCGTGTACGTTCCCTGTATAACACCAACCAGCAGGAAGAAGGATTGTGCCGACTACCTGGCCACCATTGACGTTGATCCTAACTCCCCAACCTACGCTAAGGTAGGAGCACTCTATTACCGAGGACATACATTATAAATGACTTAGATCCTTACTTCCCAACCTAAAATAAGGTATGCGAGGACTGTATTATTGAGGACATACAAACAACGGTATATAAGTCGTGTATACTAAATCACCTAGGAGCACTGTATTACCAAGGACATACATTATAAATGACATAGATCATTACTCCTCAACCTAAAATAAGGTATATGAGCACTGTATTACTGAGGACTTAAGATATACGGTATATAAGACGTATTCTAACTCCCCAACATTCACTAAAGTAGGAGCACGGTATTACTGAGTACATACACTAGGTATATAAGACGTGTATCCTAACTCCCCAACCTTCACTAAAGTAGGAGCACGGTATTACTGAGTACATACACTAGGTATATAAGATGTGTATCCTAACTCCCCAACCTTCACTAAAGTAGGAGCACGGTATTACTGAGTACATACAATAGGTATATAAGACGCGTATTCTAACTCCCCAACATTCACTAAAGTAGGAGCACGGTATTACTGAGTACATACAATAGGTATATAAGACGTGTATCCTAACTCCCCAACCTTCACTAAAGTAGGAGCACGGTATTACTGAGTACATACAATAGGTATATAAGACGTGTATCCTTACCCCCTAACCTTCTCTAAAGTATGACCACTGTATAATTGAGGACATACAAGGTACACATTAAACGTGTATACTTACTCCCCTACCTACATTAAGGTACGAGCACTGTATTATCGAGGACATACAATATACATATAAGACGTTGACCCTAGCCCCCCAACCTTACGCTACGGTAGGAGCACTGCATTACTGATGACATACAAGAATATTGGCACACAATAACAATTTAAGCAACGCATTTTTAAAGTAAGTAATTAGTAACACCGGCAAACATCATATAGCAAATATAAAAACCCAATAGTCATTTACTGCAGATTTGACAATGGAAAAAGCACGCGCTTTCTACTTCGATAGCATCAGCTATCTAATCGAAGAGCATAATTATGGAAGATATTTACGTAAAGGATGAAGTACGTATATTACAAACAAGATATACCATTGTTTACACAGGTTTTATTTTATTATGAATATCTTTTATCCTTTAAAGTTTACAGGGTATGCAGTTTTGTAAAATATTTTATCAACATGGCAGTGTATTTTTAAGTGCTTTTAAAGCTGGTTTCACCGAAAATAAATATGAAATAGTTAAAGATAACCTTGGACATCTTACGTAACACACCTTTCAAACGAGCCAATTAAGGAGAGATAAGACTGACGTGAACTGGTTTGAAAGGATTGGATAAGAAGCAGACTTGTAAAGTTGTCCTTCACTTTTATATAATTTCGTCCTTCAGTTCAAATCTAGGAGTGTCAGCGCATTTCCTCACTCAATACCCGGGTACACACAAGTACTTATCAATTATGACTTTGCTCCAAGTGGGGCTTGATCTAGAAACCTCACTATTGCAATCAATACCATCCCTAAGATTTTAAATATCACAAAAATGGCAATATGATCCCACGTATCTATACATACATCAACATATATAATTTATGCAAAAAGTGTTATATACTAATGTAGGGCAACGCATAAAAAGTAAATAAAATAGTCATTGTTGAAATTTTAGCGTCCCAAAATTGAAGGTATATTTGAATATCTTCGTCGTATAATATATCTAGCTCTGGTTCTAAAGCTTATAAATTACGAGACGGTCAAGATGCACGTCATTTGACAGTCCAGCATTTTGATAGAATGCTAGGAATTAACGTTAAGAGATATGTTACGCTGTACACTGTACCTTAAAAAAAACCCAATTTATTAAAACAAAGCGTACAATGTATGCATGCAGCCTTACAACGTTTTAATGAATGACCCTAAAAACTCCCACAAAAACCATCTAATACATTTCTTTTAAAGAAATTCAATTTCATACAAAATTCACTATACACATTCTTGCTTCAATTTAAGTCACGTATGCGTTTAATTCAACTTTGAGAGACAATGACAGTGCAAACAAACTATTTAGTATTTATCTTTAAGTAGATAGTTATCGATAACATGTTGTTGTAGAAATTGTATAAGGTCACATTGTCATTGTACTTGAATATTACAGCTTTATCATAGCAAAAAGAATCTTTGCACTTTTTTTATTGCAGGGTAAAACTATGTTTAAAAAATTATTGTTTTTTTCGTAGAGTGGTTTGGGGTTGGGTTATTGTTGAATTTTTTTGCACCGTTATTAAAAGTTGCGAGCACGTGCTTCTTAGACCTGTGACCGGGGATTGACCTTGAGTTTTGATGGCGATGCTTAAAAATCCGTCGTTCTTTGTATTTACCAGACATTGTAATCATGTATAAGAGGCTTAAAGGGTTACGTTACTGTACCAAACATCAAAGAAGTTTGCCAACACTTCTGAAGCATGCACGGACCAAGAAAATTTTTCCCGGGGGGGGGGGGGGGGGGGGGCGAGGGATATTTGAGTTTGTCGGGGGGGGGGGGGGGGAGGGGGGTCCGAGAATATTTTCGGTAATTTTACGATGATAGTTTAAAAATTGAAATTTCCATTGGGGGTCCGGACCCCCCCCCTCCCCCCCCTTAAATCCGCACATGTGAAGCATGCCACTTACAACAAGTCATTGACAAAAAATCCGAAGCTTGATTCGCTTTTCCTTCCGCGATTTTTTTTTAAAGAAATTGTAGAAAAGGGTAATGAACATGTTTCATTGTTCATCGCATCTTTGATGTTCTAGACATAATTAAAACTCTTTTAACACCTTGGAATTAAAAATTATTGATCAAGCTTAGTTCATGTCTGTTTATTCAAATTGATGATAAACATTTCGTTTTAAACCAAACTTGCAATTCTAACCAGACAACCAATGTAGTTGATTTACGTGCGCTTCTGCAGACAGCATACTACCATTATGTGTTGACAAAATCTTGCGATCTTGATATGTTTACACATTGTTTTCACGTTTGCCACAGGTAATTCATCGTCTATACATGCCAAACAAAGGCGACGAATTGCATCACTCGGGCTGGAATGCATGCTCTAGTTGTTTCGGAGACCCCAGCAAAAGCAGGAACCGACTGATCCTGCCGTGCATTAATGGTGACCGAGTTTACGTGGTGGACGTCGGGACCAACGAGAGAGAACCAAGGTTGTATACGGTAAGTACAGGAGTTATCTCTCTTTGTAACTGGAGCATTATCATCAAATTTTATATTCAATTTATAACAATATCATTTAATTCATTTCTTGATAAATTCATGGATATAATTAGGACATGTTGATATTGAAATTCATATAGGCTGTGGCTGAATACAATAAATAATTTGCAAGTTTTTCTAAGAATTCGACATAATTATAACAAATTAAACAGTACACTTATGTTATAAACTTGAACAATGAGACTATCATTTACATATACTGTATATTTTGATATAAAATACAAAATAAAATTTCTATGGTTTGGTTATTAAATTAATAAATATAATTACATGTGTGCATTATTGTTTAAGTATATGTATGTAAAAATGTACGTCGGTGGTGTACAGAGTGTAGAGCCATGGCAGCTTCACAAGAAAGCAAACCTCGGGGCCCCACACACCACACACTGCCTGGGGTCGGGGGAGGTGCTGATCAGTTGTATGGGGGACGAAAACGAAGAAGGGAAAGGTAAGATATGTACATCAATTTACCAGAGTGACTCATACAACAGTACTTATATCTTTAAGGCTTAAATTCCATGAATGTCTTATCCAGCAGTGCAAACCGCTACAAGATGCACTGGTTTTTCTAGTCGGGATGAACATGTACATTTATTTTTTACTTTCTTATGCCACTCCCAATGTTACACCCAATTATATGTACACTGTATATAACAATCAAGTCTAAAAGCATATATGCACGAGACAATATTACAGGCGGTTAAGAAATTTGACTCTGAGGCTATTGATTCTTAGTCGTGTAGTGACAATGCCAAAGGAAAAACGACAGGATACGAGGCGGCGATGTATTGTTGAGGAAACTTTAGTCAACGTTTTCTGACACTGTCTTGTATATACAGCAGGTTTTGTTATCATGTGATTATGCGATATATTGTATGCAAGTTTTGACTACTGTCATACTGAAAATTACGAATTCACGGGGTGGCTGTGAGTACAAAATTAACAAGACTTTGTCATGTGGTAAATTTTGTATTTACACCCACCCAGTAAATTCAAAATTTACAACATGACAACTTCCCACCAAAATTTAACATCTACAATATGACAATGCAATGAATATTCGTTTGTCTTGAAGGTGGTTTCGTCCTGTTGGATGGACAGTCCTTCATTGTGAAGGGTACCTGGGAGAGGGAGCCGTTGGAGTTTGGCTACGACTACTGGTATCAACCCTATCACAACGTCCTGATTAGTACCGAGTGGGGAGCGCCCAAAGCGTTCAGAAGCGGATTCAACCCGCAGCACGTCGCTGATGGTATACACACATACAAGCTTATACATGTATATAAGATTTATTTAATCGTCAATTTGTCGCTGATGGTATGAATACATATATGTACTTACTATCTTGTCTATATATCGCTGATGGAAAACATATACTATAGTATATACTACTCGTATATAAATATATTGTCAATAAGTCGTTGATCTTTGCTTAAATACTATATTGTCAACAATTCGATTATGGTAACTTTATAATCAACAAGTCGCTGATCGTATGATTTTAAAAGTTCTCATAGTTTGGCAACATGTAGCTTATGGTTCTAACTTTACTGTCAACAAGTCGCCGATAATATGCTTGCATATATCAATATTGTACAGCATTTTCTCTGGATGTATTTCCCCCCATAAGTCCACTTTTACTTATCCCAGGTCTTTACGGTCACCACCTGAATGTGATGGACTGGACTACGCACGAACTGATCAAGAGGATCGACCTCGGTCCCGACGGTCGCTTACCCCTGGAGATTCGCTTCCTTCACGACCCCACAGCCACAGAAGGCTACGTGGGGTGCGCCCTCAGTTCCACTGTGTTCCGATTCTTTAGGGCCCCGGTAAGTTTAACAGCAGCTTTTGTCGCGCGAAATTTAATACATGTGAGAGGTCTTATACAATGTAATAGTAGGGGATTATAATCACTTGTTTTGGTGGTTTACAGAACGGACAGTGGGAGGCAGAGAAGGTCATCACCATCCCTCCCAAGAAGGTAACGGGCTGGGCCATGGAAGTGATGCCAGGTGAGGTCTTTCTTAGATGCATTGAATGTAACACGTAGCACAAATACAACCAAAGAATATCCGTGTTTACATATTCTTAGTATTAAATATGTTTAAAAGATTTAAGCATGTACATGTACATGTATACCCCACCACTTCAACATCTGCAAAAAATATTCGTTTGATTAAATACATGGACTTATCATTTATTCTATACTGTAAACACCATTTTGTTCCCCTACTAAACGACCAAAATATTTATTTTTAACTCTTGAGATCTAGACCAATATGACCGTGTTTGTATAGTTAATTGCTTTAACATCTAGGTTTGATCACGGATATTCTGATATCTCTGGACGACAAATATCTGTACTTCAGCAACTGGCTGCATGGAGATATCCGTCAGTATGACATCACAGACAGGAGGAATCCAAAACTCGTGGGACAGGTTAGCTACCAGAGTACCAAACATAGCTTTGCTATGTGTAACATCGACTAGTCAAAATATTCGACTGTTTTGCAATTTCACATTTTTTTTCAGGTATTTTTGGGAGGAAGCGTTTGTAAAGGCGGAAGCGTAAAGGTGATCAGTGATCCGGAATTGAAGGTATGAATACAATTCAGTCAGAAATCATTACTTGTATTAATTCCATTCAATGACATTTTAAAATCATCCATGCATTTTCTCTTAAATTGAGCAGAGATATGATATTTTTTATAATAGCCTTTTACTTACAAGCGGGTAAAATAAACAGAACCATTTTAATACGGAAAGGTGTCAAATGCTTCTATGTTTGCAACATATTCATAATACGATAGTTTATTATTCTATATAATGTATTTTTACCTACTTTGTAATTTAAGAAGAAAGCAACAAGGCTGATCAATATCATTTCTGAAAAAAAAATGCATAACTGGCTGAAACGGGTTATGTTATTTACATCTATACAATTTCGACTAAAAACATCTTGCATGAACTATTCTTAACTCGCGGATATTGAATTTGTATTCCATTCATTTTAACTCGACTTTAAATTATCATTTAGTTAAAATATATATGTGCTTATGCTCTCAGAGTCAACCGGATCCCGTGTATGTGAAGGGACAGCGCCTGCGCGGAGGACCCCAGATGATTCAGCTGAGTCTTGATGGCAAGAGGTTGTACGTCACTACCTCGCTGTTTGCCAAATGGGACGACCAGTTTTATCCCGAATTAGCCAAGTAAGCACTAAAAACAATTCTTTTTTTGAGGTATATGACCCGCCTTGTTCTATAAAGTGTCTTCTCAGACCATACAACATATTTCAGGGCACACATATTTGGAATGTATTATCCATAAGGTAACACATGTATAAATGTACATGTACTTTGCTTTATGTTTTACAAAATACATTGTTCCATTGAAGTTCTCTTTTGTATCCATCTTTATAGAAAGCTCGCACCGTTGGATATATATATATAAGTTCATGTAAATTTTCTTTGAGCAAAACCAAGGCTTGATTTCATTAACAACCTAAATTTGTTTTGTGTTTACTATGGATACTACGGTAGTGTTTCTTTGTCTTATCGCAGGGAAGGCTGCCAGATGTACATACTGGACGTCAACAACGTTACAGGGGGTCTGTCACTGAACCCTAACTTCCTGGTGGACTTTGGCCAGGAGCCCCAGGGTCCCATGTTGGCCCACGAGGTGCGGTACCCCGGGGGAGACTGCAGCTCCGACATCTGGCTGGCTCATACTGGGGTGAAGAACAAGATGTAGAGTGACATGTCACCACAAATTAGGCTGAAGTCAACCATCTTGAACAATATATATTTCAGCTTTAAAAGCTGCGCAATGAGTATCCACTTGATTTGTTCAGACATTTTAATTTTGCAGATTTATGATGTGCTTTGATGATTTTTTTTCACTTCAATATATTGTATAATTATACATGTTTATGATTGTTAGATATTTGAAATTAAATATTGATTATACACCTATATATGTTTAAATAAAATCCCTCGCTTTATCCTGTCGTTGTGTTCTATGTTTTGGAGGTTTTATTTCAAACAAGGTACGTTGATTTTGGTTTCCCATTCGTATTGGAAGATTTTTTTATGCCATAAGTAAAAATAAGGAGATTTTGAAACTGTTATTAAAATATCTAATAATTTCTTTTTAAAAAAATTGAAATAATTTGATGGCAGCATATTGTATCTCATGTTATCCACATGATGCATAATTATATCACCGAAATCTCTGAAGTCCTATGATTTGCAACTGAAAGATAGGATATATTTACATAACTTGGTACTTAACATTTGCAATGACTTAGGGAATACCTTACTTAGTACCATAAATTCAAATAAAAAATAAGTTATAATTTAAATAATTTTAGTAATGGATATATGCCGAAAACAGTTCTGTATGAAAAAAATATCAGACAGTTCTCGGCCCTAACTGCCTCGAAACTGTCTATTTTTTCATACAGAAGTGTTTGAGGAATATATCGCAAGAAGCTCACTAATATCGGACTGTCACAGGTGCTGGAACAAAGGAATGACATCACAGCGGTGTTTTACATACACAAGAACATCATTCAACACATAAATGCAATTACATGTATTAATTAAAATGATTTTTAGGTCACCTGAGTAACTCAGGTGACCTATTGCAATTGGTCTTCGTCCGTCGTCGTGCGTTGTGAGTTAACAATTTTACATGTTTAACTTCCTCCTGAAACTACAAGCCTTAGGCAAATTGTTACCAATTTTGGTGTGAAGCATCTCTAGGGTAAGAGGAATTTAAATTGTTAAATCCATGGCTCTACCACCCCCGGGGCGCCAAAGGCGGGACCAAATATGCAAAAAAAGGCCAATTTTTTAAAAAAAAGCGTACGATTGTCAGTAGCACTATTGTTCTAGCTGTCAGTGGCACTGTTGTTCTAGCATGAAATCAAATCTCGCTCGCGGCACTGATATTTCTCCAAAATTTCTTCATAATTATAAAATTTAACTGAGCCGAATATAGTAAATGGAAAAAATCCCCTAACTTGTGTGCTGTGTACAACAATGACAATGTCTCGATATGTACATACAAAATGGCATGAAAACAAAAATATAAACAGATATACAAACAAATATATATATAGGAAATTGATATATAATATATTTACTAATTCAGCATCCCAGAATAGCTTTATGACGTGGAATATTTCGGGCATGGATGCTAGCAATTTGATATTATTGAAAATTATTTGTTATACTTAGATAAAATAACTACAATTAATGTGAAATATTAAACATTATTTTATGAACTTGCTAATTGACCATGATAAGTATTATAATGCATCTTAACAACAATTACCTTTGTCAATTTGAGGCATTAACACGGCCTAATTTAGAAATTGGAATGTTTTGACATTACACAGAGCGTATTTATGTAAATGTACACATATACTGCCTTTGGATTTCTAATTTTCGCTTCAGACACGTTTGAGCTAGTGAAGAACGGGGTACATTATGATAATCTAAAAAAAATGAAGGATAAGAAAAGGGGGGTGGGATGAGGTTTTTAAAAACATGTGTATGTGGTTGATGGGAAGAATTAACACTAGATATCGTTTGTCCCCGGTATTCTTAGTTTGGCAATTTTAAAGCAGTAAGCAAGCAAATAACGAGAGAGAGAGAGAGAGAGAGAGAGAGAGAGAGAGAGAGAGAGAGAGAGAGAGAGAAAGGCGGGGGGTTAAACACAGAGAGAGAGATAGAGTTAGAGAGAGAGAGAGAGAGAGAGAGAGATTAGGAAATAACCTGATTTTACATGGCATGATAAACCCATATCAATCGTGCACAATCCCTGCACACCCCTACACCCCCGCCTCCCATTTTTATTCTCAGGAAAAAAAGGTGGGGTTTAAACAGAGAGAGAGAGAGAGAGAGAGAGAGAGAGAGAGAATTTTCAAAAAATGAAACATTTGGTAAACCGTTTCATTTGATTTGAGTGTATATAGAAAATGATTAATTCATATATAATTTCTTTAAAAGGAAATAATATTGTTATAAACGAACAGTACACGAAGTGTCATTGAAATTTAAAAAAAATCTTTTCAAATAAATTATGTGTTATCCTGGAACCGTCCATCTCGGATGATAATTACAGGTAACAAGTCTTAAACAGTATATATATACACAGATGAACCACTGAGAGGTATAAATATTAATCAAGGCGATAGACTGGCAATTTACGGGTTGATGTTTGCAACATTGCCACCTTTTGATCATCTGTAGTATGTATGTACATGTATATTTAAAATACACTTATTTGATCTACTGTTACTTACATGTAACTATACAAGTGTAACACAGTGATTTTCTTTGTGGTAGTTGATCTTTATTTATATGATAAGTTGACAATTTTGACAGTGGTCCTAAGTAAGGAATGTACTGTATACTACATGTATATCTCTCAGTGCTGGCCTCACAGCTGCTGTATTGTGCAAAATATCAGACAAAGGTGCAAGTTGCAACTGACCTCTTCAACATACCAACGGAAAATGCCGCCAAAGTATGGCTTACTGCCCACTTCCGTAAAACAACTAATCAGTAATCAGAATCACAAGTGTGAAGAATTAAATATAAAAATTACTTGTTGCCAAAATCTAACATTATTGTAACTATTAAATATAGATACAAGTATAAAGATAAATTTCTTTTACTTAATTCACAAACTTTATATAAAATGTAAATAATTTCTAGAATCTCTGAATCTCAAGCCCGATGTTATTAATCAAACTTTTGCCCTCTTACATATTTCCCCCTTTTTGTCATTGCTTTCCACAGCAATGAAAAAGTTGCACAATAAAAAAAACATAGTAAAAACTTTGACCATCAAAAATTTGATACATGTACACTGTATATATACAATTTAATGAAACTACGTAATCAAATTTATTCTGGAAACTACATCATCACATCTGATTTTGTTTTGTCCATGAATCATTTAAAGTAGCACTTAATGTAGCACCTAGATTCACAATCGCATCACTGAGTTCCTTGAAATTCGACTGCTGAACGGAAATTTGATTGCACGGTACAGTACTTTTGGGTAAATTAAACGGGTTGGAATGTTTTCCTGCCGTCTTTCTCTTACTTCGTCGAGGCTGTGTCGCTTCTATCGTCTCGCCTTCTAAATCCTCATTGCTTGTAGAAGGGGGTTCTTCTCCTGCACGATTCACATCTTCTTCTAAATCCTCAGCGATTGCGGAATGTTCATCTTCATCTTGAATTTGTACAGTCTGTTCTGGAATATACTCAAGGTTCAATTCATCAGAACTGGAATATTCGTCACTCGAATCAACTTTTTCTCCAGTGTCCAGGATCTCCTTTCTTGTCACATTTTTGATCGGACCGAATCCGTCCGCCAGTTGAATAGAATACACATTATCACCATAATATTTCACAACTTTGTACGGAGTGGAACACCATGTATCCTGAATTTTGTTTCTCCCAGGAATGCGGTTTCTCGTAAGAACTCTCGTTCCAATGGGAATGAGTGATTCACTGGTTTTCTTGTTTTTCTGTTGATTCCGTTGTCTTGCAGATTTCTCTGTATTGGACAAGGCTAGCTTTGATGCTTCTGACATCTTCTTCTTGTGTTCTTGAATCCAGTCATCCACAGGTAAGTTTTCATCATCTGTAGACTTGTGTAATCCATGCGTCAAGTCAATGGGAAGAATAGGTTCTCGTCCGAAAAACAAGTAATATGGAGAGTAGCCGGTCGATGAGTGAACGGTGGCGTTGTAAATGTACACCAAATATGGAAGATATTCAGCCCACTTCTTCTTCTCTGGTGGTAATGTCCTCAGTCTATCATGCATGGTTCTATTGAATCTCTCACATTGTCCATTCCCTTCGGGATGATAAGGTGTTGTGCGGGATTTTTCAATGTTGTAGTAATTACACAGTTCTTGAACAATAAAACTCTCAAAATTGCGTCCCTGTTCACTATGGATACGTTTAGGGATTCCTGAATTTGAAAACCAGTGTTTAACAAGAATTTTTGCGACAGTAGTCGCTTTCTGGTTTTTACATGGTGTAGCTTGGATAAATTTTGAAAAAATGTCTGTCATAATTAATACATTTTCATGTCCATCCGATGATTTCTCTAAAACGGTAAAGTCAATGGCAAGAATTTCTTGAGATTTACAAGCAATTAAGTTGCTCATAGTAGGATTTATGGCTGGAACAGGGGCTTTTCCTATTAAACACCTTTCACAAGATTTACACCATTTCTGGACATCTTGTAACATCCTTGGCCAAAAACATCTTTTCTTCAGTAACGAATAAGTTAGCTCGACACCTTGATGACCTGCGTTGTTGTGAATACTTTCCAGAACTGTCTTCTTTAGGACTTCAGGAAGTAGTAGTTGTCTCTGTTCACCGGTCTCATCTGTAATCTTCCTGTACAAGACACAATTTTCAATGAAAAGTTTATCCTTCTGATTAAGAAGTTTTCTCACATCTTTGTGCTCGTTTTTCAAATCATTCACTGAGGGTTTACGATCATCTTCCATCCAGTAACGAACTCGACTCAACTTCTGGTCATGGTCTTGAAGTGATGCTATGTCTGCAGGAATATACTCCGGCAGCGTTGTCATGGCACTCACCGTCCGCATCTGAAAGTCCACCATCTCTTCAGAATTCAACCGAGTCAGTAGACATCTATTTAACACCTCTAACGATGTACTCTGAGTGATCCTATTCAAAGAATCTTTCACTTCTTCTTCCTCCAGTGAAGTAGGTCTACGGCTTAACGCATCTGCGTTGCGGTTCACCTTACCATAACGGTATTTCACTGTAAAATCAAACTGAGCTAGCTCTCCTATCCACCTCATCGTTGTTGCGTCTACTCGTTGGTTGGGTTTGTTTATGTAACTGAGCGGATTTTTGTCGGTGTAAATGATAAACTTCGATCCAAGAAGGTAATCACGAAATTTTTCACTAACTGACCACTTGAGTGCTAAAAGTTCAAGCTTCATGGAACTGTACTTTTCCATATTCCTTTCAGACTTTCTGAGTGATCTTGATGCATAAGCTATCACAATCTTTCCGTTTGGTCTCTCTTGAGATAAAACTGCCCCGAGTCCTTCAAAACTTGCATCTATTTGCAAAATGAATTTTTGGGTAAAATCTGGAAATCCAAGAATTGGAGGGGAAACAAGTCTTTCTTTCAAGGTGTTGAATGACTTGGTACACTTGTCAGTCCATGACTTTATAAACTGGTCCGATTTCATTTTGGTATTCTTTGGTTTTGATGATAACGCATGAAGAGGAGCTGCTATGCTAGCGATTCCTTGGACGAATTTTCTATAATAACTGTCTAGTCCGAGGAATGAGCGAAGTTGTTTCTCAGTAGTTGGAATACGCCATGATTCAATAACAGCTGTTCTCGGGATCTGTAGACACTCCTCTTTTGGAAACTATATGTCCAAGAAATTTAACTTCTTTTTGGAAGAAATGACACTTTGTTGGTTTAATCTTTAATCCATTGGATTTGAGTTTAGTAAACACTTGATCTAATCTGTCGATATGTTCTTCTATTGTCTGTGAAAACACTAAGATATCGTCTAAGTAAAGAACTAGTATGTTGAAATTTTCATCTCCCAAACATGCCTCCATGAGTCTCTGGAAGGTTGCTGGACTATTACACAGGCCAAACGGCATTCTGACATATTCGTAAAGTCCACCGGTACCAGCACGAAATGCGGTTTTAGGAATATCATCTTCTTTCACTGCGACTTGATAGTATCCTTGTATCAGGTCTATACTACTGAAATATTTGGCTCCATTTAGAATATCTAAAGTATCTTCAATGCGCGGTAATGGGTATGCGTTTTTGACAGTCTTTGAATTAAGTGCTCTATAATCTACACATAGTCTTATACTGTTGTCCTTCTTTCTGACAATCACAACAGGGGAAGCATATGGACTAGTACTCTTGCAAATAATTCCTTGGTTAAGGAGTTTTTCTATATGTTGTTTCACTTCGGAAATTTGGTTGGGAGGAATTCTCCTATGAGGAATTTTCACTGGTTGATTATCTGTCAGTGTTATGGGATGAGTTACGGTTGCTGTATATCCTAAGTCCTCATCACTTTTCGCAAACACATCACTATGCTTACTAAATAGGTCATGCAATTTCTCCTCTTGTTTAGATGTAAATGGAACTTTTCCAAGGTCCAGTTTGGATGTTAATTCGGAATTTTCAGTAGTTAAAGTATTGATCAACACTGAAACTCTACGAATGTTCATTTCTGTCGGTTCAATATCAACGATATATTCTTGGTCCAAACTCTTCAGAATTTCAATGTGGTGTAATGTACCTATCCGAGTCTTTGGTTGTATCCAGATATCTTCTTCACCAATGTTTAGTATTCTTACGGGAATTCTTCCATTTTCTACATTGCTAACGGTGTCCACCACCATGATGTTTCTTGGTAGAGCTCCATTTTCACTACTTATAGCTTGGACGGCTGCTACGTATGGGTTTCTCTTCTTATTTTTTCTTGTAGATCCCAAAATAGTTTTCATGGATTTGCAGGTATTTTAATAGCTTCTCCGCCAGCTACTTTAACAAGTCCGATCTTCTGATCTAATTCATCTTCAGCCAATGTTAAAACTGACATTACATTATTCCATACAGGGTCTTTCATGATAACAGTATCACAATTACAAGTTCTAATATGTTTCAGCACATTACATCCGAGAATCACTTGTACTGTATTTGGATCTGTTGTCACAGTTTCTACTAACATTCCCACGTCACTGAATAGTTTGCCTTGAATGTTCAAGTCCAGTTCAATGTATCCCAGATACGGAATTTGGATTTTGTTAGCAGCAGACAGTCGTAAAAATTTTCTCGTGTCTGTAATGTCTTTATGTTGTAAGAACTGTTTATAAAACAATTCAGATATAGTGGAAATTTCTGCTCCGGTCTCGAGAAGACACTTGACGGGTTGTCAATGGTTGTGATTGGACTGTCTTTTGCAGCATTCTTAATTTTCTCTTTAATATCACGCGAGCCTTTTTCATTTCCCTCCATCAGGCGACTCTTTACTGTGAGGGTTTCACTTTTGGGTCACTCGGAAATTTTGGCCCTGACTGTTGACGAGGTCTTCTGTTTTCTTTGTTAAAATGTGAATGTTCGTTTCTATAATTTGCACATTCTGACGCAAATTGTCCTTGTCCTTTGCATGCATAACATAGAACTTGGCTTGGTCGTCCAGATCCTCGACCACGTCCGAATCCTCTCATTGGCCTATTTTCTGTTCGAGGTTGTTGAATTTTTTCTAATGTTTGTGTGAGAGTGTTAATTTGTTGTTGTTGTTTCTCCAACATTTTTTGTTGTTTCTGTAGCATGTCTGTTATAGTGTCTGTATTATCGATGATTGCAGATGCAACATTCAACTGTTTGTTTTCACACGGGGGATTGTCATCAACCCACTTCAACATCCGGAGTCGAAACTCTTGGAATGGTATGGTTGATTGTTCAATGACGATTTTTCTCAACTCTTGTCGTACCACTCTGTCTTTGATGCCATCAATAAATCTTTCTGTCAAGTTTATATCTGTAATTTGCATCTTCCTATCGACTCCTTTGTTAATTCGTTCTTGCATTTGCATCAGAATACGTGAATAGTTCTCTAAAGTCTCACTCTCATTCTGATCTCTTTGATAGAATTTCTGAAGAAGCTGTGTTACAGTGTCTTTAATCACAAACACTTGTTCTAGGATGTTCAATATTTCTTCACCAGTGCTTCGTTGTTCAATTGGGTGTAATCTAATTTCAGCTTTCGCATTTCCGATTAAGTGATCCATCACAAAGTCTTCATGGCCATCCTTCGACGCGGTTGCTCGGATATGTTCTCTCATTTCTGCTATCCAATATATCACGTCTGGATCTGTTTCTTTTTCTGGATATCCTCCAAACTTTGGAAATTTTCTCTCTGATTTCACATATACTAGCGGTGTAGACTTTTCTTTAGGGTCTGTAGATTCCAAAGAAGTGACTTTCTTCTGTAGATGTTGAAGTTCTCTCTGCATCGCATCATTTGCCTGTGGGTCCTGAACTTCTCGAGCCTCCAACTGCTTTATCTTGTCTATAAGTCCCTGGACTAGTGTTTCCATGATGTCACACGGTACGCTATACAATACTGCACACTGTCACAAAGAATGAGATGATTTCTACCATCCTGTCTACGACGCCATTTGTAACACAGTGATTTTCTTTGTGGTAGTTGATCTTTATTTATATGATAAGTTGACAATTTTGACAGTGGTCCTAAGTAAGGAATGTACTGTATACTACATGTATATCTCTCAGTGCTGGCCTCACAGCTGCTGTATTGTGCAAAATATCAGACAAAGGTGCAAGTTGCAACTGACCTCTTCAACATACCAACGGAAAATGCCGCCAAAGTATGGCTTACTGCCCACCTCCGTAAAACAACTAATCAGTAATCAGAATCACAAGTGTGAAGAATTAAATATAAAAATTACTTGTTGCCAAAATCTAACATTATTGTAACTATTAAATATAGATACAAGTATAAAGATAAATTTCTTTTACTTAATTCACAAACTTTATATAAAATGTAAATAATTTCTAGAATCTCTGAATCTCAAGCCCGATGTTATGAATCAAACTTTTGCCCTCTTACACAAGTAATATACACAAGTACAGGTACTCACTGAGCTGGCCTCGGTGCAACCAACATTTACAAATTTCAGCGTTTGTGAAATTTAAGAAATCTTAGAGACAATTTGAGGTCTTCTTACCTTGTTACATGTATCTTCACTTATATGTACCCCCCCCCCCCCAAAAAAAAACAAAACAAAAAACAAAACAAAAACAAAAACAAAACAAAACAAAAACAAAAACAAAACAAAACAAACCAAAAAAACCCCAGTCTCACTATAATGATATAATTAAACTACAAAACTTGATATGCTCATTTTAGCATGATTTTAAAGTCAATATAAACACTATTTTTCAAAATTAGATATATTAAAAGAAAGCTGTTATATTTTGATTTTTTTTTTACTCTCTTTTATATAAAAAAAAAATCCGTACCATGGGTAACAATGCAGCCTAGACAATCGTCGTTATCGACGATGTTGTTCTTGTTTTGTGCACTTGACTCCATGAAACATGATATGAGATTGTCTTAGTATTCCAAATTTGTATTAAACAATCGGGTTCGTAATTCAACATAATAATTACTCTACAAGATGGAAACTGGAAACATAAAACATGATAAGTCTGATCAGAGTTCAGAAATGACCATGAGAGAAATATGAGAAGTTTATCTGCATTAGATATGAAAAAAACGGCACCATTGGGTAAACATTTCGTTGCTTACGTTCTGCATAAAGTATTTTTTTAACGTTGTATAAGTACTGCACAGCAACAATGGTCATTCTTATCTGCTCAGGTAAAGAACACCTATTAGACGCTCACCATTTACATCACTCTGCCAACAATCTTCATCTCCTTACGGGATGGATTTTTTATACACTGATTTAAGTGAGAAGCGCCTATGGTAATTACCATAAAGAGCTATATAATATGTAATGAAATGAAGTTTCTTAGAGATAGGTAACTAGAAAGTCTAATTAGATGGATTAAAATGAAGAACCAAATAACTTGTATTTATTGAAAATTAGAATCTGCATTTTATAGCAAACGTGTACCTATCTATAGTATTTTGGAAAATCAACTCAATAAATTCTCACATGTCTAAAAGAATAAATGTCTGATGAAAACATTAAATATTTATACAGTTGTTGATCCAATCAATGAATATGAGACAGAGTTTAATGTAATGTGCAAATAAAGTTGAAGAAACAAGAGAAAATAATTTATTTTGAGAAATCATGAGAAAAAGTATCTGTGATTTATGGGAAAATTTATCCTATCTAAAAAAAACCATGGGATATATCCCATCTCCTTTATTATGTGGGATTTTTTGTCCTATATGGGAGAATTAATCCCATCTTTTAACAATGTTGGGATTTTTTCTACCACATGGGACAATTTATCCCACATTACTTTTTCTCCCATGGGATTTTGATTGGATTTTAGATGGGATGAAAAATCCCACCATTCTCCCATGGGGTTTTGAAATTTGAGAGACAATTATTGGAAAACTAGAGCAATGTGTACGATCAGGTTGGCATGATTGGTTCCGAGTAAAAGGTCCCACCAAAATATATAGGCAAAAGTAAGTTATGTCTAACCGAAAGGGTAGCTGAAAGTCCGGACTGTGTCGTGTCCGGACTTAAATGTCGCAGTGTTATTTTATATTTATTCTTGTATATTTATTTCCAATGAGTCAAATAACTTTATTTCTATATATCAATATAATTCATAAAAAGATGCTTTGTTAAGGGTTCCACTAGAGATATATGTTTCCTTTAAGAGGGCTGAAAAGAAGACGAAGAACCTATCGAAAACCGCTCGTAGTTTAGGTCTAAACGTGTATTACAAACTCATGTAGAAATGAAAAGTACTACTGGTACTGTACCAGTTATCGGCTAAACTGAGAGTTCGGGTTTATAGCACGCGACTATCCGATATTTTTTAATTCAGTTGTCTGTTTCGAATAAAGAAAAGGAAGTTTGCTTGAAAACTTTCTTGGATATGTTTTAAACATGAGCTTAAACGATCATTGTTTACCGCTGATTTACATCTTTGCACTTTCAGCTGTGGGGAAGTGACGTAATAAGTAATAAACAGAATATTAGAATATTACCTCCTTTTGATACGTTATTATATCCCTTCTTTGATTTGACATATAATATCAATACATATAACATGTATAAACAAAAGGAATTCACTAAATTCCGAGAGATTTATAGCGGAGTTGAACGCCCGATTGCAATTATGTATTGAATAGTGTACGATTGTGTGTATTAACGAATGATAACAAACGAATAATTTTATGAGCTTTGTTTATATATCATAACCCCTACGACCATTAAAGCTGACCCCACAAGGAACATAAATCAAATTACATTTTGCAGAGTATAAAATCAACATGTACAGGGATTTTACTATGTTATTATCACGAAGCCGATAACTGGTAAAGTAAATCATAAAAAATCGGCAAATTCCGGGCGTGCTAAAAAGGACAAAAACAAGATGTTTTGGGTTTTGAATAATAATATAATCTAACAGAAGGATAAATAAGGAGTTCGCCATATAAAGTAAGTCAAGTTTTATCCAAATATATCAAGAAATAAGGAAATACGAAAAGAAAACGTTAAATTTTAGCCGATAACTGGTACAGTGCCAGTACTAGTAAATGCTTGAAAAGCTTACAAGGTCTCTGACACCCTTTTTGCATCTTAATTCTTTGCTTGCCAAGCAACGAACATCTTTAACCACATGATACACATCCTCTCGATTCATTGGGTTGTAGGCGGATTCCAGGCGAAACCAAATACTACTCTCCCGGAAAGTCTTGCAGACAAATATAATACAATGCATAGTAGTTTATATGATTTCTTTTTTACAAATCAAGTATTGAATCAACTGGAAAAAAATATTGTAGCACCAAACTTCTGTATTTGAAAAGTTTAAAATAACATTCTTTTTCTGTGGATTAAGGCCGTTGGGATAATTATCAAAATAACTTGGAATTGTTATAAAAGTTTTTTTCTTTAATAAGATAATTAAATGACAACGAAAATCATGATTTTTCAAAGACCTACCGAATCCTGCCTGTGATCATTATAACAACTGAACATTATTCCGTCTACTTCATTTGCTGAATCATCTATCTTAAAGGTTTGCTGGCGTGTTAACCTTTCACTGTTCTCCGGGACTTCCTTTGGAGATGGTGTCATGAGCACAGAAAAAACGTCATCAAACACTGTTATCTTGTCTCCTTATGTGACGCATGTCCATAAGGAGGAGTCACGTCTGCCATTGATGTCGCTCAAATGAACTTGCTGATCATGAATGAATTTCATACGACTTTTTATGGTCTTATACATCGTTTCGGAAACTCCTTTTTAGCCCGGACGGAAAGAAGTACACTTATAATTCAAAAGCTCGATTTTAGTAGTAAGTAGGATAATATACACTTATCAAATGAATTTAATTTTTAAGGCTTGTGCAATGAGCACACCCCATTAGGGATAAAAATTGCAATTTATGATCTTGATATCAAATAAATTATATCTATTGTCATTAACTATTTCAATTATTATTTCAATGCATATCTTGTTTGTCTTCTAGAAAAAAATTGAAGAACAAGAAACGAGTCCTTTAAGTAACCTTGTTAACACTCTGCCAAAAATTAAATTTGGGTTCAACGTACTTGTAGTTTGTATTTGACTGATAAAAAGATATATCAGTGTCTTCAGAAATAACAGTAGACCATCGTCGTTTTCTGTCCTCATTCCAACCCATTTGTAAAAAGCACAGCAACTATGCTACAATTGCACATATTTCAGCTTGTCTGTAAATATGTGCCGTTATCAAAGCAAGTTTAATTTAAAAAACCTAAAACTTACTTACATGCATTAATTAACTTTCACGAAATCTATCATTGTAATTTTCTGAGCAGTGTTAGCATTCCGGAAATATTTTTTTGCTCGGCAGTCCCACTGTTGTATATATGTTATATTGCAATATTATTAGAACACTGTAGCCAAACTTCGCCACCATTTGATAACATTTAAGTTTAAACCTTACTGGTATTGTTTATATTTTATACAGAAGTCTTCAGTAAACTAAAAATCTGGTTATGCAAAGAAGCTTGGTCAGAACTATCGAACCTGCTTATAAACTATGCTTTATTTATCAAAGAATATAACCCTACACGGTCCACAGTCCGTTAAAATATAATACTTGATCGATTTTGGAAGCGTCTGTCTTCGAACATATTTTAGCAGACGTAGGTCAATGAGTGCGCTTGACGGTCAGATTTCACATTTTTTTAGAGCAAAGTGTTGAGGGTATTGCGACACGTTTCAACATACTGGATGAATGTCGGAGTTGTAAACGCCAGTAAGATGTGGTAAGTACATGTGCTGTATTGCACACTCATAAGTTAAATCGTCACTTTCTGTTTCTGTACAATTGAATGTGCTTATTAATGATGATATAAAAGCACTGGTAACTTATGGTTCTATACACAAGAGTACATAATTTATATATCTATTTATACTTATGTAGCTAAGTAACAACATACTAGACAAAATTGTACTCATGGCTATACATATGTATGCATAATGGTACTTAGTTTCTATGTACATGTACATGATTTGATTACAGTAAAGTATCCTCATATCTTTCTCTTCTTTTGAAAAATATGAATGCATCATTTTCAAAATGATCAAGACTTTTCATGCTTAGTTGTTAATTGAATTTTCTATGATCCGCTCAAAAACGAACAAATCACCGGTTACGGACACGGTCGCCTGTGATCCCCGCGTTCGAAATGTCTGAAACAGGAAGTTTGGTCCTGGCCCTTTACTGTAATTCATGGTCAACATCCCAGTGTCATTGTTAAATTTCATAAACACGTCTGTAAAGTGAAATCATAATCATTTTAACATTATATTAAATTTTTACTGAGTCCCAGTTTTTATTCTTTAAAGAACTATATATGATATGGGCCTAATTTGGTCCCAATATTCCGCAATTTTTAAATTAGTTTCAGGTACATTAAATTGTTAAAATGTTATTTTTAGATTGGTTGATATAATATATGTTTTTCACCTAATTATTCAATTTATTTGCACTCACTGACAGTATATGACATCAGAAGTAAGGCTTTTTGTAATTCAATCAAAACCAGTCAAAAATTTACATTTTTCTTATCTTTTTTGAATGGGAAAAATAGAGCGACGCTTTGAATAAGAACAAAATTTGTTGTCACTTATAACTCTTGGATAAATACATTTTTGATGAAAATATTTCGTTTGTTCAAGCAATTACTCAATATTTTCTGAAAGAAAAACTGCTTGAAAACAAGCCGTTTTATGCTAAAAATGCGAAAATGGCGGGATAAGGTTAACTTTATGATATCATATTACAACATTGTGGGCATTTGGGTCAAGATGAAAATTATGAAAAAGAACTTCACATGTATATCTTAACAAAGAAAGCAAAGAATTACAGTAAATTGATGATGTTCGTTATAGGAGGCCGTATTAAGCCCATACCATATTTAGTCCTGTTAAGCATTACTTGCGTACAGGAATTCAAACATATTGTCTTCGTTTGATAAATGTAACTTCAATATAAACCGCTCGTCCAACTTCTCTGTGTCGTAATCAGTATGCTCCTGCAAAAAGAGTTAACCCGTAGAAATACATATGATTATTTAATATTTTCCGCGGTACGGAGATTAGCGGAAAATAATTTTCTTCTTGATTCGATTAAAAAATTATATCCATTGAGATTCATAGTTACGAGTCACGTGGTGACGAGTGTATGATTGGTGTTCGATTAGCACGAGATATCAGTTCTAGCCCGTCTTCTGACAAAGACGCATCAAATTATGGACGAATACGTGGATGCCGGTTAAAGTTCAGGAGGCTCAGCAAATAAGTAGTTCTGAAGTTAAAAAAGCAGTGGAATCGTCACAAAATCAAATTTTAAGCAGCATGAAGACTCTGATAGACAGCAATTTCAAGAATTTTCAAACATCTATTATCTAGAGAGTATATAACCATTTATCTTCTAGTGTGTTTCACCTGACAGGTGAGATATTTACCTTAGAAAATTAACATCCCATAGGCAAATGATAATTCCCATATATAGGAGAAATCATTCTCTTACCGGAAATATTGACAATCCTTTGGGATTTTCTAAAAATCCTATAGATATTATATTTCCTATAGGAGAAAGGTATTTCCTGTAGGAATTTGATTCAGACAGGTATTTTTTGAAATCCTATCGGAATTGAAATTCCTATAGGAAAGTCTTGTAATACTGTAGGAATATTTTTTTCCTATAGGAATATTGTTTTTCCTGTAGGAAAAATTATTTTCCTGTAAGAATTTATTTTTGAAAGGTAAATATCTCACCTGACAGGTGAGATAAAATGATAACAAAGATGGTTGTAAACTCTTTAAGCAATGGTCTATCATATGGCATATTTGTACTTTTCGATATATGCAGCTTAGACGGGTGCAAAAATGCCACCTTGGCACTGGCATAATTATCCGGCACAGTGTTTTAGGGCTAGTTGGAGTAGCAAAGTATTGTTGTCAGAAAATGCAATTCAGGAAGTTTTGTTTTGGTCAGAAAGCATTACGTCTTTGAACTGTAGCGGTGCATTGTTCAGAAATATTGATTTATCATAAACAAGAGATTTCGAGCTATTCAGATGTAGGTTATGGGGGTTATATTAAATCAACAGTACAGCGTTTTCAGACAGCAGGGTCAGAATGGAGTCCTACAGAAGAATAGATTTACTGTGTGTGGTTCTTGGAGTCAAAAGGAATGCATTAAGAGTTCCACTTGGCGAGAGTTAAAATCAGTTCATAGAATAATTAACACACATTCAGATGACTTAAGAGGTTCGTCTTTGGTTGTTTACAGCAACAGCAAAAATTTATCTCATATTTTAGAGGTTGGCAGTAAGAAAGAGAATTTCAATTGATTGCTTCTGATATTTTTCAGTCGTGTAGTTATAATAAAATTACATTATTTCCAAAATGGATTCTGAGATCGGAAAATCAAGATGTTGATTTGATCAGTAAGCAGATTGATATGGATGATTGGGGTATTAAATTTTCAGTGTACAATTATTTGTGCGAAAAGTACGGTCAGCATGACATTGACGCGTTTGCAACGCATTACAAGACAAAGTGTTCAGTATTTTACTCAAAGTCTTGTTGTCCTGGTACTAGTGGCATTGGCGCATTTCATCTTTCATGGACGGAATCAAATATGTGACTTGTGCCACTGCCAATGTTAATTCCAAAAACAATCAAAAAAATTTTGTCAGAAAAATTGTTAAAAGCACTAGTTCTTCCTAGATGGATTTCAGCTCCTTTTTGGCCTTTGTTACAAAACTGTTCAAGTGTTTTAGATTCTTTCGTTTTGCATAGGACTCATATTATAGAAAAAGGAAGATACAAAAAGGGGGTATTTTGTAATGATCCCCTTGAGTTTAACATGGTCGTTTTCAGATTTAATCATTATATTACTTTATTTTGACAGACATCGGGGTAGGACAAAAATAATTGATGACGTAGCCAGAAGCGGAGCCGCAAATAACGATATTTTTGAATGATTTGGCATACAAGATGTCTCACTACATTCTTCAGGGGAAAAGTTTTAACACAACGAAATCTTACCATAGCAGCTTAAAATGATGGAAAAATTTCATTCAAAAAGAAGGATTCGAGTGTTTACCCGCACAACCTGTACACGTCGTATTATATATTACACATTGGATCAAGGTTCATCTTCTCATGTGGTTAATTACGCGATCTATTCTTTAAAGTGGGCTCACGAGTTACATGAATTTGCTGATTCTAATAATAATTCATATGTAAAGTGTCTACAAGAGGCAGCCAAGCACGTTGCTTCTCCCAAAGTAACCAGGAAGGACCCTGTCTCGCCTGATTTATTGATTCGTTTGTGTAATTTTTGTATCGATTCTACGGATGTGCTGATCGTAAGAGACTTGGCCATGATTTTATTGAGTTTTGCTGCTTTTTTGCGTTATGACGAATTAATTATGACGTAAAATTTGCGGATAGTTATTTATGTGTGTAAATTAATAGAAGTAAATCTGACAAATACAGGCAAGGAAACGAGGTGTTAGTCGCAAACGGTTCCACAAGTGCTTGTCCTGTAAAAATGTTACAAAAATATGTTATGTTGGCAGATATTAATTTGTTATCTTCCGATATTTTATTTAAGCCAGTTTTCGGATCACATGGTATTGCAAAGTTGATATATAAAAACAAAAAGATTAGTTACACTGCTGCAAGGGAAAACATTATTTTTAGGCTTAAAGAGGTCAGCTCTGGTTTAAATTTAGGTTTACATTCGCTTCGATCAGGCGGAGCTACAACCGCAGTCGGTTGAAGTGTGAATGAAAGGTATATTAAAGACATGAAGTGTGATTCTAGTAAGGACATGTATGTTGTAGACCAGTTAGAAAATCGACTGACAGTTTCCAAGAAATTGGGATTATAATTATCATACTTACAGTTTTCACAGTTTTGTTTTGAGTTCATTATTACATGTATTATATGATGGTTTTTTCCCTTTTCATTTCGTTACACCCTATCTTTGGTGTTTTTCTACGCATTCTGGGCTATTCGACTATTGCTTGTCATTTTTGTAAGAATAGATAAGACTTAATATTTTCCGCGGTATGGAGATTAGTGGAAAATAATTGTCTTGTTGATTCGAGTAAAAAAATATATCCAATGAAATTCATAGTTACGAGTCACGTGGTGACGAGTGTATGATTGGTGTTCGATTAGCACGAGATATCAGTTCTATATAGCATTTTTTATTTTATATCATATTCATTTTTTACTATACAATGATTTAAAAGTTTAGAATTTTCTTATATTTTGTTGCAAAGTCCCTGTACTTCCCTAGAGATGGCGCGCAATTTGCGATTTTGACATGGTATGGGACACAGGTTTCCAGAGTTTTTTCTATTTAATAGTTTCTGTTTTTTATCTGGCCGGTGACGTCGTCGATGAAAGGATCAAATATTTTGTTTAAAAAAGGGTGCGGCAGTGATTTTTTTTTTTTTTATATATGTACATATCCATTTTTGTATTTTTCAGTTTAAACTTCCGGCTCCCCTATATGCATTCTGGGCTAGTCGGCAAAATGATATACATGTATATTTGCTTGTCATTATTGTAAGAATAGATAAGACGTACATGTACAGATATATATATATATATGAACATTGAAACGTTTTAAAAATACAAGCCTGTGACATCAGTAAATCTATAGAATCATATTGTAACCGTTCCCAAGGTTTTAACAGAATACATTCTTTAATGCATAATAAACATTCCTAATATTTTCTATTTATAAGTATGATGAATACCCTCAAAAGAACATTAGAATCTCCAACTATATCGTATCTGCCAAACTGGGCCACAAAACCAATTCGAACATCGGTCACGTGATCACCATCCTGTACCATGCAGTTAAAAAACTGCACAGGGAAACGAACTGCAATAAAACAAAGAGAAAGTAAGGGTTAATAGCACTGTATAAAAACCAACACTGAGACATCATTTAAATTACCTGTTTGCAAATTTGCAAACAAAATGGTAGGCAAGAGCTCAGGCATACTTTTGTATCAAGACTTCATATATTTCAATTATTCACAGATTCGGATATTTTAAGGAAGTTTTTGAAAATTCAATGGGATTCAATGTCGTAGGCAGAAACTGGATTTAAAAAAAAGAACCCAACGTACGGATGTAATTGAAATCACTGATGAATTTTTAAGTGATGTTAATTTTTTTTTTCGACAACCAAAATTGTCCTTTATGATTTGATCCATGTATCTGTTATGATGAAGAAAACAAGATTTTAATTTCTTAACTTTTTAGAAATAATTATAATTGACAAATGAAAATATAATTAAGTTCAAAAGGGAGAGAAACTTTATGCTACAGTCTTAGATAGCTGCTTTTAGCGAAACAGAATATAAGCAGGATCTGTGTATGAAATGTTGGATCTCCCAAAAAATGAAATATATTTATGATAATATTAGAATTGAAAAAACGATTTTTGTCAAAACGACGGTTAATGTTCCTAAAATGGACATTCACTGTGCACTTTGAGCTTACATTTATCGGTGCTTTTATGGGACTCTACCATCGGTTTTCCTTTCAAAATCATGTCCATAGTGTCTGCATACACGTACAGTCCAGTTTCACCTGCAATGTGGATATGAAATCGAATGAAGTCGTCCGACCCCCATTTAAAATTTTTCACTTCCCTCGAAAACCTATCACTTAGAGATAACTTTGAAAACTCCCGCAAAAACTGTGGCACAGGATGACCAGGTGAAGGTGAAGTATTTCTGATCACCACGTGTCTTTCTTGGATTTTAAGGCCGCGTTCACACTTTTCCCATCTCCAGGTTTTCTAAATTATCATAAAATCAATTTGCCAAGATTACACCATTTGTATAATTATTTTCAGTCAACATTTGCAATACATATCATCCTGTTATTTCAAATGTTAAGAACTATAAACTACATATCAGCTTCACCACTGAGAAATTTGCGACTCGTTCAAGAAATCTGTCTATTTCTTCCTCACTCATTTTTTTAACATCCATCTCGTTTATTTCTAGTATTCTGTCATATGCTCTATGTAAAGTACAAAATGTATGTATATTTAGAACCAGTATTGTTTCATGATTTAATGTTTTATGATTCTATGTCCTTTTGTTTGCCAATTTGAACTGAATTAATGATTTTGGAAAAGATATCTTTGACATAACTGAGAAGCACAATATTTCAACATTTCGTTTCAGGGGGAGGAGGAATATCCGATAGGTTTTGAAACAGATTATAAGTGAATGGAAGTATTTTGTCTTATAGTGAATAATCTGACTGCTACCTGATCAGACTGCTGAGGGAGATGTGGCTATCCGTGACCACGTGGTAAACATCGTGATGGCTGTTTGGGTTTTTGACAGACTGCAAGCTGAATAGCGTGTCTCGGTCCCAAAGACGCTTGAACTTTCTGATTCGTTGGTTTCTTCCAACGAATTTTGAACCAGGTTTCTCAGAATCACTACTACCGCTACTGGATGCCTGTTTCGAAAGATAACAAGATATTTGCATTAGCTGCAGAATTGAATAACATCTGGGGGCAAATTCAAGATAACAGACAGGAAAGGCAAAATTTATGAATTATAATGACAAAATTTGTGATTTTTAGAACCCAACCATTTTTGGAACCACGGCTAGTGTGCTTATTCTAACAGACGATGAGTTCGATCCTAAAGGCAGAGTTGTTACATTATTATGATGTCGTTAGTTTAACAGTTTCTACCGTCAACATTTAATTTTTTTTTTATCAATAATTTATTTTTTTTTCTATTCAGCAACTAGATGTAAACAAAAACATGACAGAAGTTTCGTTTACATAACAAAGAATTGTGAGCTCTGTATCTCGCTTATGACTTGAAAACTGGCTTTAAAAGTTTTGGCTGACCATTACAAATACCTTAATTTAGCATTCATTTGTACATATCATAACTGGAAAAGTAAAATCTGAAGAAAAAAAATTGAGACCATGACCCTTTAAAGGTACCTTAATGTTTGGTTTATTAAACGGCATTAATCTATAGTAGTCTATTAATAATTGAACTTCTCTTTTGAAACCTTTAAATAAACATTGTTCATTTTATTTTGAATTTAAGATGCATATAAGGAGGCTTGATGGTCAACAAATTAACCAACAGATCAGCCTTGCACTTTGACATACTGTATGATGTTTTTGGCCATAATTTAAAATCTAGTAGAGGAAATCCAAATATTTTAGCTTCAAAATTCACTCATTTTCCTATATCTGTATACAGAACTCTATACGGAGAATCAAGTAGTCTAAAAATGGCCACAAAAATCGAGCTCTCTTAAATCAAATGGCAACTTTACAGAGTGACTTATTTTAAAATATAAGTTTTTAAGGTCTACATACTGAAGAGCTGGAGTCTCTATTTCGAGATAAACAGGAGAAAATTCCGTCAAAGTTGTCACCAGCAAGGCTCTCTCTAGATACAACCTCCCTCTCTAAGAGGTCTTGTGGGTTCCAAATAGTTAAGACAACCACTTGATCAAGTTGTAAGTCACATTCTTTCGTAACTCTACAAACCCATTGTCTTGTATGGCTTATATTCGTCTCCATCTCGAACAAATAACTGTCATGAACACAATTTATTTAGTATATGTATTTTTTTAATATTATGATTTACACCAAATCTCAAAATTTCCTTATCGATACTTGACGCAACAGCACCTTCCTGTACAGATTGGAAACCCCATTAATTAATCGGACTGATCTATTTCCTTAAAAGATTGTTTATTATGTGTTATTAATGTCAGAGTTGCCTAATGAAGCTAGATATTTTGTTAAACAAAATGACCTGCAATTTTCTACCCGGACTTTTTTTTTTTTTTTTTTTACTGTGGAATTGTAATAAATTTCTTAAATGACAAAAAAATGAAATGAATTCTAAATTTGCAATAGTCATATTTTTGTCAGAACTGCTTTTTAGAGGGCCGTGTTGAAACAAAATAACATTATTGTCGTCCTGTACAAAAATTGGACTGCTATATATCCCTTAGTTTACATATCTTTCTTCTAATAATATTTAATGATTGATTTTACTCATATTTATGATAAAGGATTAAGTTATGTGCAGAATTATCATATAGCAGGTTTTTGCAGCAAAATAAAATTTTGAAAAAAATACAGCTCTGACATATTGCTTTAACTAAACATCTATGCAAAATGATTTTCATGATTTTAAGAGGAAAGAATTCGTTTTTCACTTGTAAATCTAAACATATTCTCTGCTTTTACGATCTATGTGAAAGTTCTTAAAACACAACTCAGTGTTTTTTCCAAAGTATTTATTATGCGTATTATGGCATCAAACATCAATTGATTTATCGAAAATGCAGAAACCAACTGAAGTTCCGTCCGATAGATGATTACTGTAAATTCCTTATATTATGCGACTACTTAATTCCGCGATCCCACTGTTTTGTATCAAACCGCGAGAATATAAAATCGCGAACGCGGAACTTTTATTCTCATTTCTTATAGTTCTCAACTATCAGAAAATAACGGCGAGATTTTAAAATCCGCGAAAGGTGCTTCTCGCGATTTTACGCGGATATTAATTCTTCGCGTTTAATTAGGAATCTACAGTATACCTTTAAATGTTTTCTTTAAAAAGCACGTCCTGCAAATCGTGAATGAGCGGTACTGGTCATTGGAGACTAGTGCATGTATTATTATGTTGACATCGACCCCTGCACCTCCCAATGGTCATTCGTAAATTCTTGACTTCTACACCTCCCAGAGTCAATGTATTAAACCAGAGAACTTTGAACTTTGAGTGAACTATGAACTTTGTTTGAATTTTTTGAATTAAATGAACTGCATCTTTCATGTTACTTGATGTGCTGAATTCTGAATTTTGGGGCATGCCCTTTCATGTACCGTCCATTTCTGCCTATAATTTTGTTTGTATTGTTCATCATGATAACTGCTATAAGACGTATGTCTTTTGCAATAAAGAAATTGAAATTGTTTTGTATGGCGGCCCATTACCCTTAAACAGCCGTGCCTAATTATCGCCAGATTGGAAATAAAATTGAACGAAAATTAAAAAATGTTCTGCTATTTGTGTTTTGTCGCGCACTTTTCTGAGATAAATACCGACACCTGTAATGAAAAAGAGGGTTCAAAATCAATAAAAAAAAATTCTCCCAGCTTGAACCAGCAGCGTGTTTTAAACACCTATCCCGAAGCCAACCCAGACCTTGCCTTCTCAGACGAAGTAGATCGCTTGTCCAATTACCATGCAGTTGAAAAAAACAACAACCACCGGAAAACGATTGCTGACATAGAATAAAAACTGACTGCATATTTAGAAAAAACATTCAGCTGTCATCTTTAATAATATTTCATGTCACCTACATGTATGACAAGGGTTATGGGAAGGGGGGTGGGGTATAAATTTGTCTTATTATTTTATTCTGCTCGGGAATTTCAATGAAAGGAATGAGTTAATTCACATATTTAGAAAAGAGAAAGAATTAAGCTGTCTATCAAAGTTAAGATATTGCCCAAGCATCTGGAAAGAGTTCAGGGAAGAGGGTTGTAACAGTTAATGGAGTTATCTTCCCTTGCTTCTTCATAATGAAGTTATCTTCCTTTGCTTGTTCATATTTAGTAATTAATCATTGAATTTAATGTAATTAAGAAATTGTATGATCAAAAGAGCTATGCAAGTATTTATCATTTGAAACAAACCAGTTTTTAATGTTTTAAATAAACAAATAGACTTGTTTATAGTGAAGTAATAATTGGCTAACCAAAATCAGCGATAAACAGTACATGTAAAACGATTTTGGTATAAAAGCCAGATGGTGATTTAAATTCAATGAAGGTTGAATATTCAAAAGCTAGAACAGAAGTGAGTAACACATGAGAGCTTTTAAAGCTGGGATTTTTTTAAAATGCCCACAACGAGACTTTCTGTCTGCCCCTGGGAATGGGAGATAGGAGGTTGTTTTAAATAAAACATGTATACTAGCCACCTTGGTTTAGTTTATCTATGAAAACATATACACATAAAACCTATCGTGAAAGTTAATAAACATGGGAAAAAAATTTTCTATCAGAGTCTTGCACCTTTTCAATATTAGGTCATGCACTCTATTATGATCTTTAAGTTTTTCGCTAATATTATAGGTTTCATAGTCCTTTTTGAAAGATTTCAGGCAGGGAGGTGGTCTTCATTATATTATAATTTTTCTACTTCAACATAAAACTTAATTAAATGCATATACAAGTTTGTGAATAGGCTATAGTACTCAGGTGACCGTTAAGGCCTATTGGCCTCTTGCAATTTGATGCCTTTTTATTAGTCTAGTGTCTTTCTACTTGGGTACCTTCATGTACGTATATTTTCTTCTATTTCATCTCTTTTTAAAAACCTTAAACCTTTAACCTTATTGTTGAAATGAAGGAATTATATTTTTAGTATAAAGAGGTGATCATTATGGTCGGGGCATGATCAAATCCGATAAAGTCAGAAAGGCATTATGACAGATTTGATCACGCCCAGGCCGTAATAGTTACCAAATAATATACTAAGAATGGACCCTTATTACTTATATTTATATAAGTTTCTAATAAATAGTGTTATCACAGACATGTAAATATATAAAAGATATCGATGTACTTTCTTTGAAACCCTTGTATCTAGCTAGCGACAGCTGGCTGTAACAAGTCTAAATTTTACGATTCTTTAGCATGAAAAAGTGGAGATGGAAGGTGTATGGGAGCTGACATAAAATCCAGTAAAATACGTGGTTATTAGAGACATGTTGTATTTATATTTGCCGAAGATTTAACTGGAAGTGTAATGGTTTATCCGAGCGGTAAATTGCTTCGGACTATTTCATTCCATAACAGATTCGCATTGTCAGGGAAAAAAATCGTTTTTTATATTTGCCAACACCATGACATGGATGAGAAAGAAATACCACTGGAAGCCCGGTAACCGCCGCCGCCCCCACCCCTCTCCAAAAAAAAAAAAAGAAAAAAAAAGATGAATGCAAATCGGAGATAAACAGTGGATGTTTCCTGATTTTGAAAGCACTCAATTTTATTTCCGGTTTAAATAATTTAGAGAACAATTTAGTATTTAATCAATAATTGCAAAAACATGAGTTTTAAATGAGATTTTAAAGGTACTTCACCCACGCCATTGAACTATATTAAGTGACTTATTTTTTTCAAAATTACAATGGAAAACTTCCTTAAACAGTTTTGTAATACTTCCCATTTGTCTGAAATTACGAAATTATTTCCAAACTCTTTATCATCTTGTATTTTGTTTGCAAATACATGTATGTGATAATGTTTCTTTAGTTCCCACTGAAGATTTCATTGTGTTTTTCTAGAGTCCCGTTCCTGTGTGCGCTTTTTTTTCTTTTAAAGGTATATGTACACGTCCTACACAAAAGGAAGAAAATAATCTCCCCCCCCCCCCCTCCCAAGAAAAAAGGGAAAGCTAAAATTACTTAATCATTACTAATACATATTCACTCTGATTACGACACATACATAATAACTTCCTTATAATATCCGAATCATTTCAAAGTCTCGAACAAAATTATGTTTGAACTTTGGCCTTGTATTTTTTTTTTTTTTTTTTGCAAATTAATGATTATGTTAGTTTTTTCAGTACTATTCATATTGAAGATTTATTTTAATGCCATTATTCGTTTCTCGTTTGTTGTTTTTTTTCAACTGCATGGTAATTGGACAAGCGATCTACTTCGTCTGAGAAGGAAAGGTCTGGGTTGGCTTCGGGATAGGTGTTTAAAACACGCTGCTGGTTCAAGCTGGAAGAATTTTTTTTATTGATTTTGAACCCTCTTTTTCATCACAGTTGTCGGTATTTATCTCAGAAAAGTGCGCGACAAAACACAAATAGTAAAACATTTTTTTTAAATTTTCGTTCAATTTTATTTCAAATCTGGCGATAATTAGGAACGGCTGTTTAAGGGTAATGGGCCGCCATATATGAAAGGGCATGTCCCAAAATTCAGAATTCAACACATCAAGTAACATGAAAGATGCAGTTCAAATAATTCAACAAATTCAAACAAAGTTCATAGTTCACTCAAAGTTCAAAATTCTGGTTTAATACATTGACTCTAGGAGGTGCAGAAGTCAAGAATTTTACGATTGACCCTTGGGAGGTGCAGGGGTCGATGTCATCATAATAATACATGCACTAGTCTCAAATGACCAGTACCGCTCATTCACGATTTGCAGCACGTGCTTACGTGTATCAAAGAAAACATGTAAAGGTATATATGCCGTTTGAAATGAAAATTTTAAAAGAAAGAAATGTTTGCGTTTTTCAATTAAGCTACAAAAGTTATATACTTTCTGCAAATTATACAGTTTAAATCAAACGCATTTAAAAGTATTAAATATAAAATTCTAAATAGATTTTTTACTGACCGGGTCAGTCAATAAACACCCAACTTTGAATATTCATAAACACGTGATGTGACAAGCTAATTTTATAACGTACACAAGATGTCAACGCAAAAAACGTGGTCGGTCCGTTGACAGTGGAATTAACGCGTTCGGAGAGAAAAGAAAGAAAAAAAACAGTTTGACCGAGAACGTTATAAAATGAGAATCTAAATTGGATACCACTTTGAGCGGTGGACACGTGTTACAAACTCCATGTTTAACTATATGAGCTTGCCGGCTTCTTGCTAGACATGTGGGTCACACAGCGATGGGTTTTCTTTGTTTGATAAGATATTTACTCATAAAAGAAAAGAAGCTTATGTCTATGGTACGATGTTCAGTGTCTGAATATGATAAAACTTGTATAGCTATCACTCGATTACTTAAAATCTCTAAATTGTATATGTTTTGAGTCGAGGGCACCCAAAAGGGATAATTTTGACGTTCTATTTTATAATTATATATGTTGTCAAATATATGAAAATAATGGTCAATTGCAAAAGAGCTCTCATCGATTGATATCGACAACGATACGCAACCATCCTCATGAAAAGCAGATGATATTTTTTTCTGTTAAAATTACTCAAACCTGTTTATATGAATTCAAACAACTTTAAACAAACCTGTCGTATTGCCTCGTTCTGCAAGCTGCTTTCTGAATTACTATTCCCGCGCACATGCGCAAGTCCACCTCAAACGTTAATCGATCATGAATATGCATAGGTAAATCGCCGTTATTTACTTTTGATTTATGGCTAGTACCTTGTTAATATTTATCAAAAAATTGCAAAATTTTCTAGAAACTTCTTTTTCATACATCTAGTCATGCTGATGAAATTTGGGTCTGGTTTTCAACATCGCAAAAATGCAGTTAAAAACGGCATATATACCTTTAACAAAATATTTAGCTTCATTAGGCAACTCTGCCATTAATACATGATAAACAATCTTTTAAGGAAATAGATCAGTCCGATTAATTAAGGGGTTTCCCAATCAGTACAGGAAGGTGCTGTTGCGATAAGTATCGATAAGGAAATTTTGAGATTTTGTGTAAATCCTAATATTTAAAAATATATATATCTATAAATTGTGTTCATGACAGTTATTTGTTCGAGATGGAGACGAATATAAGCCATACAAGACAATGGGTTTGTAGAGTTACGAAAGAATGTGACTTACAACTTGATCAAGTGGTTGTCTTAACTATTTGGAACCCACAAGACCTCTTAGAGAGGGAGGTTGAATCTAGAGAGAGCCTTGCTGGTGACAACTTTGACGGAATTTTCTCCTGTTTATCTCGAAATAGAGACTCCAGCTCTTCAGTATGTAGACTTAAAATCTTATATTTTAAAATAAGTCACTCTAGAAAGTTGTCATTTGATTTAAGAAAGCTCGATTGTTGTGGCCAATTTTAGACTATTTGATTCTCCGTAAAAATAAGAACTCTGTATAAAGATATAGGAAAATGAGTGAATTTTGAAGCTAAAATATTTGGATTTTCTCTACTAGATTTTAAATTATGGCCAAAAACATCATACAGTATGTCAAAGTTCAAGGCTGATCTGTTGGTTAATTTGTTGACCATCAAGCCTCCTTAAATGCATCTTAAATTCAAAATAAAATGAACAATGTAATTTAAAGGTTTTAAACAGAGAAGTTCAATTATTAATAGATTACTAAAGATTAATGCCGTTTAATAAACAATTAACAGTAAGGTACCTTTAAAGGGTCATGGTATCGATTTTTTTCTTCAGATTTTACTTTTCCAGTTATGATATGTACAAATGAATGCTAAATTAAGGTATTTGTAATGGTCAGCCAAAACTTTTTAAGCCAGTTTTCAAGTCATAAGCGAGATACAGAGCTCACAATTTTTTGTTATGTAAACGAAATTTCTGTCATGTTTTTGTTTACATCTAGGTTGCTGAATAGAAAAAAATACATTATTGATAAAAAAACCAAATGTTGACGGTAGAAACTGTTAAACTAACGACATTATAATAATGTAACAACTCTGCCTTTAGGATCGAAACCATCGTCTGTTAGAATAAGCACACTAGCCGTGGTTCCAAAAATGGTTGGGTTCTAAAAATCGCAAATTTTGTCATTATAATTCATAAATTTTGCCTTTCCTGTCTATTATCTTGAATTTGCCCCGACGTGTTATTCAATTCTGCAGCTAATGCAAATATTTTGTTATCTTTCGAAACAGGCATCCAGTAGCGGTAGTAGTGATTCTGAGAAACCAGGTTCAAAATTCGTTGGAAGAAACCAACGAATCAGAAAGTTCAAGCGTCTTTGGGACCGAGACACGCTATTCAGCTTGCAGTCTGTCAAAAACCCAAGCAGCCATCGCGATGTTTACCACGTGGTCACGGATAGCCACACCGCCCTCAGCAGTCTGATCAGGTAGCGGTCAGATTATTCACTATAAGACAAAATACTTCCATTCACTTATAAACTGTTTAAAAACTTATCAGATAACCCCCCCCCCCCCCCCCCCCCCGCAACGAAATGTTGAAATATTGTGCTTCTCAGTTATGTCAAAGATTTCTTTTCCAACATCATTGTTAATTCAGTTCAAATTGGTAAACCAAACAGGGCATTGAATCATAAAACATCAAATCATGAAACAATACTGGTTCTAAATATACATACATTTTGTACTTTTCATAGAGCATATGACAGAATACTAGAAATAAACGAGATGGATGTTAAAGAAATGAGTGAGGAAGAAATAGACAGATTTCTTGAACGAGTCGCAAATTTCTCAGTGGTGAAGCTGGTATGTAGTTTATAGTTCTTACCATTTGAAATAACATGATGATATGTATTGCAAATGTTGACTGAAAATAATTATATAAACAAATGGTGTAATCTTGGCAAATTGATTTTATGATAATTTAGAAAACCTGGAGATGGGAAAAGTGTGAACGCGGCCTTAAAATCCAAGAAAGACACGTGGTGATCAGAAATACTTCACCTTCACCTGGTCATCCTGTGCCACAGTTTTTGAGGGAGTTTTCAAAGTTATCTCTAAGTGATAGGTTTTCGAGGGAAGTGAAAAATTTTAAATGGGAGTCGGACGACTTCATTCCATTTCATATCCACATTGCAAGTGAAACTGGACTGTACGTGTATGCCGACACTATGGACATGACTTTGAAAGGAAAACCGATGGTGGAGTCCCATAAAAGCACCGATAAATGTAAGCACAAAGTGCACAGTGAATATCCATTTTAGGAACATTAACCGTCGTTTTGACAAAAATCGTTTTTTCAATTCTAATATTATCATAAATATATTTCATTTTTTGGGAGATCCAACTTTTCATACAAAGATTCTGCTTATATTCTGTTTCGCTAAAAGCAGCTATCTAAGATTGTAGAGATCCAACTTTTCATACAAAGATTCTGCTTATATTCTGTTTCGCTAAAAGCAGCTATCTTAGATTGTAGCATAAAGTTTCTCAAGCTTTTGAACTTAATTATATTTTCATTTGATTATTTCTAAAAAGTTAAGAAATTAAAATCTTGTTTTCTTCATGATAACAGATATATGGATCAAAGCATAAAGAACAATTTTGGTTGTCGAAAAAAAAAATTAACATCACTTAAAAATTCATCGGTGATTTCAATTACATCCGTACGTTGGGTTCTTTTTTTAAAATCCAGTTTCCGCCTACGACACTGAATCCCATTGAATTTTTAAAAAACTTCCTTAAAATATCCGATTCTGTGAATAATTGAAATATCTGAAGTCTTGATACAAAAGTATGCCTGAGCTCTTGCCTTCCATTTTGTTTGCAAATTCAAACAGGTAATAATGTCTCAGTGTTGGTTTTCATACAGTGCTATTAACCCTTACTTTCTTTTTGTTCTGTTGCAGTTCGTTTCCTTGTGCGGTTTTTCAACTGCATGGTACAGGATGGCGATCACGTGACCGATGTTCGATTTGGTTTTGTGGCCCAGTTTGGCAGATACGATATAGTTGGAGATTCTAATGTTCTTTTGAGGGTATTTATCATACTTATAAATGGAAAATATTAGGAATGTTTATGATGCACTAAAGACTCGTATTCTGTTAAAACCCCGGGAACGGGTTACAATATGATTCTATAGATTTACTGATGTCACGGGCTTGTATTTTTAAAAAGTTTCGATGTTAATATATTTGTAAATGTACGTCTTATCTATTGCCGACTAGTCCAGAATGCATATAGGGGAGCCGGAAGTTTAAACTGAACAATACAAAAATGGATATGTACATATATTAAAAAAATCACTGCCGCACCATTTTTTAAACAAAATATTTGATCCTTTCATCGACGACGTAACCGGCCAGAGAAAAACAGAAACTATTAAATAGAAAAATCTCTGGAAACCTGTGTCCCATACCATGTCAAAATCGCAAAATGGGCGCCGTCTCTAGGAAAGTCACAGGGAACTTTACAACAAAATATAAGAAAATTCTAAACTTTTAAATCATTGTATAGTAAAAAATGAATATAATATAAAATAAAAAATGCTATATAGAACTGATATCTCGTGCTAATCGAACACCAATCATACACTCGTCACCACGTGACTCGTAACTATGAATTTCATTGGATATAATTTTTTACTCGAATCAACAAGAGAATTGTTTTTCGCTAATCTCCATACCGCGGAAAATATTAAGTCTTATCTATTCTTACAAAAATAACAAGCAAATATATATTTGCCGAATAGCCCAGAATGCGTAGAAAAACACCAAAGTTAGGGTGCAACGAAATGAAAAGGGGAAAAAAAACATCATATAATGCATGTAATAATGAACTGACTAACACCTCGTTTCCTTGCCTGTATTGGTCAGTTTTACTTTTATTAATGTACACACATAAATAACTATCCGCAAATTTTACGTCACAACATTTAAGGTTACTTAATTCGTCATAACGCAAAAGAGCGGCAAAACTCAACAAAATCATGACCAAGTCTCTTACTATCAGCACATCCGTAGAATCGATATATAAATTGCTAAAACGAATAAATAAATCAGGTGAGACAGAGTCCTTCCTGGTTACTTTGGGAGAAGCAACGCGCATGGCTGCCTCTTGTAGACACTTTACATATGAATTGTTATTAGGATCAGCAAATTTATGTAACTCGTGAGCCCACTTTAAAAAATAGATCGCGTGATTAACCACATGAGAAGATGAACCTTGATCCAATAAATGCGTAATATATAATGCAACGTGAACAGATTGTGCGGGTAAATACTCAAATCCTTCTTTTTGAATGAAATTTTCCCATCTTTTAAAGCTGCTATGGTAAGATTTCGCTGCGTTAAAACTTTCCCCCTGAAGAATATACATGTAGTTGGACATTTTGTATGCCAAATCGATCGTTAAAAAAACGTTATTTGCGGCTCTGCTTCTGGCTACGTCATCAATTATTTTTGTCGTATCCCGATGTATGTCAAAACAAAGTAATCTAATGATTAAATCTGAAAACGACCATGTCAAACTCAAAATATACCCTTTTTGTATCTTCCTTTCTCTATAATATGAGTTTTATGCAAAACGAAAGAATCTGAAACACTTGAACAGTTTTGTAACAAAGGCCAAAAAGGAACTGAAATCCATCTAGGAACAACTAGTGCTTTTAACAATTTTTCTGACAAAATTTATTTTGATTGTTTTGGAATTAACACTGGCGGAGGACCAAGTCACATATTTGATTCCGTCCATGAAAAAGTAAATGCGCCATTGCCACTAGTACCAGGACAACAAGACTTTGAGTAAAATACTGAACACTTTGTATCATAATGCGTTGCAAACGCGTCAATGTCATGCTGACCGTACTTTTCACACAAATAATTGTACACTGAAAATTTAATACCCCAATCATCTCTATCAATCTGCCTACTGATCAAATCAGCATCTTGATTTTCTGATCTCGGAATCCATTTTGGAAATGATGTAATTTTATTATACTACACGACTGAAAAATATCAGAAGCAATCAATTGGAAATTCTCTTTCTTACTGCCAACCTCTAAAATATGAGACACATTTTTGCCGTTGCTGTAAACAACCAAAGACGAACCTCTTAAGTCATCTGAATGCGTGTTAATTATTCTATGAACTGATTTTAACTCTCGGCAAGTGGAACTCTTAATGCATTCCTTTTGACTCCAAGAACCACACACAGTAAATCTATCCTTCTGTAGGACTCCATTCTCACCCTGCTGTGGGGAACTTTTATCTTAAAGCTGTACTGTTGGTTTAATATAACCCCCATAACTTACATCTGATGCGTCACTGAATAGCTCGAAATCTATCGTTTCTGATAAATCAATATTTCTAAACAATGCACCGTACATTTCAAAGACTTCATGCTTTCTGACCAAAACAAATCTTCCTGAATTGCATTTTCTGACAACAATACTTTGCTACTCCAACTAGCCCTAAAACACTGTGCCAGATAATTATGCCAGTGTCAAGGTGGCATTTTTGCACCCAAGCTGCATATATCGAAAAATACAAATATGCCATATAATAAACCATTGCTTAAAGAGTTTACAACCACCTTTATTATCATTGCATCTCACCTGTCAGGTGAGATATTTACCTTTCAAAAATAAATTCCTACAGGAAAATAATTTTTCCCATAGGAAAAACAATATTCCTACAGTATTACAAGAACTTCCTATAGGAATTTCAATTCCGATAGGATTTCATAATATACCTGTCTGAATCAAATTCCTACAGGAAATACCTTTCTCCTATAGGAAATATAATATCTATAGGATTTTTAGAAAATCCCATAGGATTGTCAATATTTCGGTAGGATAATGATTTCTCTTCTGGGAATTATCATTTTCCTATGGGATATTGATTTTCAAAGGTAAATGTCTCACCTGTCAGGTGAAACACACACTACAACAAAAATGGTTATATATTCTCTAGACAATAGATGTTTGAAAATTCTTGAAATTGCTGTCTATCAGAGTCTTCATGCTGCTTAAAATTTGATTTTGCGACGATTCCACTGCTTTTCTAAATTCAGAACTAACCGGCATCCACGTATTCGTCCATAATTTGATGCAGCTTTGTCAGAAGACGGGTTAGAATTGATATCTCGTGCTAATCGAACACCAATCATACACTCGTCACCACGTGACTCGTAACTATGAATTCCATTGGATATAATTTTTTACAAGAATCAACTAGACAATTATTTTCCGCTAATCTCCGTACCGCGGAAAATATTAAATAATCATATGTAATTCTACGGGTTAACTCTTTTTGCAGGAGCATACTGATTACGACACAGATAAGTTGGACGAGCGGTTTATATTGAAGTTACAGGTTCCAAACGAAGACAATTTCTTTGAATCCCTCCTGTACACAAGTAAGGCTTAAAAGGACTTAATATGATATGGGCTTAATACGGCCTCCTAAAACGAACATCATCAATTTACTGTAATTCTTTGCTTTCTTTGTAAAGATATACAAGTGAAGTTTTTTCCTCATAATTTTCATCTTGATTCAAATGCCCACAATGTTGTAATATGATATCATAAAGTTAACTTTTTCCCGCCATTTTCGCATTTTTAGCATAAAACGGCTTGTTTTCAAGCAGTTTTTCTTTCAGAAAATATTGAGTAATTGCTTGAGCAAACAAAATATTTTCATCAAAAATGTATCTATCCAAGAGTTATAAGTGACAACAAATTTTGTTCTTATTCAAAGCGTCGCTCTATTTTTCCCATTCAAAAAAGATAAGAAAAATGTAAATTTTGGACTGGTTTTGATTGAATTACAAAAAGCGTCACTTCTCATGTCATATACTGCCAGTGATTGCAAATGAATTAAATAATTAGGTGAAAAACATATATTATATCAACCAATCTTAAAAATAACATAAGAATCTGAAACACATTTAAATATTGCGGAATATTGGGGCCAAATTAGGCCCATATCATATATAGTTCTTTAAAGAATAAAACCTGGGACTCAGTAAAAATTTAATATAATGTTAAAATGATTATGATTTCACTTTACAGACGTGTTTATGAAATTTAACAATGACACTGGGATGTTGTCCATGAATTACAGTAAAGGGCCAGGACCAAACTTCCTGTTTCAGACATTTCGAACGCGGGGATCACAGGCGACCGTGTCCGTAACCGGTGATTTGTTCGCTTTTGAGCGGATCATAGAAAATTCAAAAAACAACTGAACATGAAAATCTTTATCATTTTAAAATGATGCATTCATATTTTACCAAAGAAGAGAAAGAAATGAGGAAACTTTACTGTAATTAAATCATGTACATGTACATAGGAACTACATACCAATATGCATAAACATGCATAACAATGAGTACAATTTTGTCTAGTATGTTGTTACTTAGCTACATAAGTATAAATAGATATATAAATTATGTACTCTTGTGTATAGAACCATGAGTTACCAGTGCTTTTATATCAGCATTAATAAGCACATCCAATTGTACAGAAACAGAAAGTGACGATTTAACTGTATGAGTGTGCAATACAGCACATGTACTTACCACATCTTACTGGCGTTAACAACTTCGACATTCATCCAGTATGTTGAAACGTGTCGCAATACCCTCAACACTATGCTCTAAATAAATTGTGAAATTTGACCGTCACGCGCACTCATTGACATACGTCTGCTAAAATATGTTCGAAGACAGACGCTTCGAAAATTGAACAAGTATTTCTAAAATTAAACTTTTCAAAGTGTTTACAGTTAGCAGTTAAAAACATGAATTTTGAAACAATGGACTGTGGACCGTGTAGGGTTATATTCTTTGATAAATGAAGCGTTGTTTTAAAGCAGGTTCAGACCAAGCTTCTTTGCATAACCAGATTTTTAGTTTACTGAAGACTACTGTATAAAATATAAACAATACCCATAAGGTTTAAAGTTAATTTAAAATGTTATCAAATGATGGCGAACTTTGGCTACAGTGGTTCTTATAATATTGCAATATATTACATATATACAACAGTGGGACTGCCGAAAATAAAAAAATATTTCGGGAATGCTAACTGCTCAGAAAATTACAATGATTGATTTCGTGAAAGTTAATCAATGCATGTAAGTAAGTTTTAGGTTTGTAAATTAAACTTGCTTTGATAACGGCACATATTTACAGACAAGCTGAAATATGTGCAATTGTAGCATAGTTACTGTGCTTTTTACAAATGATTTATAATACGGACAGAAAACGACGATGGTCTACTGTTATTTCTAGAGACACTGATATGTCTTTTTAGCAGTCAAACACAAACAACATGTACGTTGAACCCAAATTTAAGATGTGGCAGAGCGTTAACAAGGTTACTAAAACGACTCGTTTCTTGTTCTTCATTTTTTTTCTAGAAGACAGACAAGATATGCTAGGAAACAATAATCGAAATAGTTAATGACAATAAGTATAATTTATTTGATATCAAGATCATAAATTGCAGTTTTTATCCCTAATGGGGTGTGCTCATTGCACGAGCTTTAAAAATTTAATTCATTTCATAAGTGAATATTATCCTACTTACTTGTAATCGAGCTTTTGAATGATAAGTATTATACTTCTTTCCGTCCGGGCTAAAAAGGAGTTTCCGAAACGATGCATAAGACCATAAAAAGTCGTATGAAATCCATTCATGATCAGCAAGTTTATTTGAGCGACATCAATGGCAGATGTGAATTCTTCTTCATGGACATGCGTCACAGAAGGAGACAAGGTAACGGTGTTTGATGACGTTTTTTATGTGCTCATGACACCATCTCCAAAGGAAGTCCTGGAGAACAGTGAAAGGTTAAAATGCCAGCAAACCTTCAAGATAGATGAAGTAGACAGAGTAATGTTCAGTTGTTATAATGATCACAGGCAGGATTCGGTAGGTCTTTGAAAAATCATGATTTTTGTTATCATTTAACTGTTTTATTAAAGAAAAAAACTTTTATAACAATTGCAAGTTTATTTTGATAATTATCCCAACGGCCTTAATCCACAGAAAAAAGAATATTATTTTAAACTTTTGAAATACAGAAGTTTGGTGCTACAATATTTTTTTCCCCAGTTGATTCAATACTTGATTTGTAAAAAAGAAATCATATAAACTACTATGCATTGTATTATATTTGTCTGCAAGACTTTCCGGGAGAGTAGTATTTGGTTTCGCCTGGAATCCGCCTACAACCCAATGAATCGAGAGGATGTGTATCATGTGGTTAAAGATGTCCGTGGCTTGGCAAGCAAAGAATTAAGGTGCAAAAAGGGTGTCACAGAGCTTGTAAGCTTTTCAAGATTTACTAGTACTGGCACTGTACTAGATATCGGCTAAAATTTAACGTTTTATTTTCGTATTTCCTTATTTCTTCATATACTTGGATAAAACTTGACTTACTTTATATGGCGAACTCCTTATTTATCCTGCTGTTAGATTATATTATTATTCAAAACCCAAAACATCTTGGTTTTGTCCTTTTTAGCACGCCCCGAATTTACCGATTTTTTATGATTTACTGTACCAGTTATCGGCTTCGTGATAATAACATGTACATGTTGATTTTATACTCTGCAGAATGTCATTTGAATTATGTCCCTTGTGGGGTCAACCTTAAAGGTCGTAGGGGTTATGATATATAAACAAAGCGTACAAAATTATGCGTTTGTTATCATGCGGTAATACACACAATCGTACACTATTCAATACATAATTGCAATCGGGCGTCCAACTCCGCTATAAATATCTCTGAATTTAGTGAATTACTTTTGTTTATACATGTTATATGTATTGATATTATATGTCAAATCAAAGAAGGGATATAAGAACGTATCAAAAGGAGGTAATATTCTATTTGTTACTTATTACGTCACTTCCCCACTGCTGAAAGTGCAAAGATATAAATCAGCGGTAAACAATGATCGTTTAAGCTCATGTTTAAAAAATATTCAAGAAAATTTTCAAGCAAACTTGCTTTTCTTTATTCGAAACAGACAACTGAATTATAAAATATCGGATAGTCGCGTGCTATAAACCCGAACTCTCAGTTTAGCCGATAACTGGTACAGTACCAGTAGTACTTTTCATTTCTACCTGCGTTTGTAACACACGTTTAGACCTGAACTACGAGCGGTTTTCGATAGGTTTTTCGTCTTCTTTTCAGCCCTCTAAAATGAAACATATATCTCTAGTGGAATCGTTAACAAAGCATCTTTTTATGAATGATATTGATATATATATTCGGTCTTCAGAAATAAAGTAATTTGACCCACTGGAAATAAATAAACAAGAATAAATATAAAATGCGTTTTTAGGTTTGAATTTAAAGTAATTTAATCTGTAATGTAGCTGAAAGTAATTTGGGAACATTAAATTTCTTAACATACTTTTAGTTGCATTAATTTGCAATTATATATCTTAAAATGAAAACCAACTAATGTTTCCAATTTTTAGAATCAATGACAGACTGGTTTCTCTGAATGATGAGAACACACGAGTTAAATCGCTACAAGATGTAGAACTTATGTGGGAACAGCTAGAGAAGTCTCCAGTAATCCAGATGGTAAATTTCATCTTATATCAATACCAAAAAACTTTGCATTTGGAAAATAATTTTAGAAATCAATGTGTGTGTGTGTTCACAAGATGATAATATTTTTTAGTTCACGACTTTTAAAGACATTAATTTTGTGTTGACTTTCCAGGGGATTTGGAGATGGTTGTACAATGATACTGGTCCTCAGATATACGAAATCACGATTGCATTTTACAACAGGCACAATCCGGGGTCTAACAAAGAGTTATCTTCCTTATATCTAGGAAGAAACTCTTCACGAAAGGTGAAAAACCTCCAATGGACAAGCTTAAATTTCCAACCATTTTGTTTAAGAATAGTCTGCAGAACTGGAATATATGTTTCTGCTAACATTGAAGATTTGATTTTACGTGGAGATACAATTAAATCACAAAAGAAGATTAGAGGTATATGTAAGGAAAACCCTAATCCTATTTACCAAAGCATTTTTTTTATCCAATATGTATAACAACCAGCTATAATTGTATCATTTTTAGGTCACCTGAGTTACTCAGTCCGTCGTTGCGAACGCGTCCGTCGTCGTGCGTCGTCCGTCACGCGTCGTGCGTCGTTCGTTAACAATTTTACATTTTAAACTTCTTCTTGAAAACTACAAGGTTAATTGTTACCATTTTTAGTTTGAAGCATCTCTAGGGTAATAGGAATTTAAATTGTGAAATTCATTGCTCTACCACCGCTGGGGCGCCATAGGCAGGGCCAAATATGCAAAAAAAGCCAAATTTTCAAAAATCTTCTTCTGTACTCCCACAAGGGAGGAAAAAACTGAACGATTGGTATGATGTCCATGAAGCCCTCTACCAAAATTGTGAAATTCATGGCCCCAGGGTCAGGGGTTCGGGCCCTAGAGTGGGGCCAATATGGCCATACAGTGAAAATGTACTAAATCTTATAAAATCTTCTTCTCTACTCCCATATATATATATTTGTTAAAAACTAAATGCATAATTATGATGTCCATGAAGTCCTCTATCTAAACTGTGAAATTCATGACCCCTGGGACGGGTTCAGGCCCTATGGTGGGGCCAATATAGCCGTATAGTGAAAACGGATTAAATCTTGGAATATCTTCTTCTTTACTCCCACACATGTGGGAAAAAACTGAATGTATGGTTAGGATGTTTACAAAGTCCTCTGACTAATTTGTGAAATTCATGGCCCCTTGATCAGGGGTTCAGGCCATAGGGCGGGCCAATATGGCCATATAGTGTTAATGCATATAATGTTTAAAAATCATCTTCTCTACTCCCACACATCTGTAAGGAAAACTGAATTCATAATTTTGAAAACCAGGAAGCCCTCTACCAAAATTATAAATTTCATGTCCCCGAAGAGAGGGATTTGAATCTAGGGTGGGGTCAAAACAGTTATATAGTGAATAGGGTATGGGCTTTTACTGCAGGGTGTGGCCAAAATGTTCAGGTAGTGTTAATGTTTATAATGTTTTAAAAAATGTCTACTGACACAGAATAGAAACTGACTGCAAATTTAGGAAAAACATTAAGTTGTCATCTTTAATTATTTTTCATGTCACCTTCATGCAAGGCAAGGGTTATGGCTGGCGTGGGTTGGGGGGATGTGGGTAGGGGGGTGTATATTTGTCCTATTATTTTGTAAATTATAAAGAGAAAGAATGAAGCTGTCTATCAAAGTTAAGATATTGTGAGCGCATTTGGAAAGAGTTCAAGGGGGTTGTAAAAGTTAACTGAGTTATATTCCCTTGCTTGTTCATTATGGAGTTATTTCCCTTGCTTGTTCATATATAGTAATTATTCATTAGAAATAATGTAATTAAGAAGTTGTATGATTAAAAGAGTTATTCAAGTATGTTTATTATTTAAAACAAAACAGCCAAAACAGTTTTTGAACTTTCTAAATAAACACATAGACTTGTTAAAAGTAAAGTAATAATTGGTTAGCCAAAATCACTGATAAGCGGTATATGTAAAATGATTTTGGGATGAATGCAAAATGGTGATGCTCTAACAATAGTTGGAACATGAGAAGTGAGAAGAAAGATAGATACTTTTTGATGTTTTTTTTTCTCGTTTAAATGCCCCACGGGGAGAGTTTCTGTTTGGTCCCTGGGCATGGGGAATGAAGGTTGTTTTAAATAAAAGATGTATACTAGCCATCTTGTTATCGTTTGTCTATACATATACACATAAACCTATCTTGAAAGTTAACAAATATGGGAAAATTATTTCCTATCTGAGTCTTGCACCTTTTCAATATTAGGTCATCTATTATGATCTTAAAGTTTTTTGCCAAAATTATAGGTTTCATAGTCCTTTTTGAAAGATTTCAGACAGAGAGGTGGTCGTCATTACAATATTTTAATTTTCTTTTTCACTTCAGAATGAAACTTAATTATACGCATATATGAGAGTGCTCGACAGGTCTGTGTATGGGCTATGGTACTCAGGTGACCGTTAAGGCCTGTTGGCTTCTTGTTTTTTTTTTTAATTACATGATGTTAGTTAGCCTTTTGATTTAATATCGGTAACAAAAGCCTATCATTCTCTTAGACTTAAGGCAGGGCTTCCGTTTGAAAAAGCATTTTTCATATTTTAATTATCTGAATAGGAAACAAAAATTGTGTTACCAAATGAAGCATACAAAAAAGAAGAGAAGATGATTATTATTTAGTCTCCAGACACCTTGGACATTATCAAGACATAAATATTCAAATAAACCAAATAATGCAAAACTCATTAAAATCATCCACAGAAAATACGTTTAATCTTCGAAATATGAATGATTAGAATTTTAACTCTTGTTCAATATACTGAACATCTGGAACAAAAGTCATTTATTTGTTCTTAAAAATATCAGTATTGAATTGGTAATCTCAGTTTTATATCAAGAAAAATTGGTCAAAAAGTATCTTATGTAGAACTTCATTTCATTTGTTTCTCTGAGTTGTTTTTTTTTTAATTTCAGTTCGCTTTTTATTACGATTCTTTGAGTGCATGGTCCAAAATAAGGATGGCAAGACCAACAAAAGGTTTGGCTTTGTAGGAAAATATAAGAAAAATGGCAAGTGTTTTGACATTTCTTCAGCTATATCGGAATTACCATCGAATGTTATACTAAGGGTAAGACTCGATATGAAATATGTCCCTGTATCAAAGAAATACAAATCATTCCTTTAGTCAAAATCTCTAAGCCAAAACCCACAAAACGTCGTTTTCTTTGGAAGATTTATACTAGTAGTTAATACATTTATGTTTTACTTTTAGCCCCACACGACTTTTAAGCTTTCTAATCCCGATGAACGTTTTTTCCTGACGTATAAAGCAGGGAAAGATGACGACGAGTTTGAATCTCTACTATACGAGAGTGAGTAAATTTCTTTATGGATAACTGACAGGGTGATGCTCCGTTAGACATGTTACTTACTCAACACATTAACACAACACATTTGTAAGGAATTAGAATGGTCGTTTATTGAGGAAATAAATGACAAAGGATATATAACACATACATGTAGGAATGAGTAAATTTCTTTATTTTCTAAAGAGAACAATATTTTGTTTTTGATATGGAGTAAATAAACTTGAATTCGGTTAATGTATTTATCAAAGGAGTTTTCTCTACATTTAGAGTCGACAGGCATCTTCTTAACTCTAAGTATTATTGAATGAGTGTGTTTTACGGGGAAATACTTTAGTAGTAGTAAAAATATCAGCAGTGGACAGGTGGTCAATAAAATAGATAGTTAATAAGTTGGACGATTTTCATTCGCTCTCAATAAATTAAATGCTTATTAGATGTTCGATGATTTGTCGCCATGTTATGACATTTACGAGCAACGTTGGTGACCCGATTTCATATAAAATTTCATGAAATTTTGTAATTCCTTTTGTTACTACATAATAGTATTCACTTTCTCAGATAATATTTTGTTAAGCTGATGCCTGTATCATTATATAACATGGTCTTAGATCAAGATTTTAATAATTCTTACATGACTATTGAAGTCTGACACTTGACAATTAAAGGGGCATGGTTACGATTTTGGTCAAATTCTATTTTTCTGTTTTTATTATGTACAATGCTTCTTTGTCGTGTAAACAAGGCTCGTGCCCTGTTCATGTTTACATAGGTTCAGTATACCAGTTAAAAATCTTTTCCAGCTGATTTGTCTATCATCGTATTCATTTTAAGCATAAATAAACAGTTCCTAACGTTTAACACATTCATTTTAGGTCTAAAACTGGAATTTTCACTTCAACATTCAAAATGTAAACAAAAGCTTTGTTTACATAGCAAAGAATTTCAAGCTCTGTATGTCACTTATAAGTCAACGAATGACACTCAAATTACGGTTGCCTATTAAAAATGCCTTAATAAAGCATTGTAAACAAAATCGAAAAAAAATAATTTTTGACCAAAATCGTGACTATGCTCCTTTAAACATTCATAAATTGCCATGAAAAAATATGAACTGACATACCATGTGTTTCCCTCATATTTGAATGTTCACGGGAAAAAATATCAGCTTCAGTTCATTTTTCATTGTGAATAGAACCAATGAACACATTTGTTTCAGGTATGTTTATGAAATTTAACATTGAGACTGAAACAATCACAATGCAGGAGCGCCAAGCGTGGAGTCCGCTCTCCAGGTTTCAAATATTCGTGGCTCGTGGTCAGGTATCACCACAAGTGGACATAAACGCTTTCTCAGACGAGGTGCATACGTTTTCATTTGTACCACTAGATGATGCTGACAATGATTCTGAAGACGATAATCTTGATGAAGACAGTGGCAATAATGTCGTATAAAAGTCTTCCAAAGATTCTTAAAAAGACATTTGAATAAAACAGACACGTATTTTAGATCGGACAGGATCTGCCAAGTAATCTTCTGATGAAGAATGTTTCTATTGCATTATTTTCAGTTTCGTCACAACTCCGTAACTTTTGTCTGAACTATATCATCAACTTGCACAACCATGGAATATTGAAATAACGGACCTTAAGATCGTTATTCATCAAAAAAAAAAATCTTATATTTTTGTTATATGTTGTGCAATTTGTATTCATTTATTTCGATTAATGGTTTATTTTGCACGATGAACAGTACATTTCATTTATTACTTGATTGAGATGAATATAAAAAGAAAGTAGTATCGTTATTGGGAAATGATTTTAAGGACAATCCATATGTATTCAATCTGATATCAGGGTAAATTGGATGAAAAAAAACCCTCAAAAAACACAAACTGCGATCTACTGTGTACGTCAATATTTGTAATATTTCCAAGAATTATGAGCAATTGCTTTTCCAAGAACAATTTATCTTTAACCTAAACATATGCAACATATTGATATGTAATTGCTAATACAGTGGAACACAAAATCACCTACACACGATTTGAGTCTATCAAACTCCTAGTAAATAACAGATACTCAAAGGGCAATAAAAAAGACTCGGTGTGACTCAAATACTGCAAAAACCATGTGACCACAAAGCTAGCGTCTAAACATTGAATACAGGTTTTTTTTTTATTTCAACCATTAATTTCTTAATGCTGCAAAAAGATATAATGACGTTAATGCTGCTTTTCTTATAACTCTAAAATGATTACAAAAGTAACAAACAATCTCTGTTGGGGTTCCTTCAAGATTTAAACATCATGTGTTGAGGGGTTCTGTCAAGTAAAAAAATTGGCTATTATTTATGCTTGACACATACATTGTAGATCCATGTATTTAAATGCGTCTTTAACCAACATTTTGAAACTGCCATTGATTGAGATTAAAGAAAAACGATACATTCGTACATGTTAATAAGATATACTGCTCATTTGTTAGTAAAACGAGGATAACATGTTCGATCCCATCCTATAAAGTTAAAGAGTTAAAGTGTTTAACCACAGTATGACACAACAAGAAAACAGATGTGTGGTCAGTTTGTCCCTGAACTGGTTAAATGAACAGACTATTGACGAGTTAATCAATGATCAATCATGATCAGGTAATTGAACCGATCGAATAATTTTGTTAAAGGGGAGAGATTAGGAAGTTGATGTAGTTTATTAATTTATGATTTATCATTATGTATAAGTATCTACGCGCTACTCAAATATCAAAAGGATACTCTTTCCCCAAACCAACGAAGAAATATCAGTAGACTATTTAGGAATAAGGAATAATTCTGTGGGAATATGAGGTGAACAAATACGGTCGAGGTGATCAAATCCAATAAACCCCGAAGGGCTTTATGATAGATTTGATTACGCCAGATCATATTTGTTCACCTCATAATATTCAAAGAATGATTCCTAATTACTTATTTTTATATTCAAAGAATGATTTCGTATTACTTATATTTATATAATTTTCAGCAATTGTACGATTGAATATTAGAATAGTTTTTAATGAAATATATTGGATTATACATTACAAAATAGACTCGTAGTGTTATTACAGACAAAACACTGGAAAATCTAAATACTCAAGAACAATAAATCATTTCACAGAAAAATTTAAACAAAAGTAATGAAAGTACAGAATGCAATACGCAGCAGGCTAAATGTGTGTTAACCTTCCAACTAATTTGGTCATTTCAATGTGTTTTGTACAAACTATTTCAAAGAGAGAGAGAGAGAGAGAGAGAGAGAGAGAGAGAGAGAGAGAGAGAGAGAGAGAAAACAAGCAGTATGGGTAGGTAATATACTGTAAGTCGCTTTAATTCCACGGTGTTGAAAGTTCACGATTTCTCAAAAAGTACCAATCGCAATGGTTTTAATTTCACACCCCAAGAAAAACAGTTGATCAAAGTATAAGCATTATCACGTTTAAAAAAAATTATGTTAATATTTACGATGGCTATAATTTTGCGGAAAAACGATAAATCGCGAACACAGTGAAATTAAAACCATCTTGATTATTTGCCAATCTACAGTATATGGATTTATTTCAATTAGAACAATTCTTTATTCTTTTATGAAACTATATGTACACTATATCTTTAAATTTCATCTGGCGTGCGATTTAAAATGGATTTTAATATACATGTAATACTTTTGACGTTTTCTGTAGCTTTTTCCGAGAATTTAGAACGATAACACGTGACGCTGTTGGGTGCCTAGAATGTATCACGTTCAGGATTTTCCAACATTGGTTGTAAGGGTCTTGGCAACTTAGACCGAGAGTTTGCACGACATAGTCTTATTAACCAACATTTCGAAACTACCAATGGTGGAGGTAAACTAAAAAGAAATGATGTCATCGTAGAAATATATATGATACTGATTATTTCTTTGTAATTAAAATCATTAATATATGTTTAGTACAATCATGTTGAAATATCGGTATCAAGAACTCTAACAGACCAACCAGTCAAGGTGTGTATGTGTGTGTTTTTGACAAACCAAGAAAACGGATGTTTGTTCATATTTTTTTCACTGTCCAATGATTAAATAAATAAATGAATAAATAAATAAAAATAATAAAAATAGAAATAGACATCGAGTCAATCGAAATGTTTTTTTGGTTAAAGTGTAAGATGAGGAAGTTTTTAGTGATTTATTTTGTTTGAAATAAAGGCGCCTTTATCTAGTACCATGTGTTTATTTGGTATCATGTATTGTTTCTCAAGAGAGAGAGAGAGAGAGAGAGAGAGAGAGAGATAGAGAGAGAGAGAGAGAGAGAATAGAACTATTATTTTTTTGAAATACCGGTATGTTAACAATTCTTTCTTTAGTGGGAAAAGGCTATAAATATAGTGTATAAATGCGGTTTCTCATACTACGAAGCCAGGTATAAATTGAAATTTTTACCCATTGTCTTTACCAAATACAAAATTAATTAATGAGGAACCAATCTGGTGTTTATTACAAACAAGCTGATTTGTTAATTCTATTTGTATGCATCGAGAGAATAGCAGTACAAATCTAATACTTATTTCTGACCTTCATATATCCATCCATCATCTCAAGCCACGGCCTGCATTCCATATAGATCTCTCCTACCGACCAGATGCGAGAGAATTGTACATAGTGGTGATATCCATCTAAAGTCGCGCGATGACAAATCAAGCTACAATTACATTCTTGAAAGTCTTTGACCCTTTTTTGTTGTTTGAAAATACTTTAAAGATTTCATTTGGGATGGACAACTTTTTTGGTAATCTATTTCTGTTCCATTCAAGATTTAAAAAAAATATAACCTTAAAATTCGTGTTGATCTCGCCCCGATAAAAGATAAGAAAACCCAGCGATTAACGCATCTGTTTGTAATTCCAAACTCTGTCGGATTCATTCATGAATTATTCAGCTGTTACGTGTTACAAGTGTTACACGTAAACCCACCTATGTTAACCATTCGTTGTGAATAAACACGATTTATTACTTCAGATTTATTATTAAGTTCATGAAGTTAAATAGTCTGATTCCATCCCTCTTCTCCTTACACTCGCCAGGGTTTGAAAGGTATCGATAAGAGGTTATCTTCACACAACCTGTGCTTCTGACACCAATCAGGAAAGGGCTTTCACTGCTTAAAAAAATCTATCGGAACTCTTCAAAAGGAGAAAAAAAATCATCCTGGTTTCTCTGATCTTAAGTTTTGAAGAGTTACACCTCTCATAAAACAGATAAAAGCATGTATCTGATTGGTTGGTATAGATTGTATGCAAATGACCTCTACTCGGTTCCTGTCAGACCCTGACGAGCGTAAGAAGAAGGGAGGGGGGGGGGGGAGGTTGGTAGTTTTCGTCAGACTGTAAGTTGAGTTGAACAAAAAGATCACTAAAATTACAATGCATTATTCTTGATTCAAAATTTTACAACTTATGGTTATGTTTATTGTGTTTATTTTGATAAAAAATGATGATGATGATGATGACAAAATCTAACATAAATATCCTAATGGTTCAATGAGAGACGTTTTTGCAAGTCATGCCATTTGAATGATTTTCTTCTCGGGAATATTTCCATCCTTACCTTGGAGCTCTATATAATTTTCATTTTATTCAAAGGTGGTTTACACTAAAATTAGAAAAATCTCTCATTATTTTGATTTATCTTGGATATGTTCTTACCTTTTTATTCATTTTAAAAATTTTGTATAAAGTGCGTGCGTTTTATACATTTTTATGTTGTGCTCAACAGATCACCGTTTAATTAATTTATTTCATACCTTAAGATAGTGATACAATTTTTTTTAGAACTTAAAGGACCTTAGGATGTTTTAATATAAGTAATATTACATATGAAATATAGCCTTTCAAAAGTGTTCCAAATCGACACTTTTTATCAGGATTAATTGAAGCTGTTGATTCAGTTAAACTCATCAATATCTTCACTTTATGGTATATAATAGGTCATCAAAGGCAACAACAAAACATCTAAGTGTCATAAACACGAATCTCTGTTCTTATTACTTTGTTCTTTTTACTCCAACCATTAAATATTATTATGCTTAAAACAGTATTGATAATGTTCATGTAACACTTCCAAAAACTCAAAAGGATTGAAAAAATATAAACAAACGCTTTTAAATGTCTTCAAAGTTTCATATTTTGGTTTTCCATCACTGGTTGAAAGGTCCGTACAATGTTAAATCGGGATTTTTGCACAACACACTCATATTCAAGTTACGAATAAAACCAAAATTATTTCGAAACAATGAATTCAAAAGTGGGGATAAAAAAAGAATTGTAACATTTGTAAAGTCTGTTCTATCCCTTAAACGAACAAACAGTCAGGGTGTGTATGTGTTTATGTGACACATCAAGAAAAAGGAAATGTGGTCAGTTTCTCCCCTATCCATGGTTAAATGATCAGACCAGAAACATTTAATTGGGTTATCGACCCGACCTAAGATTCTGGTTTATTTAAAGATATATAAGGACGTTTTAAGTGGCTTTGTGTAAAATTAAGGTGTGTTAATTGTTTACCTGTTATATGCGTACGTATCAGGTGTCTCAGAGAGAGAGAGAGAGAGAGAGAGAGAGAGAGAGAGATTTACATATTAACCACAAAAAATGGTATTAGCGCTAATGATTTATCTTACTACAAATACAAGTATCATTTATAATTCTATCATTTTGGTTCTCCGGCTAAAAAAAAGTTCTTCGCACTATTCTCTTGAAGTTTAAATTTTTGAAATAAACATTATTATTAAGGACGATTAAATGTACATTAGTCAAGTTTGATTTGATTTGGGAATAAATTATATCCCAATTGAATATCAATACATTCGAAAAAAGTTAAAAAAAATTAAAGAAAACCTTTCTGCTCATTTTCTAAATTGTACATGTATTTTGTATAATGTTTTGATCCTTTAGAAATAGAATATTACCAAACATAAAATCTAAAATCTAAATAAATTAGAGTGAAGCAGAGGAATATTTTTGAAATGAAATTTTGATTCTGTTCATTTTTCTGACTGTATGTAATAAAGATTTAAAGTACCAGTTTTCTAGATCTGACCTTGTCATATCCATCAACGGTCGTGCGAAGACACATCAATTCTTCGCTGCATTTTTGAAATTCTTTTATTTTATTTTTTTTTTGTGGTGTCTCGATTTTTTCTCTCAATAATTTGAAAAGGATTGACCACTAACTTCTTGTAAGCTATTTCAGTTTCACTGAGGAAAATTAAAATACATTGAGATTATTAATCTTGCCGGAGACAAAACCAATGGCCACAAACGCAAGTTTCATGTTTGATTTTACCCCATCACTCAGTATGGATAAGCTAGTTATAATAGAATTCAAACACCCCCACCAATAAGAAAATGTCCGTATTCCTTGCATCATTAACTTGACGTTTTAGTGTTTGATATTCACGTAATTCTTGCGAACATTTTTAAAATATACTAGTAGTAATTTAATTTATGGAATACACTATATCTGAATTTAAATTTGATATCCATACACTTCAACAATGTTCAAGACATTGAAAGACGTGTCAGCTCTTTTTTCCAAATTGTATTTTTAATCCATTTCTTCTCTGTGTGCATTCAAAAGGTTTTAATAGAAAATGAACAGGCATAAAATTTAACTTTTTAACTAGAATCAATCTATAAAACGTTTTTAAGATGGAATTTTTATTTCTTTTTATTTCAATTTATCAATTTATCAGTATATACTAAAGTATTGGGGTACCATAATTCTAGATTTAAGCTTCAGCTATCCACCAAAGATGATATATCGGGAGCACTGCATTCCCTCACAAATTCTTCACAATTTAAACTATTACATGTGTATTTAGTAAAGATAAAAATCAAAATACTTTGATGTTTTTTGTAGCTTTTTCTGAGAATTTAAAACGATTAGAGGGATAACAAGTGACGCTGTTTGGTGCCTCTAATGTTTCATGTTCAGGATATTCCAACATTGGTTGTAAGAGTCTTGGCAACTTAGATTGAGAATACGCTTTAAATACTCATATTACACTAAAATTTTTAAAACTTGTAATTGCAATGATGAGGGTAAAAAAAAAGTAATAATGTCATCGCAGAGGTAATCTAAAATATGATTCTGATTATTTTGTTGTTTGAAATATCAATAATATGTTCAGTATTATCTTCATAAACAAACAAACAGTTAGGGTGTGTATGTGTGTGTTTGTGACACACCAAGAAAACGGATCCGTGTTCATGTAGTATCTCACTGTATCTCACTGACCCATAATTATACGAACAGATCAGAAAATAGTAAATCGAGAATTTTTATTTGGTTGTAGTGTGTGATATAGGGAAGTTTTTGGTGATTTATTTTGTTTGAAATAAAGGTGTTTTTATTAAGTACCATCTATATGTCTCAGAGAGAGAGAGAGAGAGAGAGAGAGAGAGAGAGAGAGAGAGAGAGAGAGAGAGAGAGAGAGAATTTTTCTTTCTTTAGTTGGGAGAGGCTATAATAGTATATGCGGTGTTTCATTTCACAAAGCCGGGTATTGTGCTTTATCTTTTCACTTTTGTATAGATAAGCAACCTGGTTATGAATACACCCTGCCCTATCGATAAGCAATTGGATTATCAAAATTTAACATATCTACAAGGATTAGTTTCAAGTTATTTATCAACAAACACAAAAGTTTACACAGAAGGCCAAGTGCACATGTATGTATATATGCCTTCCGCCTATACTTAATATACAATATCAGTCACTTGTAAGATCAGGCCTACCGCACAACCAACATAAATATAAAATACTGGTTATGAGGGTTAAAATGGTTTTTAACGTATTTACTGCAGCTTTGAGCTATAATGATCGTTGTTTGAAGTTTAAGTATTTCAAATAAGAATAAATTTTATGGATGATATAGCAAAATCTCGGATATAACGAAGTTTTTTTAAGTCACCGGTAGAATTCTTTACAAAATGTTACGGTTATAACGCACCTCCCCTGGAGGTGGAAAATAATAAAATTTAAGACTTTTATAGCGAATTTTTTTATAGTATGAAAAGCTATCACTGCCATTTGACATAATAGATTGGATGAATTTATTTACACATAAATTCTTCAATTCACAATCCGATTATTATATGTTTCAAAAGAATGTATTTCCATTCTAAGTCTGAATAAGCAAATAATGTAGTCTGAAGGAAGAAAACATGTATATAGCGAATTCGCTATACATATTATTAACGAATTCTTTATGCGATTATAACGAATTACGGATATAACAAAGTAAATAATCAGTTGGTCCCTAGGACTTCCCTATAACCAGGTTTTACTGTATACACAATTTTTACTTTAGTCACAGATCAACGGGTGATGGCAGAACTTCATAATACTGAAATATAAGAACTCTGTTTTGAGGATTTAGTATATATATTTTCTTGCATTACTTACATTTTTTTTTAGATTTGAAGAATATGCCGTTTTATTTTGTTGTTTATTTCTGAGAAGGGGGGGGGGTCTGTTCAATAGTTCTCTGTTTTATTGTGTTATTTTATATCTTTTATTAGTGGTATAATTATTTGAATACTTTTAAAAGGATCTTTGAATGTTTTCAAATGAATACAATTAATAATGCATAAAGAGTATAGCCTTTCAAGTTCCTAATCGACACATTTAGAATTTAGAATTGAAGCTGTTGATCCGTAAAATCATTAATATCTGCGCGAGTCTTTTCTTGAAATATAAAGGATCCTCAATAGGCAGTCAAAAACTCTAAGTGTCTCTAACACATCAGTATCCTTTGTACTTTTTACATCAACTATCAAATGATATCTTAATGCTATAAAGATTATTTTTGATGTTCAAGTAACACTTCTATAAATTGAAAATAATTAAATACATAAATGTTTTTGTATGTTTTCAAGTTTCATATTTCGTTCTTTCATCACTGGTTGAATGGTTCTGCCAATGTTAAGCTGGTAATATGCACGACACACTCGTATTTCATTAAAATTTGTTACAATTTAAACCAACATTTCGAAACTACCAAAGGTGGGATGAGAACGAAAGCGCACATTTGTACACGTTTCGTTCTATCCCTATAACGAATCGGTATCATTATATAGCATACAAGAAATCTGAGAGACTAAAGAAACAATCCGGGTGTGTGTGTGTGTGTGTGTGTGTGTGTGTGTGTGACACACCACCAAGAAAACGGAAATATGATTCCTTATCCACGATTGAATGGTCAGACCAGAAAATAACTAATTGGTTAATCGACCCCACTTAAGATTTTATTTGTTTAAAGTGCTAGTATGTAGGTATGATATAAGGAAGTTTAGAATGGTTAAATCTGTCAAAAAAAAAAAAACTTACCTGTAATATGTCTATGTATCATGTGTCTCAGAGAGAGAGAGAGAGAGAGAGAGAGAGAGAGAGAGAGAGAGAGAGAGAGAGAGAGAGAGAGAGAGAGAGAGTTTGATTCTAACACGTCAGTATGTATACGATGGTCATGTTAGAATTTAAGCACCTCTAACCATACCAACCCTAAGGAAATGGATATCCGAAAATAAGATAAAGATTAGTTGCTTGGTATCGAAAGATAATTTTGAGAGCTTTCAACCTGTAGGGTTATGAAATAATATTATGAATTGTTATATAGTTAATATATATTATTATTATATTTCAATTATAATATAAATAAATATATCATAATATTTTTCAGGATAAATCCTTGCATTATTGATTTGAAGTTTTAATGATTAAAATTTACATAATTCTTCCGGACGATTAATGTACAAATAGTGATTTAAGTATTGAATATCTTATATTTACATCCACAAGGTATGAATCCCTCTATTTCTTACGGAAATTGATTGTAATTCATAGCTCTTTAGAAACTGACAGGAGTGAAATAACGCGGGTTATGTGTGTTTTTCTGCAATGTCGCCACCGTCATATCCCACATGGATCACCAAAGTTTTAATATATCCCAACATGAATTTGATATCAATATATCCAATAAATGTTAGAAACTTTAAACGATGTTATTCCCATTTACCAAATTGAATTTTGAAATTATTTCCTCTTTGCATGAATTAAAATTTATAAATAGTTAACAATAATAAAATTTAGATTATTTAGAATCAAGCTGGAATTCTTATTTAATCCATTTTATCTGTATATATAATAAAGACCAGTTTTTTTACATTTGACCTTCACATATCCATCTAAGGTTGTGCGATGACAGATTGGGAGCCATGCATTCCCGAAATATTTGGATTTTTCTGTGGTGTATGAAAATACTTTTGAGATTCTATAAAGGATTGACCACTAATTTTTGTGAGCTATTTCAGTTCCATTAAGAACTTAAAATACATTTTTTTTTTTATCTCGCCGCAATACAAGATAAGACATCTGTGTCAAATTCCAAAGTGGATCGGATTCTTTCCGGATTTATTCAGCTGTTACGTGTTACCAGAATGATTGCCCGTATTGAGTGTTCTTCAAGATAACTTAAAGAGAAAACGCCATAGTTATAGCTGATATATGTTTTTTTTTGAAAAATTAACAATGACTCGCACATACACATACAGAATGCACATGTAGTTAATAATGTGTTATGTCCCAATGAATTTTTTTGGAATTTTGAATTTTGTTGATGACTATTTTGTTGTTGAATATTTTCCTTAGGTATTTAATGTTTTTGTTAAAGATTGATATTTGTGTGTGCTTTATTAAAGACATTTCAATGTTGTTTTTATTGATTGTGTTGTACAATTCAAAATTGCAATGTTTGATTAGTTATATACATGTCATAATGTGAAATCGACTTAAAATGATTATAAAATTCTTTCACGTATGGTATTAAATTTTGATGACATTGTTTATAATATTTTGAATATATTCCCTTTTCTAGCCATTTGGTATCGGTTATCATACATCTGTAATAAAATATCCAAAAATATTGTTACATGTAGTTTTATTTCTATTTTGCAAAAAAAAAAAAAATGAATTGTAGTGTTTTATTTTCTGTCGCCCCCCCCCCCCCTCCCTTTCCAGGTTATATATAGGGAGACAAAATATTTAAAGTAAGTTGATTTTGAGACTATGAAAAAGGGAACTTTAGAAATATGACTGTGAAGGAGGAGGGAGTTGAAAATTTTCCATATGTTTGGATTTTTATACTGTAAAATTTTGAGTGACAGCTACAGGTGCTACTGCGCTATGAGGTCCACATTTTCATAAGTAAAAATGTACATGAGCAGATTTGCGATCTACACTTTCCAGTGTCAAGATCATTTTGAATATTTCTGGAAAGTCACATGAAAATGGCATGGAATTTGTGTACTTATTTTTGACCGTGAAAATGATAACATGATTTAATAATATTTTAAAGTTATCCTTTTTTAAGCAAAACTTTATAAGAAGTGTATAATTAAGGACAATATTTTATACTTTTTTGTACACATTTTATGACTTCTATAACAATAAACTAATACCTGCGAGATGGTTTAATATCTAAAGATTTGTGAAAATATTAAACTAACTGACCGAATACATTTATCTAGAAATAGGACAATACTCCCTAACGACCTATCCAACAAACACATTTTTAGTGTTTGTATGCATAAGGTGGCCGAATTATTAAAAATATTAAAACTAACGGATATAGGAATAAAAGAAAAACATTCAAAATAAAATTCTAAAATCCCTAAAAAATAACCAAATAAACGATCCCCTTCACCCCAAAAAGAAAAACATAAAAAAAGAAAAATAACGAACAACACACATATTCAATAAAAATATCAAAATCTTCTAGACTGTTGTGCCCTTCGGCAATTTATACAGACACATTGTTTTTAAAACATCTGTTACATATAGATGTGCAAGATTTGTTATCCACTGGTCGATGGCTTATCTGTTGTAGGCAGTTTGTAGACTTGCTCAAGTCTCTATGCTTGATAATTTAACTGCTCTCTTTAATACATTAAAATGATGCCAAACATAGATATCTATAACATTTAAGAATGGTAGAGAACAGGAATTCTAATTTATGAAAAACAGTAAAATTTACAAGAAATATAAAAACAATTAAACAACATAAAGCAAGTTGCTAAAGTGTTTCCTCCTTAGTGACATTAAAAAATAAAAAAAAAAACAACGACAGACTCTGACCTTCTGCCTTGACGCACTCGAAAAATTAGTTCAACTGCCGATGATTGATGAAAGTACAGTAATTTCCCGTCAACATGATTGTATTTGCTCTGTATGGTTTGTTGTCCATAACACATAACAAGCCCTGCCAGGTAAGGTTTTAACTTTGATACTTTTAAAAACAACGTTAAATTGTATTTTTTAAACATCATGTAATATGTCAAGTAAATTTGGTTGAAAAAGCAAGAAAACGGTTTTAGTGGGTTTTAACTGGCTGCATATCTCTATACGACATTGAAAATAATTTATCACCATAAAAAAACAGACCGGAAGAATTTATCTAACCATGCGTAGATATTATTCCAAGAATCTAATCCATTTTTTTTTCTTTGTTTTAAGAATAAATAGATAGGTTTATTAATATTAAATGATAAAACTGCGTAAACATGAACTATCGTTTAAGAAATTATAAGACCTGAATTAAAGTTCCACACCTCTCACAGTGTTCGTTGCATAGGTTTATAATCTTGGTTTCTTATCTTTTTAGAGATTATCTTATTTACATCTCACCCACGCGCGTGTAAAAGATATTATGCGGTTCAATGATAAATTTTCTCTATGAAGTTTCCGGGAGTTTGGTTTGCTTTAGATCATGTTAAACATAAACAATTGGTTGTGCTTTGAAGCATACAGTTTATAAGATTTATTAGTGACAATCTTACTTCGAAAATATTTTCAAGACCAAATTATAATTCAATTACAAAACTAATGTCAAAGAAAAGGGGTTATTATTTAAATAAATATGAATCATTATTTATTTTTTCAAATGCTTGAGCTGAAGAAAGGAAAACGAAATGAATGCAAATAAATTAGCATCATTATATTTACAATACGATAAATATATTGATAAGTGAAAATTAATATTGGTTAAAACATAAGCAAAATGATGATGTTGTGGTGAAGGAACTGTAGACTCTTATCCTAATTTTTTTTCAATTGCACCAAATTTACTTCAGAATTAACATCACTACAGACATATGGCGCTGTTTATTAATTGCACATGGCTCATAAGTTGACTCTCTGATAAACTTTATGTCGAGACAAGGTGTCCGCCATTTAAATAACACAATTAATATTGTTAAGAGAAAAACATTCCCACTGCGTGTGACAAATTCTGTCTTAATTTTATGAAAAAAGTTCTTAATAAAATCGTTTGGAAGGTATTTTTATCGCTAGTAAATCTTGCGCGTTATTTGTTCTAGAAAGGCCGAGAGCGGCCCAATAAAAAGGCTTTCTTCAGATATCAAATTCCCCGTATTGTTTACACTTCAAACACACTGGGGTGGACTCTGACGCAGTTTTGCAAAATGTCGTTAAAATTCTTTTAAAACCGATTTTGTTCATACTTTTCTTAAGAAAAAAAATCCTGTGACAAATGAAAACCATTGTTCCTGAACGAAAAGGAGTGCATGCATTTACTGCACAAAATGTTTAAGCCCTAACCTGGAATTATCTCTCGGAGCGGTAGCGCCTTACATGGTGGGTCTTTGTTACCTGTGGCTGTAGTCCCTCCCTGAATTACGTGGGCGCTCAGGTATGGGGTACTCACGGCTGATGATTCACGGCAGAGCTAATTTTAAAGCCTGTGAAAAGCTTTAAATAGCCGGCCTCTCGCATTCATTCATCATATTTTTACAGACATTACAACACTAAGCAGCTGAACTTTAGGCAGTCTGATCGACAACGTTATTTCCAGAAAATCCAAACTGCTGTTATAAAGACAAGAATCTAATCTGTAAGTAAAATTATTTATCAATTTATTTTTATTTATTTGAATATATTTATTAATTTGAGATTTATTTTCCATTTTAATATACAATTGTGTTGTTTTGTTATTGCCACATTAATTAAAAGTAGGTCAAAAAATATCCTTGATAGAAATATTTATCCTGTACGGATATGTCCTCTTTCCGGACAGCAAAGAAAATACAAGCTTCCTGCCTAAATAGGATCACACCGATGATAAAATAATTAAAAGGTCATTAATTACTGTGCCTTTTATTCTAAAAGAAAAGGGAATATGAAGCCAGTTAGCTTACTGACATGAGTCCCAAATCGTCACATTTGTGTTAGGTTTCTTCTTTATATGGAGTGTGATTCAAGTGTTTGCAATGTCTGATGCGGAGACTTTACATTTAATAACAAAAGTTCTGTTTTATTTTAGATCGGCTGACACCATGAAGAGGACGTCATTTATCGTGTTGTTTACTCTCATTTGTAAACTCTGTTCTGGTCAAAATTGTCCGGCTCCAGCAAATAGTGGATGCACATGCTATGAGGGCCCATCGGACAGTACGGGAAGGGTAATCGATTGTCGGGACGCTGGACTCACCTCCATTCCGGTCTTTACCCCGTCCGATGAAGTTTTCCGGGAAGTGACGTTCAGCAACACCCAAACTTCCTCCACCTACTGCACTAGATGTAACAAAATCACAGTGCTTCCTAACAATGCGTTCCAAGGCATCAAATTCAAAATCCTTGACCTTAGCAGAAATTCTATATCGGACTTTAAAACCAGTGCGTTTGCGGGATTAGAGGACTATCTGGAGGAGCTGATTATCCATGGAAATTCCTCGCCCGTACCATACACTGCCGTGTCAAGGCTTAAAAATCTCAAGAAACTCTCACTGAGTCAGTTCTCTCAGAGAATCATTGGAAGAGACAATACCGATATCCAAAGTCTGATGAACTTAGAAACATTGGAGTTCAAAAACATGAATACCGAGTACATTCAGAGCGATGCCTTTAAAGACCGCGTACCAATGTTGAAGAGACTGGTTTTGGAAAACCTGCAAATCAGAACATTCCCCGTTGCTGGTATTGCCGAACTCACCTCCTTAGAGCATCTATCCGCCATTTACCTCCAAATCAAGGAAATTCCTTATCAAGCTTTCGCTTCTCTTCACAACCTCCAAGAACTCGTTCTCTCTCATAATGGACTTACCACTTTACGGTCTGGATGTTTCGAGGGGATTCAGGACACGCTAAGATACCTTGGTCTTCATATAAACAGCCTCGACGAAAGCAGCGTAGGAGCCATTGCCTCGGAAAGATGGGACAGGTTAGAGCAACTCAATCTTGGACATAACAATATCAAAGTCATTCCAAATGGACTGTTTTACAACATGCGTAGCCTGGCCTACCTGAATATCGATTCAAATTGGTTAACAAAAATAGAATCAGGAGATTTACAAGGTCTTGACTCATTGCAGTTTTTAGATGCTTCTTATAATAACCTCCAGACCATAGAAGAAGGGGCATTTTTGAAAACTCCGAAACTACAAGAGTTAGATATTCGTGGAGAAAACACAAATATTCTTGGCAGTACGAACATATTTGTATTAAACGAAAAAAGCGTCCAGGGGCTTGATAATTTGGAACGGTTGATTCTTGCTGACACTGTCCTTGACGAAACGGCCATGTGGGATGCAATTAAACAACTTACTAACCTAAAGATTCTCAAGCTAAGCGGCACCGGAATCAAGGAAATCCCGGATTTTCAGTTTCAAAACAACAATCATTTGGAATATCTCGTGGTAGAAAATAACAAACTTACAAAACTAACCGAACAACAGTTGTATGGTTTGACTGACACTCTGGTTAACTTGAATATTGGAAACAACCAAATCACCGAACTAGATGAATGTGCTCTTAACAAGTTTACCAAACTAGAAATGCTGTATATTAACAATCTTCCCCTGCACTGTGACTGTAAAATTACTTGGCTCTACGATTGGTTGAACGAACTGAGAATCAAAAACGACATCAAGTATTTCCTCATCAGACCAATCTGCAGTACGCCAGCATCACTGTCCAATAAGGTTCTACTCAGTGTAAATAGATCCGAGCTTATGTGCAATAGTAGTTACACCCCAAAGACATGTAACGATTTCACCCCACCACCGTCCGAAATCACTTCCACGTCTGCACCCCTGGAACCGGTCACAAAGATTTCTCCGGCAGACAGCATTTTCAGTTTCGAGAAAATCTCCGAATCTAGTTCCACGGTAAGATTTGAATGGCGGGTGTCGGACCCGGATAAAATCGACAAATATGTAATGGATTATCAGCTTCTCAGGACATTCCAGTGGAACTCAGTGGAAGTTCCAAGAACTGCGCTAAGTTTTGAGAAGGAGAACTTAGCAAAGAACTCTAATTATCTGTTTTGTTTGACTGTTGTGCTCCGTGACATGGATAAAACAAGCATTAGGCCCTGCATAGTTGTCAACACGCTTCCGTAAAGAATATGGGATATTGTGTCGAAAGAAATCCATGTACATCCCAGTTAACCATTTTATTGTTTTGTTATTCTGTTATTATTAACTCTTGTGTTCATTGTTTAAAGTACTTTTGTACGATTTTATACACAGCGCCGAAATATACTCAATCTTTATACTCCAGCATGTTAAATGGTATAGACTAGTCAACAATTTTAACGACTGCGCTTTGTGTGTAATATTAATTATGTATAAACATGTATTTTTATCTCTACGCTGTTATTCAGGTATGAGATTTAAAATCATTGATATCCATTGGCTTATATTTAAAAGAGTTGAATTATGTAAATATCTTTGTCCAAAAGATTTTCTAGTCTGTTAAATATTTATACAGAATATAGTTTTTAAATAAATGATTATATTTATATATTTTGTATTTTTACATGTCATTTATGTCTTTCCATTTTTTTTTTTGGTAAAGATTGAAATCAAATAAAATGAGTTAACATCAAAACTGTCTTACAATATTTATTGAACTGAGTAAGAAATGGTATAAACAAAAAACTTAAACAAGGATTTATCAACCTAATTTATAAGCATCGTGGAACATTCAATCCATTCTGATGCATATCTGGGATATTTTTTTAACATCTTGATGAGCAATAAACCAAACCAGTAGTCGCTATTAAATTTCCGCCCCCGAGAATTCACTTCACCGTACCAGGGATGAGCTGATACTCTCAAAAGAATGTGAATAACGTCTAAGCTCCTTAACCAAAAAAATTACTAAGTTTTACCACACGCCGTTTTTCAGCTGAATTGGTCTTAAATGTGGCTGATTTGCCGCTATTCCGACACACGACCAACTCAAGAGCGCCGATTAAACTTTGTACTTTATCTTTTGAGTATTTCCTGTAGAATGTTTACATATAGAAAGTGCACTAAAATTTAGACTCTAGGTTGTGACCCGAGTTGAGAGAAATAGAGAGAGAGAGAGAGAGAGAGAGAGAGAGAGAGAGAGAGCAAATTAATCTATTTGTATCGATAATTCAACCGTTTCTTTTATTAAAATTGTGTTCCGAATTCCGGCTACTACTTAAGCTTCTTACATGTATATTAATAATCTTATACACATCTAAGAATTGAACTACAGACAGAAATTTACAACAGATGATTACATATGTGTCTTTAATGGCAAAAGTGTCAAACATTGTTACTAATAATATCAATGCATATGGTACAGGGAATTATCAGGTTCCTATAAAAAATCATGTTTGAACGTAATTATTTAAATTGCATAGAAAGACGGTTAACTCTGTATTTTGCTGCAGAGAATAGATTCACATCACGAGTTATTTTCCTTTCTTTGTCTGTAAACTTTCGCTTCTCCATTGCTTGGGAAACTTCAATTAAACGTTTAATTTTTCTTTTTATACACGAAAATTAGATAACACTAAAGAATATTCATCAAATGAATGATGTATTTTCAACATCCATGAAAGCATTGAAAAGAAAACAAATTTCGTTCATGAAATGAATGGAAGGAAAAAATGCAAAATTTTCTCAACCACTTTAGGTAGCATCACTAAGTTAGGTGCTGGTTTTCTATTCTATATAAGTATTTTACAGATATATAGTCTATATATCGAGATAGTTTTATAACAGAAGAAATTCACTAAGTGTGCATAATTGAGATTAAAAAGTAAGTTATTATACGAAAGGACAGTGCAAACAATTGATAGTCGTTTAGGCCGATTTATATCAAAATTGTGTTTCCTTTGAATGATTTATATACATGACCCTACTACAACCTTGAGATGAATAAAAGGGAATTTAATACACAAAGGTGGCACGGAACAGTTTTTAATGAGGCTCACTGTAGCCAGGGGATGCGTGTACTCGGAACTCTGTAACTAATATTTCCTCAGTTCCCAGCCAGCACAAATACCTTTAATTCATTCCTTATAAGGCATATCACCAATTTCTGAGGTAAATTACTACTCAGAATGTGTAAAATTCTCTACATAGTTGTTTTTCGAACAAGATTTCGACCCTTTTATATTTGGCCCATTTTTCATGATTTTTCAGCTTTTTAGACACCCCCAACTAATTTATGGAACGCCAAATTTACCAAAAATGAGCTTCACAGAGTTTCACAGTCGATATATTAGGTTTAACGACAGTCACTGTAAACTATAGTTTACGGACATAAAACTACAGTTAAAGACGTTAATATATATATCATATCTATTCATAGTTTTTGCGATTATCTAATTGTATGTTTCAGATGTGTAAACTAATATTTACACCAAAAACAACCATTTGCGATTGCAAAACAAAGTTTATCTGATAAATATAGTTAAACGATTGTGAAACTATGATAAACAACTCTTAATTTACTTAACGAATGTAAGTTATAGTTTACAGATGTGAATATATATTTATCAGCAAAATCTATGGTTAACGTTTATTGACAGAAAACATAGATTAGCATTCTTAAACTATAGTTTACAACCGTTAAATCTGGTTCAACATATAAAAACTATAGTTAATAAATCGTTAACTATAGTTTACGGTTAGTAAACTATAGTTAACAGTTGACTATAGTTTTTGGTACGTAAACTATAGTTAACAGTCGATAAACCTTATTTATCAACTGTGAAACTATTAAGAGTTAACGCTGTTCATCTATATTTCACATCTGTAAACCATAGTTAACACAATCATCTATGTTTCAGAAGTGTAAACTATAATTAACACTGAAAACAACCATTTTGATAAACATAGTTTCTCTGTTAAGTAAAGTGTCACAATTTTTGAAACTATGATTAACAACCCTGAATTAAAGTTGATAAATGTAAATTATACTTTACAGATGTGAATCTATATTTCTCAGCAAAATCTATCGTTAATGTTTATTTACCTACAAAAAAAAAATAATTAGTATTCGTAAACTATAGTTTAGAAACGTTAAATATGGTTTTACAGGTACACAAACTATAATTAGACAGCAATTCTCATTTTTACAAAAAATATTGATGGACATTTTATCCGAAACTGTCCCTTGCTACCTATAACCACAGGCTCCCGGTGTTATTTAATTTTATCATAATAAAATAAAATCAATAAACAACTTACTTAATTAGGTAAGGGATATATTTTTTATCATGAGAAAAAAAAGTATGATAAGACAGATATAAAGAAAATGACTGATACAATTCAATCGCAATTTAATGCATTAAGTCATTGATTTTTTCATGAATATCCTAAAATAGAATTGAAATACTCAAGTGTCTTGGATTCAAAGCATTGATTTCTCAAAACAAATGCACATGCATATATTTTTAAATTAACCCATATTTTCCAGTGGAGTTCCAGATCTGAAGCTTGCTTTCACCCCATACTTACTCGCCTTCACTCAAATATTATTACGCTTTTCATTTAATCTTGCATTTATCCTTCACAAGTTTTCACGAATTAAATACATTGTCATTCAACTGAAGATGGCAAAACATTATTATTGGTGGAATATTGAGTCCAAACATATATATGAACATGACTGTATTTCATATGAAAACAGACAAGACTGGTCCTTTGAATTGAACATCATAGATTTAACATATAAAATTATTATAAACTCACTATGAATAGATCGATATACAGGTTTCAAATTTAAAAAAAATTCAATTTGGTTCAAACGCCCTTAATATAGAAATATGATATCATAGTTCCCTTTTTCAGATTTTTTTAAATTTTGCATAAGTATTTTCAGAATTTAATTCAGACCTATTCAAATCTTTAGCACTGCAATCAATCATTAATGTTTCCATAAAACACTGTGTTACTTAATTGATAATCCTTTAAATGACTTATAATGTTTCTCAAATGGATTGATTTCAATTATAAAATGTCTATAATTAGCAATGTATACCAGCCTAGATAAGACGGATTGCTTCATTTAAAAATATTTCGGCTTCATTATTCCAAGCAAAAGATGTCTGACTCCTTATACGCCCCTGTCCTTTTTGTATCATGATAGTTGAAAATTATTTGTTGGGAAGACATCTTATATCATGTCTCCAACTTTCATAAAATGTATTACAAATAAAAATCATTTCGGCAAAAAGAATAGCCGTTCCCATGAAGTGTTTTATAGCAATAAGATTTCAATGATCTTCATACATGTAGTATGTTCTATAAATCAAATTAATCACAAAATCATATTTTTTGGTATGTGATTGATTGATGATTGAGAGAGAAAAAGAAAAAGAGAGAGAGAGAGAGAAGAGAGCGCAAGTCTGTGTCGAATCTTGGCATTATTATTAATGGTTACGGGAAAATAACAATCTAGTACGGAAAATAAGGCATGCAATCTCTGACGATACTTTGAATTGTATAAAGACGGATAACTCGTTAAGTTTATGTGGAGAATAGAACCTCATCACCAGTTCTCTTTCTTCTCTTGTCCGTTTTGCTTCTCCATTGCCTGGACAATTTTGTTCAATCTTTTTTTAAGAATTTAACTCGAACGCCAGACAATAATTAAGAAATCTCATAAAATGAATGAATGATCCATTTTCAGCATCAATCAAATTCTTGAAAAGGAAACCAATTTCATTCGTGAAGTAAATTGAAGGGGAAAAAATTAATGCAAAATTTCCTAATCCAATTAGATACATCTGTAGCATCACAAATATTAGGTGCTCGTTTCCTATAAATATTTTATAGATATATAATTTGTAATCATATATCTACATAATATTACAACAGAAACGGGCTACCTCACATTCTTTTTCCCTCACGAGCCGAAGTCAAATCAGCGCTGTTGTTTGAACTGGTGTCTGGCCTATCCACCTCACATGTCTCTCTAAATAGGATACAGGTGTGAAGGTTAACTCTGTTTTCAACGTAAATTATTTTCTTAGTAAGCTGTATTTTATGTCATTGTCATGATATAATGAAAAATTGATAAATTTTGTTTTTGTTTGTTAGACTTAGAAAGCAGAACCAACCAGGAGTTTGAATACAGGTACATTTGTTTTTTTTTTAGAAAATGACTATAATGATTCAATTTAATTGCAATTTAAAAGGGGCATGGTCACGATTTTGGTCAGAATTTATTTTCCCGTTTTTAATGTTTACAATGCTTCATTAAGGCATTTCTAATAAGCAACCACAATTTGATTTTCAATTGTCGTATTTTAAGCAAGATACTTAGGTCACAATTCTTTGTGATGTAAACGTTTTTTTTTGTTTACGTTTTGAATGTTGAAGTCAAAATTTCAGTTTTAGTCCTAAAATTAATGTGATAAATGCTAGGAACTATTTATTTATGCTTAAAACGAATTAGAAGAGTGAGAAATCAGCTTGTAAAAGAACTTTTACCGGTATATTGAAACAATGTAAGAAAAAAAAAAAAAAAAACAGGGCACGAGCCCTGTTTAAATGTCAAAGTATAATTGTGAGCTCTGTATCTTGCTTATAACTCTACGACTGACACTCAAAAATTTGGTTCATTACTAGAAATGTATTTCTTAAGCATTGTAAACACTAAAAATAGAAAAATAGAACTTGACCAAAATCGTGACCATGCCCCTTTAATGAATGCTTTTGATTTTTTAATTCATATCATTAAATCGAATTGAATTGCTCATGTGTCATTCAACTCTTTTCATATCATTGAATGATGAACCGATGAGTATAAAAAAAAATATTTTAAATAACTATCGTAATATCAGCCGATATTTTCCCTTAGAGCTACAGAACTGCAGATACATGTAGCCATTACCTCTACAAACTTTTACTCAACTACTATAATGATTTGCAATTAAAATCATAATGCAGAGGTTAATAAAAATACAATATCAGTCATTTGAAAATGGCAAAACACTATTATTAGTTGAATATTGAGTCAATTCAGTTCTGTCTGAAAACTTCATTAAAAGGACTGTACTCCATAAAAAACAAGGATGAGGCTGACCCCTTAACATGAACTTCTTAAATTAATTGTATGATTATATACATGAAAGCTTATCATAAACAGAACGATATACACGTGAACCTTATTTTAATTCAAGATATTTTAATTTGGTCCAAACATCTTTAACATAGAAATTTGATATTTTGGCACTAAGGTCATTGACAAGATCTACTAGTAGTAAATTTAACGATTCCTTAAATAAAGCCTAATTGATGAAAAACGTTGCACCGGGGCATGACAATCATAAGATCTAAATAATTATAATAAAATGATGTGCTTAAAAATGTAATTTTTCGATGAAATATGGAGAAATCTCAGGTCGACTCATTTACAAACTGACAAAATTATCTAACATACCCGAAACTTTTTTCCCCCCAAATGTCGATTTATTTGGAGCAAACCGTATATCATATCTATAGTAACCTCAAACTATATCTCATATATACACGTGTTTGTTAAACTTTTTCGTGATCACCGCTCTTTGGTTTCGAACAGAGTCACGGAGTTTTTCATTAATCAATCGTTTTCCATTGTTGACATCCACTCCTCCATGAATGGGGTTTCAAGTACTTATTAAAAAACATCAATCATACTGACGGCGTGTTATTGATTCTGATTCATTCTCTGTACATGAGTGTACTAAAAGAACAATCTTTTTTTTATATCTAAAAAAAAAAACCCACTAATCTAACAAGAGCCTGAGCAGGTGAGATCTCCTTCCATGTTCTTTGAAAAAATCAACTTTTTTTTTCAATCTTTCAGTTCGCTTATTTCAAATGTTGAGTCTACATTACATCTTATTTTTCAATGGAGCCTGATTAATGAAAGTTTAAAATCAATAAATTATAAATTGAGTAACGTGATATATGCTGAATTATGCATTAGAAGCACTCAGACCGATATCGGTGATTACAAAAATTCGATGATTATTCATCGTCACCACATTTCTTCAGATTTCATGGTATCTTATTCTGGGTACTTCGTTAATTAAAAGACGCCATAATTGGTGCTCTGTAGTCACAGTGGGGCAAGAAGGAAAAAAATGACAACTTTCATGTAATCTGAGGTTAATTAAACATTGAAAATTGACACTACAATGTAGCATATTGATAAACAAGTACCTGTCTTTTGGGGCGTTTTCTGTAGGGTTTGAATCATTTTCTCGAATGTTAAGAAAAATTACAAAAAATAAAATTAAAACAAAGTTGGTAACTACTGATTCGTAAACCCTCACATCCAAGAAAAAGACACATAACCATCCGTTTAGAAAGTTGCAATACGGAGACCATGACCAAAAAACCCCCCAAAACTATTACACATATTAAGTAAAAATTATCAATGAAATAAGACAAAAAAGATCACCCTTTTGCTTATCATTGATAGGAACACTTTTTAAAAAAAAAATTAATGTATTATACTATCGGGGATTGTCCATTGTCCGCTTTGAAAGAGATATGTGGTATTAAATAAGGGCCAGTAAGCTTATCAGAACTTCGCCAATTTTAAACATTGCACAGTTAGATATAGGGAATAAAGGTTTGGCTATCATCCATACCTATCTTTGAAGTGTGCATCGAACAAATACTGGTAAATAGTATGGGACCTTCGGGACGGGAAATGATAGCTCTGCTGGCTCATTATCCTTTTACCAACTGATCTCATGAATCGATTGATTCAAATACTTCAAATATAAGTCTAGAGTATCAAAAGCCGATTTATATATTACATGTATCACCAATGTGCACGCAATGTAAAAACATGATATATAAAATATGATATTAAGTATGCATAACCTAACTGGCCCAGCTAAGCCTTTTTGATCCCATCCCCAAACCAAAGCATCACTTTTGTTTATTCATGATTACATTGTAAATTTTGCCGCCTGTGTGAGCTTCCATCCCTTTAAACGTTTAAATTTCATGACAATATTTCATTTTTCATCGATAACAATAACAAATATTTAATGTATGGCCCGTTCAATTTTGAGTCATCGTGATTTTTCTATTAAGGTAGCTAAACACAGTTTCATATAAAATCCAGGGTGGTTTTCTCAGGAGAAAAGCATGACAGGTAGTGATTTTCCTGCTATTTTTATGCGATATACATGAAATTTAATTTTTTAAATTTTCAATTGCATAATATAGAGTTTAATCTTTCAAGTTCATGAAAAAAGTATGCAGAAAAATTTTAAAAATTAATTTTGTGAGACTCTTAAATAGAGGGAGGTAACTCTAAAATCATCCTGATTTTACGCGTGCAGAATTTCATTTTAGTAGCTGGTAATATAGCTCTTTAAAAAGCTGGCGAATATACCCTGAAAATACTATAAAACAATGCCTAAGGATTTGCTCTGGAAAATGCACATAACTTAAAATGGATGATTTATTTGTATTCTGCTGTTAGGAGGAGCCTAAAATGCATGGATGTACTGCATTTAGAGGCATCCTTTTGTCTATTTTCCTCATGTTTTAAGTGCCAAATGAATTCTATTATTATTATTACATGTGCATTATTTTTGAAAATTTACAAAAATCATAATTTTATCTTTCTATTGATATAGATATATATATGTAACATGTTTTTACAATTTATTTTTATAGGGGTCAGTTTTGCTTGTCCCTCATCTGAAAACGTCCCTATAACGTTACTTACAAAACTGTGTAAGAGAAAGTATTTCTATATCATCATAACATCATGCGCTTTAATTTTCATTTATTATTTATAATTGTTAAAAAAGATACCGTGACAAAGTAAAAAATTATTTTCCTTCCGAGTTTTTAATATATTTGATCTTTGCTTTCTATCTATTCAAGACATATTACTTTAGTCAGGTACTCTTTACACAATAATTTATTGTGCTTAAAAATATAGTCCATGATCAGCAGATACAACATTACAGCAAATGTTTAGAATAATGTTGCAAATGTAACACGTGAAAGAAAACAAAATTAACCTAAAATTATTTTTTAAAATCACATGTATTCATATTCCTTCGCTAGCTGCCTTCTCTGTCTTTTTCACGAAAATACAGGTCATTCTTCGATTGACAATTTTTTCACTAATGAATATTGCTTATATCATTAGAATAATAATTATATAATTTTCATGATTATTATTCGTTAGGTATCACACAAGATCTGTTAATTATTCATTGTGTTTAAGTGTATGTTTTTCTTTTCTTTTCTTTAATGATGGAATGGTTATGCAACACTCTCACTATATTTTTGATCGCACTCGTGTAGACTCTGTTTATGCACAGATGTGTGGACTGTTTGATAGTGCCGTGTAACAACCGTTCATGATACATCGCCGCTTAATGATATAAATAGCATTAAGCGTTGCAATTGCAACGCTTAATGCTATAAATTCTTGCATAAACAGTTGACATGTCCAACAGTTAATGATAATTCGACGCTTAATGATAGAATTGTATCATTAAGCGTCACAAAGGCACAGCACCCTTAACGCTTAATGAAACAAGCAAATATCGACACCCTCAACCGCTAATGATACAAACTTTATATCATTAAGCGTTGCAGTTGCACCCTTTAATGATACAAAATTGTAAAAATGAATAAAATTAACTTGTATATAAATTGTATATAGGGTTACATAGTCACCAATTATTCTATATCATGTATACATATTGATGTGATAAGTAACTAGATAGCATAAATTTGTTGCTAAGGGCTACCGTTGCCCTGGTAACGGAGACCAAAGATACAAAAATGGCAAATCTTATCAACTTTAAAGCAATATATAAAGTAATTTAAGCTTATCTATGTTATGAAATGTAAAATTTTGAATTAAGTATTTGGTCAATTTTCAAATTATAGAAAAACATTGGGGGAAATCAACATCCAAAGAATATTTCCATGGAAAGCGAAAATTATTTTGAAAACATTTTTTCGTATTTTTTATATACATAGAAGTTATTATTGAACCAAACTCATAGATGTATAGCTGTGTTTAAAATATGCACGTCATATAAAAAATAGAAACATGTTACTGTGGTAACAAGGTTAAAAATAAGAAAAAATATAGAAAACCATAATGATTATGTAAAGCAAAATTGCTTTTTTTAAATACAATTTAGAACCATTCTTTGTTTCTATTTGTGGGAAACATGTTAACTTATATATCAAATATATATTCAAATATTATTGAGCATCGTTAAATTGCCATTGCTAAGGAAATATTGAAACTTAAGAAAATAATTCAGAAATTCTTATTTGTTCAAAACGTCATAGCAACGGCCATTTATTTGGCTAAATGCAGTTTCAACTGATATTTCATGAAAGTTGATAACATGTTTGGTCATTCCAATCATTAATGCTATATGTCTCCAAAATAGCTTAAAACTGATATTTTTCAATCTTTTGCCTCTGTTACCATGACAACCGGTCTCCATGGCAACAGGTTATCTTGCATCTTTCTATACCGATAATAAGGTATCAAAATACGAAACATGAAGAAAATATGTGACTATGTGTGATCACCGAATTTTGATATTTACAGAGAATAGATCTTAATTGTTACACGTACCTGTAATGTTTCTGCACAAGTTCTGCAATAATGATATTACTTTACATGTATATAAAAAAAAAAAGCATGCAAAATTATGATATATTTTGAGAATTGAGCGTGACAGCAAAATATGTCAGATATTGTATAAATTTCAGTTAATATAACACTTACGTGTAGCAATTTATCATTAGAAGGAATGGGGTGGCTTGATCACAGACCCCCCCCCCCCCCCCATCCCCCCCCCTTTCATCTACATCATTGCCAGATCAGAGTCTGAATTAATTTTCAAATAAACAAATAACTAATTCGTCCGAAAAAATCCTAATTCGTCCGCACAATTAGTTAATTCGTCTGAACAAATAACTTATTCATCCGAACAAATAAGATTTATTTTTTTTTTTCAACTGGCCCTTCCACGCCGCCGTAGTATTATAATGACAAGGACAAAATAAAAGTACTAAAATTATGAAAGCGGCATTTTTTTTTTTTGCTACCGAACACTTATTTAATGACCAAAATCAAATTAATTGTTTCATTTTTAGTATCAGCTATATGTATTTAAGGTCTGTATGGATTTTTTATCAAGATAAATAGGAATGAATTACTTTGTGATTGACATATCGAATAAGATAACGTAGATGCATGTAAGTGTTAGTTTTATTATTTATTTATTTTCTTTCCACATGGTAAAAAACAAACAAAACCATTATATTCATTGAACACACATTATTCCAAAATAAAACACTTTAAAAACGCAAGTAAAATATTTATTGTGTACCACGTCATTAGCTTCAGAAATTGGTGGTAATACATGTAACTTTGCTTCGCTTCGTATGATGATTCAGGTCCTGCGACTCCGCATGATCATAGGCGCGGGAACTTTAGTTCGCGATTAACTTCCGATAAACTGTTTCGCGACGACTAATGTTCGCGACCAAGCTTTATCCAGACCCGTGTTGTTATACATGAACATGGAACAACTACATGACAAGGAATGGTTCGTGGCGGGAAATATTCGCGACTACGAGCTTTCATTACCTCGCAAACATTTCTCGCACGCGAATAAATGTTGGTTTACAGTATTTGCATCACCGGAAATATAAGCGGTTAGCATACGGTCTATGCCATTTAACCGAAACAATAATTACGCAATTGAATGCTTAGTCACAGCGCAACCTATAATTGAACAAAATATTGAGCGCACTGAAAGCTGAACCAGTTAAAAGTGTGTGTATCACATTTTTTAAACAAGATTTCAAATTTTCCACTTTAATCAAAGAGACAAAAGCTCAATGATTTGATTGCACAGTCTTAATATTTTTTGTTTTGTATAATATAATTATTGCACTAAACTGAATTTCTGAATAACCGTTTGATTTTTATATCATGGTGCTCATACGTATAATATAAATGTAAATGTAATACGTATAATGTCTAATATGCATGACAGAAATCCGAATAAAATCTTAAAGGGAGATCAATCTTGTCTTTTTTTTAACTGTTGACGGCATGTGTACAGAACTCTTCTTACGAAATTTCCAAACATTGTCTACATCGCTCACATGTAGATATGTACATGTACATTAAAATTCATCATCTTCATCAATAAATTGTATTCATACACCGAACAATTATATTGTAATTTTCTAACTTACCGGGTGAAATTAAAACACGACGGAGCTCTCAACAGACACAAATTGTTTTACTAAAAATAAAAAGTAAAACGGACATTCCATACTTCACAAAAAGCCAGGTAGTTACATGTACCCCCCCCCCCCCCCCCAACAACAAAATACCTTACTCTTTGTTTGAATTAAATTTGTATCCAGTTCTCCTATTGTAAATTTTCAATTTAAACTCGTCTATAGCATTTTCAAAATTTACAATATGAAACAAAAATAAATGGTTATTTAGATGATATAGAACTTCATAATAAGTCCGTATAGCATAACGGGTAGAACCCTAACCCCTCCCTCCATCCAATCGCCTGTGGCTGAAACCCCCCCCCCCCCCCCAAAAAAAAAAAAAAAACAAAACAAAAAAAAACATAGATCTTGCACAACAGTAAACACTTACATTGGCCTAATTGCCTGCGTGGATGAAGCCCCCCCCCCCCCCCCAAAAAAAAAAAAACAAACAAACAAACAAAAACAAAAAAAACAAAACAAAAACAAAAACAAAAGCAAAAACAAAAAAAATAAAATAAAAAAAACCCAAATAAATAAATAAATAAAAAATATAAATAAATAAACAAAGACTAAAACAAACCATTTAGTACTCCTTCTTTATAACATGCGATCCATAAAATTAGTTCTTTAGTTTATAGATAATAGAATACTGATAATATCTTGAGTTATATGACGAGGAAAGCCCTGTCTGTAGCTCTTTCCATTCCGCTTTCTTTAAGCAGCCGATCTTCCATAGGCAATCCCGCAAAAATCACGGAGTTGTTTTAAAAAATCTACATATTTAAGGTTTTTATGCGTTAATTTACTTGTGTATAAAGACAAGCATGTGAAAGTGTGTATGCATTCGCTTCTGTTATTTGATCACAGTATCATCTGCTTTTTTCATTCAATAGTTTTTTTGATTTTTGAGATGGTTGACGGTTTGTCATTTTTTCATTTGTTCAATGTACATGTACATGGTATCAATATTATCAAACAATTTGTTAAAAAATATGTTTAAAATATTGATTAATTAATAAGGGTACTAGTATTTCAGCTAACATCATAATTTACTTTTTCATGTAAATTTACGAGAAATGTTTGTTGAAATATTAGACCATTCTTGTTTAAACGCATTACGTAAATGATAAGATTATTCTATGCCTACATACATAATTTTCTTATACTAGTATTAATACAGTATGGATACACAACTAAGTCATTTATTACCATTCTTTATTTGTTTATAACAACAGTGTCATTTCATTCATTTTTACAATTCTGTATCATTAAAGGGTGCAACTGCAACGCTTAATGATATAAAGTTTGTATCATTAGCGGTTGAGGGTGTAGATATTTGCTTGTTTCATTAAGCGTTAAGGGTGCTGTGCATTTGTGACGCTTAATGATACAATTCTATCATTAAGCGGCGATTTATCATTAACAGTTGGACATGTCAACTGTTAATGCAAGAATTTATAGCATTAAGCATTGCAATTGCAACGCTTAATGCTATTTATATCATTAAGCGGCGTTGTATCATTAACGGTTGTTACAGTGCTGCAAGACTGTTGGTAGTATTTGCTACGGACATGAAGAACTATATACGCCAGTTTCTTAACAAGTTCAGTTATTTTTAAATTAACTTAGAGATCGACTGAGCACAGTGAAAATTCAAGTAATATAAAAGTCGAATATCTTGGATATCAGGCAATTTTTGATAGTGGGGGAGGGGGCAACCATCCAACAAATCTTGACAAGCAGAAAAAAAAAAGAAATAAAAAGGGAAATTCTCAAATCCCCAAATCATAAAAATCATAATACGTGAGGGAAGGGGGAGGGGGCTAGTATTCCTTTCCCTTCAATTTGACTCGTGATTACCTTATTTTCTCTTCCATTTGTTATGTGCTCCCAAAACAGTGGGGGCAAACTCCACCATAATTCAATTTTATTAATGTAAATTTAAGAAAAATGTCTGCTGCGAGAAAAATTTGGGGTGGGGGAGGGCAGGCCAGTCCCCCCCCCCCCCTGCCCCCCTCCCCAATGCTACCGTACGTGCCTGGATATGGAGTTATCCATATATATTCTTGTTATCTCATCTATCTGATTGGCTGCTTTTAGTTACTACAATGTACTAGCTTCGATTTAGTTGTACATGTATTGTAATTAGTTTGAAAAAAAAATCCTATAACTAGTTAATAAAATATTGAGCTTTCCGATGAAGACACATTTACTTTGCTTTGGCACAAAAACAAGATTCTTATGAATAACATACGACTTATGAACCAATTACAATCGGTGAAAGCATTTGCCAGAGAGTTTAAAATCCTACCTGAATCGCGACCAATATTTACTTATCTATTTTCGTTCACCGATTTATTAGTATTAAAACGGTTTTTGTTCTTTAATGGACATCTCTTAATTCTAAACAAATTGTTAATATTTATTAATGTAGGACAACTACATAGACATTTTGTTTGCTGAGGTTGGAGAATAAGCCAGCATTCCAATAAATTTTCTTCAAAGGTTGCTGCAGTCGATTTTTTTTCATTTAAAAGTTTGTTTTATGTATCACAATTCAAAGCACCAATGTTGAATGGTTGAATAGTTTTTAGGTTTGAATATCATTCAATAAACAGATACCGTAATTGTCAGCATCAACAATTATCTCTAAATATTGATGCTGTATGTTACGATTGAGAGTACACGCTATACTCTTAGTAGGTCAGATTTGTGGGCTTTCCAAAATGAATGCGTTTCCCAGCAAAAAAATGAAAAATGCAAAAGATTTTACATTGCTGGTATGAAATCAGTCATTTCTATATGTACGATGTACATTATTTAGACATTGAGGAAGGTAATCATAAATTATTAAAAGGGGTTTATTACCTTTTGCCACAGTCACACTATCGTGTTATATGAGGACAAAGGCATAATTATCTCAATGTGGGTGTGAAATCCGCCATATCCTAATATAAATTGAACATTTAAATTAAATATTCAGTAAGAGAATCTTAAAATTGTGTAAGAATTATGGAAGCACAGCATAAAGATGGAGAAAATGTTGCTGATTTCCATTTATTTACCATATGACTGAATAACCGACAATAAAGAAGAAAGGCAAACAGAAAGTCTTCCTACTGGTCATCTACCTCTGTGACGTCACTTGTGACGTATTCCCATATGAAAATGGTTTTCTTTTGTCCTCCACAACATTTTCAAGAATATTTAATTTAAAATGTTATTAGATAGCTATTAATATCTTTTCTCGTATGATCATATCAATTACTGGTCCCAAACATTCCATGTATTACGTGATTTCGACGTTGTTGAAGCTTTCAATCAATCACGAAATGATTAACAACAGTAAAAAATTAGATAATTTTTCAACGGTTTTTCATAATTTATTACAGCATTTCAATAAATAGTAAAATATAAATGTGAATATATCAACATATTTTCAAAACATTCAACAGAAGAAAGAGTTTGGGGACAACCGAGCTTTGTAGGGTTTTTTTCCCTTAAAAATTGCAATCTATGTTAAAAAAGTAAGACTTTAGTGTAGACCATAAACATGTAGACGTCAAACACAAGTTTATTGTTAGTTGATCATGTAAAGTACTTTAGCACAATAAGATATGTAGCGATCCTGTGCGTACAGTAAAAATTTATTCGTGTGGCGGCACATTCGGTCATTCTGTAATAAGAGGTCGCGCAATCAATTTAATACTAGTAGTTTTTAACCTCACATTATAATTGATTGGTTTTGACAAAGCTAATATTGATAGCGCCATAATCGCTCATACAAATCAATGGTAAAAATCAAACTATCTTTCATGTCGGTTTTCAAAAGGAAGAAACCGACCTGACCTTCCCATCAAAAATATCTTTTCACGATTGAGTATAAACCTTATCATTTGAGAGATACACTTTACTAGATTTTTTTTTTATACGCGCTTATCATGGAGGCTGGATTGTCAACAAACTGACCATCAGATTTAAGATATGATTTGTTTAGCTATAAACTATTTTTTTTGGTAAAAAAAAATCCATACATTTTATCTTTTAAACTTTGGTATTTTCTTATATTTTTAGAGAGAGCTCTTCTTCTAAAGGAGACCAATACAGTCTAAAAATGGCCACGACCATTGAGCCCTCTTAAGTGTCTAGAATAATTTGATGCATTTCTTTGGCATTTTGTTTACCGTAGAAAAATGATAGATGTATCGACCAGTTTTGCCAGTCAGACTGTCTCACTCTGTTTTCATATCTTGTTTTTTACTGTACGGTTTTGGGAGCTTACTAGACTTACTGTAACATAAAAAATGTGTATTTACATAGTTTTAAAAGATGTTTTACGTCTTTTTCCAACATAAGACACACTTACATTTCAAAAGAGCTGTTATTCGAACTTTTTTTATTTTATGTTACGAATTTGTTGTTGGTGGGTATAAGATGTTACAAATCAATAGAGAGAAATTTCGAACTATTGCAGAGTTTCAATTTAAAAAGTCGTAATTGTCCGGAAAGAAATTGAGTAATTATCGCATATTAATATTACCTTTTTAATTAAAATTGAATCGAAGTATATTCCTATTAGGTGGGAAGGCAAGAAAAAAAATTATAAAAATGTTTCCAATCTTTTGCAAATGAGTACAAATGTACTTTTAATTTGAGTGATTTTGGACGATGTAAAATTAACATCGTCGGAATTTGTACATGTAGTTTTCCATGCTTTTAGCTATAAAATACGATAACATGGTGTAACAATTTAAACCCTTTAACATGACACAATATAAAATAATTTTATGCTAATAATTTGTATCGGGATGAATGCATTAGCTGGTAGAGTGATTCTGTAGATGCGAACAGAGGCGTGGGCATTGTTTCATTGCAACCATGTCACAAGTAGTGTATGAGAATGCATCAAAATCATCAACTCGATTTGTGATGTCTGATAATGGCTCATTAAACTCTTTTGTTCCATAAGCATTTTTCCGAACACAAATTATTTCGAAATAAAACGACCGATTTGTTAAAATGTATGACTACTTACGTCAGAGAGACAGCGTGCCATTTATACTAACCTTCCTGTTCTACGTACTATTGATTTAACACCAACAGGGCTTCACGAAGAGTGGCTGGGTTTTCAAAAGGGCCACAACAAAACATTGTATGATATACAAACGACTGCATCCCTGTACACAATTGGAAGTATTATTCTAAAATCTGTCCGCTATCCTCTTCAATACTGGCATTCGCATGCGTCGTACTTTAGAAGAATGTGTTTAATCAGCAGTTCAATGTATAAATAACCATATTTGTGCAAACTCTATAACAATTCTATAACAAGATGAACAATGTTGGAGATTGATGATGACAATGATGATCATTAGAAATGTAAAAAGGTACCGTGGAATCATTCAAATTCGTGGGGGTCAATTTTCGTGGATTCTGGGTTCTTTGCTTATTCGTTGGGATGTGATTTCGTAGATGCGTTGGTTTTCAATAAGAAAGATAATTCTTTCTCTCTTTCTAAATTTGTTTTCGTCGAGGGTGTAAATTTCGGGGGGGGGGGGGGGGGGGGGGGGGGAGGGGGCTACCCGCAGCTATCACGAAAATTGAGTCACCATGAAATCTAATGATTCCACAGTAACTTGTCGAATGTATAAAAGTTACAATATGCAACTTTTGGTGAAAGGTAAAAGTATATTACCCCAATAAATCAATTCCTCTCTCTTTCATGTATGCGACGTATTTTTTAACTTAATTTTCACACTTTGCGAATAACAGTGAACAATTCCATTGGGTTGTTCACTATTTTTTGCCAATCTTTTTTTTCTTCGATAATGTTTAGATATATACAGATATAAACTGTGAAGGTCCATGAGAACTATCCCCCCAATCACAAATACGATGAACAACGCTCCAACAGCACCTATTCCCTTAGCGCTTGGTCGAGAGTCGTTAGCACTCTCCTTTTTGCGAATCGTGCTAGAAAGTAAAGATTTGTTAACGGTTAAAAGTTTTTTTCTGATTTCAATTCTACTTTGTAAAATAGTCATTGTCAAATTGACGCCATCATCTGTGCACGTACAGAGACATTCTCCAACAGTTGACGTATAAGCTGCAGATGACGTCACACAGTTTGTTGTTTTCGTTGATGATGTCGTCGCTGATATCTCGCAGTCCGTTTGCGATTCTGTATTTGTTGCCGTGGAAAGAGGTGTGGATTGGGGTTTTGTCGTGTCGACAGATTGTGACGAAGAGAGTGATTGTGACGTCATAACTGATGGTGACGTGGAGAGTGATTGTGAGGTCATAACTGATCGTGACGTGGAGAGTAATTGAGACATCATAACTGATTGTGACGGGGTGTATGATTGTACTGCCGAGGTTTCCGGCGACAAAGTTTGAGACTCAGGAGGCGACACATTATTCGTTGTAATTTCAGAACTCTGAGATTGGGGAATCGTTGAACTACTTTTATCACTGGGATCAGTTGTTGCATGTGAGTCTGTATAGTTGGTACATGCCGATGCAGGCCTACTGTTGGTATTACTGCTAACGGATGCTCCCGTTTGACCAAGTTTTGCTATAGAAAATAAAAGATAACCTAGTTATGAAGCTTTAATCAATCCCGTGATGAACTTTATATTACTGACAGCGATTATCAAGAAATCAGATGTATCCCGAAAAAGGTTCATTAATCATCCGGCATTATACGTTTCATTTCGCTTGATTTGACAGTCAAAACTTTTCTTATTTATCTGTAGAGATAATTGTGTCATGCCATATTCATCACATTATCTTCTGATCATAACTTCGGTATGGCAATTTTCAGTGAAATTGGATCATTTCTTCTCATTAACTTTGCAAAGTATTTAGTTTTGTGAGTTATTCAATCCACATTTGATCGACATTCCATAAATGACCTTGTTAACAAGGCTCTAAAAAATCCAACTAAATGAAAACCAATATAGATTAATTTGAATTATTCGAGAAAAAAGAATGCTCACCTTCATAGCAGGGTCCTGGTGGAGACGGACATCCACCTATAAGTCACAGTAATGATGATTTTTATGTAATGATATTAATATAAAAAATATACACTAAAGTTTGAGAGACAAAGTCAAGTCAGAATGTTTTAAATTTTAAAGGAGTTCACCCTTTGACGATCTTTCTTGCAATTAAATTTTTTTTTGGATAAAATTTTTGGCCAAGTTTTGAATCTGTCAAACAAGTATAATATGATAAATCCAATGTTTACAAATACAACTTTCATCGAAACTAAAGTCCCATTTCATTTTCCTTTTTTAAATTCTACTCTCAGTTCATCCCACTTGTTGCAAGGTTGGCCAGGAAATACCTGTCAAGGTATTACCAATGGTATGTGTTACATTTACGATGCTGTTTTTTATTTGTATTTATTTTTAGTTATCCTGTACTGGACCTCTGTTTCAATTTCCCTCTTTGGTACCCCTCGATACCTGTATATATCCACCTGAGTTTAGGTTTTGGCTCTCTTTGGACCGGGTAAAATCTACCTGCACGATTTTCCTGCATAGTATCAGTAATTGTGGCTTAATTATCGTCTAACTTTAAATACAGACACAGCTTCTGAGGTGAGTAAACCAATTTACTTATTCATTCTCATTCTATTTGTTAATTAAATGGTCCTAGGATAACTTTATTGTTTCAATGTGTTTTATTTGTAATTTGTATTGTTTGAATGTTCCTTTCGTATGTAATTCGTTTGTAATGTACGTTTTAAAGTTCATTATTTCTTTATATAGTGTCGTGAGTAGAGTATATTCATAGGGCTGCCGTAATTTGAGTAGTTAATGTGTATGTCGTGTTTAGTGACTCTTAACAGTGTTATTTACAAGTAAATGTCGTCACAGTATTTTAAGTTACGTGTAAAGTAATTCAGTGTAATATTATGTATTGTGAAATGCAAGTAAATGTAATGCAGCGCTGCCACGTGTACCATTTGTCTCACTGTTATATACGGTGGGCCATGTGGGTCATTACTTGTATTGAACTTTATGTGTATGTGTAACTTAATGTGTATGTTTGTGTACGCAGGTCCCGAATAGTGAATAGTGTACAGGAATGGAGTGGTGAAGTGGTGAAGTTTTGTGTCCACCCGACCTACCAGTCTGTCAGTCCATGAATTTGTAAAGCATCTTAATTTTGTAAACATAAAATGTGAAAAACGTCACTTTAGTTTCTATTTTATTATCGCACTCTGGAGGTGTTTTAAAGCCTGTCGGTCAACCCGCAACAGTATGAATATAAGTATTTCCCGTCCAGGGAAATACTATACTGAATTTTCTAGATTGGGAAATAAATACTGGGAAAATTAAAAAAAAATCATTGATGTAAACATGTGTTTAGGAAATAAAATATTGACAATATGCATAAAACACAATTCAACATTTTTAACCTTTTCAGTGTCAGTATCTTGCATCTCAAAATTATCACTCCAGATACTTTTTTGCCCTTTAGCATCCTACAGAAAAGTGCAAGTTTTTCATACTTTCCACATGAGGTTTTGTGTTTTGCAGATTTTTGATCATTTTTAAAAAATCACAAAATAAATTTAAATCCTTAAGATGGCTGGATGGCCGTGGCCATTTTTAGGCTACATGTATATTTAACTCCATAAGACGAATAGCTCTATCAAAAGATATGGTAATGTGCTCAAAATCTAAAGCTAAAATATTTGGATTTTTCTGTACTAAACATTAATTTATGGCCCAAAACATGATATGTCAATGTTTAAGGCAGATCTGACGATTAATTTTTTTTTTTACGTCCCAGCCTCCTTAAATACTAGTCTTACTTTAGGTGTTACAAACGACAGTCAAACAATCACACATAATGTTTAAACAAATTTAAAATTTTTTTACTTTCTTTGAGTAGGGCTAATTGGCCTATTCCAAGGTGTGTTGCATACTGAGGTAGATCCATTTTAACAGGAGCTTGGACTTTGGGTAGTTGTGTCAAACAGCATTTTGACGTAGGCCTGTCTATTTCACTGTTGGCCATTCAGCCATTGCTCTTTGAAATCAACAAGATGTCTGGCTTGTTGAGCTAATACTACGCAATCTGTGTATATTTCACTTGAAATTTTAATTTTAATTTGTTCTGATGCAAGAAAAAGATAGTTACATCCTAACGAAATTCCAAAGTCTTGTTAAAATGGTTCTAATTATAAGTGATACATTCACACTTCACATTTCACAATGTTCTTGCCTCCTCTTATATAAATAAAAGAAGTCCAAACCATGTTGATGGTAATTTCACCTTCACCTGACCCAAGTTTTAAAACAAAAGACACTGGTGTATTAATGAACTGTGTTCCTATTATTTATATGTAGGTGCCTAAGGAATTTACATTTGCTGGGTAACCAAAACTTGTTAAATCAGACACTGATTAAAAGCTTTAAGGAAAATTTCAAGCAGACTTTGCAGCAGTTTTAAATCAATAGCTTTGGCAATAATGAAATAAATTTTCAAAAAATATTGATTGATGATAGATATACTGACCCGGATCACTATTTTCGCAAATGAAGTACTTTCTTTCTTCACAGAGGCCCATCCAGAAATTATTCGTGATACTCTTGAGGTAGGCGCACTGATTAATATGAGGGTTTTTGGGTTCACTTGGATGCCACTTGGTCCACGTTTTTGGGGCACAGTCGGCCCATTCCAGAGACTGTCCCTGAGAATCAGTGGCATGAAGACCAATCCAAACTTTTTCAGAGCTATAAGAAAGGATAAGAAAATCTAAGCATCATTTGCTAATACACAACTACAAAGCTGTCTAAAGCTTTGATTCTACATGTTTCTTAAATTTTGTTTTCAACTTGAATTCATTCATTGGAAAAAAAATATCTTATTAATATGATGCGATAGGTACATATTACCTTTTTTTCCTTCCCTCCACCCCGATTTTTGAAATAGCAAAACATGATTTCCTAATTTTACGTACTACAATATGTCTTTCTTCAATCTTGAAAGCTTAATTTTAATTTTAAAAATTGATATTCTTAAGCAAATTTATAAGTTTTTGCTTAAGAGATAAACAATAGAAATTAATATGCCTTCGATCATTGTTTTTATAGCTTACAATTCAGTTAATGATTAAGATTTCACTAACTTGCACCTCACTAATTCACATAAGAATAAAAAGATTGGATTTTTAATATTGCAATGACATAGAGAAAAAAAGTTGTAATAAATAGATAAGACTTTAGTAGCGTCATGAAAGTTTGATATTTGTGACTAGATATATACCCTTATGAATAATCCACTTACATTCCTGTTGCTTTGTTCCATGGACTAACTTTTGTTAAATCCCCCATCTGATCATATATATCACTTGAATTAACAGATACTAGCAGTCCTCCTTTTTGGACACAAATACTGTATGCCTCGTTCCATGTTCTCTGTTCCTCATAAAACACCAGCGTGGGCAAACACAGGCATTCTAAAAAATAAAGGAAAAGACAAGATCTTAAGTTGTTGTTGGCTATCAAGTTAAAACTAGTACTGATTATAAGATTATAAAACTGGCACTGTTGGTTCAACATAACAGATGATCAGTTTTGAATATTTTTTTCTCATGTTTTTTTCTTTTTTTTTTTTTTGCTTTATTTCACGATTTTATTTCATCGGTTTTCTAAGTTTAATAACATCATGCCAGATTAATTAATAGTTACCCAATATGTAGAAATAGGGAAAAGGTGGACTTTATGTGCGTATTCTTAATACAAAGCATGAAGGGTGGATTTCGGTATCTTATTCCTCACTTGCAAAAAACAATTAATTGCAATGTTCTGAAGCATACTGCTATAAGTACAGGAAAAGCTGAAGCTGAGAACTCTTGTAAAATTTGACTTACATTCGCATTTTCTTAAGACCGGTCAGTTAAACTTTACGTTACACTATAAAAATGGCAAATAATTCGGTAAAGCATAACAACCTAAATTAACAACAAATGCGATTAAATTACTTACCACTTAGTAACAAAGTTATGAGAAGGATAGAATCTCTGCACAAAAGTGTCCTGAAATACAGATCAAAAGCAAATAAAATTTAATTGTATGTTCGAAGTCGATATGTATATTTATGAATGTTATATTTAAGGAGGGGCAACAATAAATTAAACGTTCCAGATTAACCCTTCACAATAAAAGGGTTAAGTACTTCTGCAACATTGGTGTCCCTTTAATTCAGTACTCAGTGTATATAAATGAGTGTCCTTCTCTGTTATGAAAGGGCTGTTGACGTGAGTACTGAACTCTGTTTGCTTTGTTTTATTTAAAATGGACACAGTTTCGACGTTTTGAACAATTATTTGCATGAAATATCAGAGCTAATTAAAAACTATCTGACAAAGTTTTTTTTTTTAAAGTTCATTACAGAATAATGAACTTCAAGTAAAACCTCTTCCACTACAAGACCTTAAAAAAATCGAAAATGTAAGAGGACAACAGTGCCATGTTCATTTGCACTGAGTTCCAATACTTCTGTTCAGTTTCTAACCGAACAAACGAAACGATTCTGATTTATATTTGCTTTGCATATAGCATGAATAAAATTTACTGTGGTTTCATTAATATTCGTGAGTATCAATTTTCGTGGATAAAGTGAAAATCACAGTTTCAAGGTTACGTAAATTCGTGGCCAATGATCCTATCAATACAAAATGTTAGTAAAAATTGTACTTCAATGAACATTTAAATTTGTGGATCAACTTAAAACCGAAATCCACGAAAATTGGTATTCAATGAATATTGATGAAACCACAGTACCCTGTTATATTTGAATCAGAATAAACGATGTATCATCTAAATGTCCAAGGATTTTATTCCAATAAAGGAGTAATTAAAAAAAATACATAACAAAATACCTTCTGATACGGAACAAGTTATGGGGTGATACATGTACAGTCACATTTTGTAACAGTAGAATTCAAAGTGCTTTTCAGAGGGGCATTTTATCCGTAAGACACAAATTGAAAAAAGTTGAATAATGATTCACATTTGTATACATTTTTATAGATATTTGCACAAAATTTATAATTAATTCACAAACACATTGATTAAAATCTGTTATTCGATACATGTATGTACGCTTTTTATACTTCCAACTATTTCATAAACCAGATGACGTAAATATCAATATACCTCAGAGGTTTTATTTCTCTTTATGCCTTAAAAAGGCTTATCTATATGAAACTTCCAGAAAAGGTTGCATCTATATATCCTAAAGGCCTATATCAAAATAATCAAATTTGATTTCTAATTATATTCTTTTACCTGATAGCTACATGTAGTGTCTACATACACATGAAAGGGATGTACTTTAAAGAAAAACATTCGGTATCTTTTTTGCACTCAAACTGGCCTCATCATGGACTGAGATAAGAATCAAATTATTCTGGATCTTAAAAAAAAGTAGCAGGTTCCTATTACTGTATTCCAAAATAAGGTTTCTACGAAGCTGCTGGCAATTTGTTCATCGGTACAATGTCGGGTAGGCAGAACTCTCCGACATGAGCGTACGTCAGCACTCACAACAGCAAGCATTGAGTCAATAAACTTTCTTGTTCAATAATCAGGAGTAAAAAGGAGAAGAAAAAAAATCAATTGATAGAACTAATCTGATCTCTGCAAATGTTGTTATTCTTTGAGAACAGACTGATTGACACCACACACAAAGCCAAATCAAGATGGCTGGATGATATTTAAACTATAGCAATCTCCTTAAGATAAAGATCTCTGTATAAGGATATACATGTAGATACTTTCCTATTTCGTAGCTACAATATTTGGATCTTTTCTTTCACTAGAATAAAGCTTATGACCGAAAAGAGCATTTTTTAAACAAATCAAATAAATCTTTACTCGTACTTTTTCACCTATACCGATATTGCTTTTTATATGCAATTTCCTTAGAGCATGATAAATGTAAATTAAGTAAATATTTCAAATTGAGAACGACACTTTGGAAATGATGAAAAAATAGCATCACAATCTTTTTGAAAAGCATTAAGTTTTGTTATGATTAAAACGAAAGAGAAAAAAAAAGAAAGTTAAAAGGAACAATGGCAGTAACAATAGACAGTAACAATTTCAATCATCAATATTTGATGATATGTTTACTGGAACAAGTTGAATGTACCAATGAAGCGTTTCTCTGCTCCAAGCTATTTGCGTCACGACTTTATAAACGTGAATAAAAGATATCCAAACGTTTTAGAGATCTGTAAAACGTATTTGAATATTTACAGGTATTTCAAACCTATTGGGGCTCATTAAGTCTTTAAGGAGAGATCAAAAAACGGTTCTTTTGTTTTCGAATTGAAAACTTTCAATTTCATGTAGAGCGTGAAAACGTAACTTGATGCTTTATCTATACTTTATGAATCCGTATATTTTCTAACCAAGCTATTATTGTAGTCTTGAATTTAAATCAATTAGATGTAACAAAATATTTGAATTTGAACTTATATTTCCTGTACGGAGAGGGCTAACACAGACAAAGGACATTATTTCCTGCACGAGGATGGCTAACATGAGACAATGCTTGATCTACAACCCAGTCATTTTAACTACGTGATAATATTTTGTTTGAATAAAAATTCGAAGGAGCTTAACTAAATTAGAAGCAACAATATATCAATGATAATTGCTGTTAATAACCTAAAGTTATTAAGTATTTTGACTACATATCATAACATTAAAATTCATGTCTTTTTTCTTCTTTTTCGTATTTCCATATAACATTGCTTGTTAAAATATACTTAAACAATAAAATGCTTTCTTTGGTGATTCATTGGGGATATGAAGGTGGCGACATTGCAGGAAAAAAATACATAACCCGCGGTAGCGGGTTATGAAAATTTTTTCAGCAATCATCGCTACCTTCATAACCCGCATGAATCATCAAAGAAAGCATTTTATTGTTTATATTTACACCTTTCTTTTATCAAATGAATAAATTGATCGTAAAAAGTAAGAACAATTAACTAAAGTATTGTTAATGTACATCAGTACGTTAGATTAAAGAAACAGCCAAATCGTCTTCTATAGGAATTTGAGTCTGGCATCATGATTATTTCGTGCAGTCCATGATTTTTCTGAGGTCGCTGTAGGTTTCGACCAATCGATAAGAGAGGCATGTAAATTTCAGTCCTGTCTGTTTCTATTGTATTGAATGCATGCATGCACTTATTATATCTCTTATTGACCACTATTAGAATTGTTCAATTGTAAAGTTTGTAATTTATATATATGGCTTAGTAAATAAATTGAATTTTTATTGAAATTAAATAAAGATTAATCAAAATGATGCAACATAACTTGGAATAATTAAACTTCCTTACATCAGTTTCACTCACAAAAAGAATTCGATGTTCTCTTTTTCTGAGTTAGTTATAGTGTTGTATACTAAAACATGTACAAATGCACTTAAAGTAACTGTTTCGATAATATAGCGATGATTGATTTAAATCAAATAATCTAGATCTAAAGATCTATACCTTACGATAGCACTTTAAGGTATTGAGATATTGGATAGAATAATCTAGGTTTGTAGGTGATTTTTCTGTGATTTTTGATAATTTTAACCTTTCTAGAATCGATTTTAGTAATGATAGAGTCATCAGTATGCTGTCTGTCTCTGTCTGTTTCATTTCGTCTCACTTCGCTTTCACACATCAAAGAACATGATGACGTGATTGCACTTGAGATAGCGAAAAGTTATTTTTCAGATAATTATTGGAAATTATTGTAACCAGTGTCTTTGTAAATAATGCATTGCATTATTTAAGGAAGTGCTTAATTTGAAAAACAAAACGTTTTGCGGTAAACCACTGTAACTTAACTGTTATTAATAACCAATTATTAAACGATTTTTTCACCATTAAAATTTGGTGCACTTTCGCATCTGTTTTATTGTATTATTAGAACTGCTATTAGTGCATAATATTTCTGTCAGAAAAAAAAACCTTAAAACAAAAGCAGGTAAAACAAAATGTTAAAAAATGACAAAATATTTACATTTACAATTTATCATGCAATTTCAGATGTAGAGTTAATTATAGAAAGTAGAATTCATAACCTGTGTATTGATTGTCAAAATCAGTTTATTTGGTATTAAGAATAGAAAAAACACAACCATCAAAAGTCCTAATTCTTTTCATATTATTGATTTTTTTTTCCTGGAGAACATATTTATTGATTTGACATAATAAAGAATGCTGTAATTAATTTCATCAAAGATTTGGTAAAATTGTTAAAGCTGTCACAACTGCAAGCTAGAACTTAACTCATATTAACCAATCCATAACTGCATAAGAATTTGAAAGCTTGGAAAACAATTAAATTATAAAAATGATAAAGCAAGAATTTGAATTTTGTGGAAAATTTTATGTTGAAATACTTTTTGTATTGATTTTGCATAGCTCTTTTGATGTGAAATAATAGCTTTATATCTTTTATGTGTACTATCTATTCCTTCTATAGGTATTTACCTATAGAAAATACCGTATCCATCTATTAAAAAATATTTCAATCATTACAATTTCCAGTAGGTAATATATTAGTAGCATTTTTATAACAGTTTTTTTTTTAAAAATCATTTTATTCAATTTCGTACATGTAGTATATATATCTAAATCATACAAAATATAAAAAACCCAAAAAACATGTGTCTCACAACGATCTTATAACAATTGTGTTACATTTTCAATCACATCAATTCTTAGATCACATTTACTATATTTTAAAACATTTATCCAGAAAATAGTACACTTTTTAACATGATTTCTTAGATTATATTCTGTTTCATCAAGACTTTCTAGTCTGCAAAACATCTTGTATTTATATATTTTTAAAGCAACAAAAGGCATTATAACAGTTAAAGTATACTAGAATGACCTGTCTGCCAAAGCTTAAGAGAGTTATTCATTGAAAATGTGTATTTTTAAAACATTTTTCATAGATGTCAAATGAATTCGAATACATCTGTATTTAGCTTATTCTATTATTTGCAGTGAGTGTATCGTAAAGATCGATTCTGATACATTTTGTAGCTAGCCTATCTGTAGATTTCATAAGCTTCAAAGAGCATCGCCAAGTTCAGAAATGATATTCTATTAAATAAATTGCAAACGAAAATATGTGCTGAACAAAGAACAAACAGCTATTGAATAGAATAATGGAGAAATTTCTATGGCAAGTAAATGACCATTTCTATGCGTTCTAAATAGTCCTCTTTCTGATGACGAAGTTTTCAAATTTGTCGCTCAAAAAGTGTCAATTAATCGTCAAAAGTAGCCAATGTTTGCTCAAATTGAAAACTGATGTGTGCTCAAAGCTTCTAAATAACATCATGCTCTATTATTAAACACGATTAAAATGAGGTTTCTTAATTAAATTCGATTATAAATGAGCTGCTCTGGAGTCGATTATAATTAGTATTTCATCTTCAAGGAAACCGGAGATGGGGTTAAATACCAGAGGAGATGGTATCCTGACTGGGTGTCAGTTTTAATAACTAGAGTAGGTTAAGATGTGGCGCAAAACCTCATACTATTATTTAGTACTACGTGTTCGTCATTGTAGATTGTTGTCAAAGTAATTAATAGGCACTTACCATGCGCGTATAAAGAAAATATTTTTTTTTTTGGGGGGGGGGGGGGTATCTTTGTTTGCAGGGGGGTCCGAGGCATAGACTAAGTGTAGTTTTCTTGATAGTGCCCAGGATTATTATGGCTCCTTAAGTCAGTAACCATATTCTATCATATACGTGTATATTACACAAAGTACTTCGTGAGTATTAAGTGACTCACTTCAATTACATCCGAAATCAATCATCTTTTTTTAAGTTTTAAACTTTTTTTTTTTTATTAAACTTTACATTTAGTTTTCGTTATCAATTAGCCGAAATTTCTTGGAGAGTTGGAGAGCGCATTTTTTTATAAGCTTCAATCCTTTAAATTGAAATGCTGAGGAACTCATCATACTGATAAAAATAAACCAATAATACAACTGAGGAGGCCGAATAGTCAACAAATTATCCAAATAAAATTTACATTTAAATTTCAGGTAAGATAATTTAAGCAATAAATTATTATCAAGTAAAGTTATTTTTCTTTGCTAGATAAAATAGTTTACGGCTAAAATCATATATTGGGTTTCACGGTAGATCTTATGGGAAATTTGTTAAGCCCCTATCCTCTTATAAGGATCATCATTGTACATGCATGGTCAGAAAGCATCTTTAAAATAAAAGTAAAATGTAATAAGACTTTGATTAAGACTATGAATTGGATGGGGTTTTTTTCATCAAAGAGAGTTAAGTACCTGACAGATTTCAGGAAAGTGAATTGATTAACTTAACTTAATGTACTATACATGTATATTCGAATTTTTTTATATCTTTGTTTGCTTTCTAAATATTTTCTTTGTTTTTGGATGGTAGATTAATATCTTCATGTATGTGTAATGTCTCACTCCGATTAAGTTGGCACTAGAGACGGTTGAACACTGGTGGATCTTTATGGTATTATAACCTTTTAATGAACCCTCAGACCTTATTTTTCCGCCGCCCACAGTTTTATTGCAAATCACACCAAAAAGTATGATTTTGTTTCTCTATTGCCACTTTAGAGTTGGGAATGAAAGCTTAAAACCTGAACAGAAAAGGCGTTTTAGGGTTTTTTGGTTACTATACAGGTAACATGGTTAATCAGCAATCCGCGATAACCAAACAAGTCTTTTTGGAGAAGATGAACACATTATCTAACTCGCTACCACGAGATAATATTTTCGTTATAACGAGTAAGTACTTAGATTCGTTATAATGAGTTAGCACTTCGTTATATAAGCGAGTTTATTCGCAAAAATGGCTTTCCGTTTTCTTTGGTATCAATTTTAAAAGCCTTAAAATTATTGATTATAAGTACATGTAATGATAATTTTTTTTTTATTAACGATGATGATCTGAAAAAAAATATATAACCAAAAGTATAACGTAGTGTAATGTTAGTGAAATTAGAGATGCCAAACAATCACTCTCTACGATTCAAACTTCCATTTTCCTCTGCTAGTTTCCAGCTTCTTAATTTTCAACAACTTTTAGAAAATGGTATATTGAAATAAATTGTCCTTGACAGGTGTACTCATGCCATATTAATCCGGATAATGCTCATAAAGTTCGCAATTTTTGCTGTTAATTTGTTAACGTTACTAATTCTGAAATGCCTTCAAGATGTTATAACAATGAACATAGTACGTCATTTGTTGCTAGCCAACATGACAATGGCTTTATTAACTTACAAAGTCATTTATCTACCTATACTGGTGGGGTATTAGCCCGAATTGACCCGTCCATAGAAACACTATTGGAAAAATGTTAAGTGATTCTTCACTATTGATTCCAAAAAAAAAATCCCATTGAAAAATTCTACCAAAAAAATGTTATCATTTTGTCTTGTCATTTCGAAAATTTTGATTTTTGATTTTTACATTTTTTTTTTTTACAGAAAGTGATTTAAAAATCCCATATATTTGTTAACGACAGGAAAGGCTTAATGCGGATGAAACAGACGAAGACCAAACACGATGTCTCTATATCATACCTACTATATATTATCGTCATATTGCTTATTACAATAAATGATACACGATTATAAAAGTATGGCAGATCTTAAAATTTGCGCGTCTAGTAGAAACAAAATGGGAAAACTTTCACATCCGGGATGGGGAGGAGATGGTGAAAATGGGTCATAAAATCGTTCCTTATATTTCTGCCAAAGAACGAGATAAGCAAAGTTTGAAATTTTACCAATCACACACATTAAAAAAAAAAAAACTACATGTATATTTTAAATCAAATGTACAAGATAATTCAAAAGTATAAAATCATGTTTTACAGGTTTGATACGACTTTTTTTAATAGATCATGTTATAGTGAACTTGAAGAACCATTATTAAGCTTAAGGCAATATCACCATCTTCACCAAGTCACTAAAACTAATATATAAATGTATCATATGTGAACCTTAAAAAAAATAATGATAATTTCCATCAAACATTTTGAATGACTACAAATGCAAAAAAAAAAACCTGATTTTTTTTAAATTGAAAGAAATTAAAACAAATTCCAAGCAAGAGTTTTTACCCGATATATTTGTTACTTTAATTGTCATATTCAAATTTTGATATCAAGAATCTAATTTCTTGTAAAAACTTGTCCACCAGCATTAAACGGCATCAAAATGTACAATGAATAACATTAAATAATTTTGATTGTACTTCTGAAGTAAAAACTTCCCTTCTTAATTGTCAACTTTTACACACACAAAAATCGGCCATTAAAAAAAAGCAAAGCTTTGGCTTTTGGAATTCTATTGCATGAAATGGACAACATAGTTCTCTTACCTGTGGTTACCATCCTCCCCAAACATGCTTAGGCTATAGGAGCATCCTTCTCTCCAGTAAGCAAAACAGAATGAGATCCTCATCGGCAGACAGAGCCTGGGTACGTTGGCTACATTGTGAATCCATCGATCTGGTTATAAGACGAGCGATCGATTTAAATAGAGATTAATAAAATGGTCTCATTACTCAGATTTAAACCACTTTTCATTAGATGAAAATTGATTATTTACTTTTTAAATTGTAATAATAGAAATAGCAAAGATTTTTTTTTTTGCCGTTTTGCTTTGATTCTTTTCCTTCTTACCTCTTGAAAAAAAAATAGGTTAAAACCGATAAAACTTTTAATTGGTAGGTACACTAATACAATGATCAATATATTTCAAAAGGCACTTAACAATTTACATGTCGGTTTGGGAACAAAATGATTGGATTATTTGGAAAGGACGACAATAGCATCCTTTTGATATGTAAATTATCCTCGTGATTTTGCTTTTTTTCTCGAACGATTGAAAGTCAATTCCGAGGTATGTAAAGTGCAACTACATTTAAAAACATATGTAGGGTCAATTCATAATCTGTTTTAGATATTGATATCGAAATTGTGTCAAATAATGTAAAACTCAGTTACGAAAAAAAAATAACCATGCATAAATATCCATTACAAAAGCTAAAGATGCGTTACTTTAAAGGCCTGGCGGAAATTATTATTAATCTTAACTAGAACAGACAATTATAGTCGGGGAAATGTCGGAAACGCTTAGAAGAAGTTAATTAACATTGATTTTAAAAAAAAAAACCCTGATAAATCCACCAACATTTATTCACTCTTAATCAAAGTGATTAAACGAAAATGCAAACTCTAATTCTAAAACAAGGATGCTGTACACAATTTATCCTTGTGTGATATCTGAAGAAAACCGACAGCAAAACATTGGCTTAAGTGTACGCCTTGTTCCAATTGACAATGCAAAAATCCATTTAGTCTTTTAATGCGGAATTGTAATTATACATTTTCTATTATACAAAAATTGCAATCGTTTTACCTTATAGAATTGATGTGGTGACATATTTATTGGTCTTAATGAACTATTAGTGTTATTAACGGATTAGCGAAAAATCACCAACTCCTGGTACCATTAAAGTCACAACAGGGCAGTTCAATAAGAGTGCCTAGTAGTAAACTTCAATACTGAAGTGCACGTGTACCCGCTCATATCACGAGGAACGTGGTGTATCGGTAACCCTTGGCAAGCGAAGATGGCATATAACATAAAATGAAAAAAATATTCACGGATATACATGTACCTACAAGTAAGCGACTTATTGACACATGTGACACAATGAAAAAAAATAAGCTGGACATTTTTCTTTGAAAATCTAGAGAATTTCAGTGATATGAATCTATAGATTATTTGATCATACGGTGGACATTAGAATACCGTGCAACGGTAAATGGATTCCCAATGATATATCTGTGCAGGTGTCAATAATTAATGTTCCTGCGTGTGTGGAAATGCGATCTCGTTGACATAACACAAATTATTTCGACGTTGGGGGAACCAAATTAATTAAAGATTGCTAAACATTTGCCTACGAAATGTTATCAACACACATTCTTTTATTTACTCGGAAAGACAGAAATTAATTGTATGTTTACGATCTAATCGAGTTGGAAACCCCGAAGGAGTCTTCTTTTAATTCATGTCGACATTAGTTCTAATAGACTATAATGCAAGATCCATACAAGAAAGTCTATTAGAGAGAACTGAATTTTTAATCACACTGCGATGCACAATGACTGGCATCAATGGATATGCTTTCTGTCGCAAGAATGCAAATGACGATAAGATATATAATGAATAGCTATTAATATAGAATCAATATGACTGTTACAGAACGAAAACTGTCAACGTGATGAAGGCTATTAACAACAACAAAAAGAAGAAAATCAAATTTTCGCAATTTAGAAGTGTTAATTATTAATATTGTAAATTGTCAAACGATTTATAAAGTAGTGCAGATATTTTGCAGAGTATTTGGAACAACAAAAGAAAAACAGACATGTATTTTGACAATCACAAGTTTCACACTTAAGGACCAGTCATGTAGACCTAAATTATTGACAAATCTTTATTTGAAATATCTTTAACGATATTTTAAAAAAAATGCGTTCTGTTTCTTGCTTCATCGGCGATCATTGCTGAAAAATATACATAACACATGGTTTTGTGCTTCTTTTTCGTTTTGAACGCCCGCTACCAAACCATATATATCTGTATGAAATAGCATATACAATTATTATTATTATGGATAAAAAAGATAAATATATTCATTTGATATACATAAATAGAGTTTAGCAGTGGATTATTAAAGAATACATTATTTATTGATTGTAAAATCGATGTTCCTAATTATAGTAAGAGTACGTTTAACCTTGCAAATCGAATTAAATTGTATGCTTGACTTTATTTGACATCCATTTTTATCAGAAATGGATTGTTTGTCAACATTTAGTCAAAGAACGGTCACTGGTTCTAAATTTAGATTGTTCATGGTCTATAAAACGAGGACTCTAACATACAGTTTTGTTGTGTAGACAATTGCGTGCATAAATTAAACGTTATCGCAATCGACTGTCATTACAAAAAGTTTGTGAGATTTCATGAAATATATTTTTTTTAAATCATTGCAATTTCATTCCATTCATATGGATGCCCTTGGTACAGGAGATTAGCAAACAGTTTTAACACAATCACGATACGATCTATGTGAAATATGAATAGTTGTTAAACGTAATCAATAAAATCGAATGAGAAAATGGAATGCATGAAAATAACGAGCGCGCACCATGGTCAGGTTTGTATACACATAATAAACATGACATGATAACATTTTTTCAAATAAAGAATTGCTTAGATAGTCAACCAGTGGGATATTTATTGCCTAATTAAGTATAAATTGGTTTATGATATTCGTTGACTGGATCCCAAATTTAATTTAACGGATTTCAAAGTGCCTATTTTTTTAAAAATTAAATTATTACATTAACATTGAAACAATGGTCTTCAGAACAATTTGAAATTTAATGTAAATCAAATACGTTTATTAATTAAATGTGGATCTGTTTGATGAATATGTTAAAAAATATACATGTATGTATGTATGGTCTCCAGAATTTTTTTTTTAGAAATTATGGTTTGAACTCTCACTTTTATAATGCTTGTCAGGACAGAAACTGATTGGACACTGACTCTATATTTATAGTTTTATAAATGAAAAAAAAAATCTATATAAAATGTACAGTAAAATTGGAAGCTTGATGATTTAAATCGGATAGATTACAATGAGCTTTATTTTGTATTAATCTCTAAACCTCATGAGCAGTCCTATACATTTAATCGAAGCGGGGCCGATCGACGATGCGCAAAGACTGACCCAGAAACTGACCAATGTCTTGACTATGTACGAAATTTTCCCAAAGTTCAAGTATACGCAAGCGCAATTAATGTTTATGTGAACAGACCAGATTTTGGTAGACGAAAAAGGTATTAAATGTATAGATAAAACCAATCGCTTGATAACTTTCAAGACTCCATTTAGCGGTGTCATTCACGTTGTTGTATAAAAAAAGGAAAAAAAATAATTACCAAAGCAAATGACTGCCAGTGTCACTAGAACTCTAAGTATGCATTTGCGTGCTTGCTTGATTACCAACTTTTTTCAATAGAACCCTTTTCCTTATTGACCTTTTTGTAAGCATAGATGCAGATGCATTCTAATTTTCCCAATCCGTAACGTTTGCATTGCATTAGAATTCGAAGTATGCAGGATTCGAAGTATGCAGGATTCGAATTCCCTATCTATTCCCCGAGGATAAACTGTTTTATTCATGATGAGACACAACCAATAACATCAGAATAAACAAGAAATTAATACAATGCGCCCCCCCCCCCCCCCCCCTGATTTTTGTCGCATGCTACGATATAAACTGGTTTTCATTGATTGTTAAGGGATCAGACACGGATACTGGAAGTTAGTGGATATATAATATGTAACTAAAAAATATATTTTGCATTATATATAAACAAGAGAATATAGATTCCGAAAAAGATACATGTACATCCTATAATTATAACTTCAAGTTCCCCATGAGATCAGTGAACTCGATGATGCAAATCCATTTCATGATAATAAAATTATATAGGAAAACAAAAACAGTAGATGTATGCCGATTATTGAATAAAACTAATAGTCTTATATGGTCATAACGTGAAAGTGTAATCCGAGAAATATATAAATATAGCATCGACAAGAAATAAACAGAGAATGGGGCATAAATCACAAGTATACCAAAAGGCACACAGTGATCAAATTGTCATAAAGAGAGAAAACACGTGTCATCTTGGAGGATTAATGTTGCTGCGTTTATTGTTTATACAAAAATGTGTCTCTTCGCAGATAAAACCTGTCACAATTGACGAAAGGTGGTCAAATTAATGGGCGTGTTGTCGAGGTTTGATGCCCATAGTGCAGCCGTGTCCCTATGATGACTGGCTCTGTGACCTACAAAACACTTACAACCATGAGAGAGAGAGAGAGAGAGAGAGAGAGAGAGAGAGAGAGAGCAGAGCAGGCTCTTCGTACGGCCAGCTTTGGACAATTTTATTCATCACGCAAAAAGCAAGTTACCCCACCCCTTAAAAACAAAGTTTTAAGAGAGCATAATATCATGTGTTAAATGAAACAATAAGGTTTATTTTTCTTTAAACTCTATTAGCCCAATTTGTGATGTATTGACTATATTTGACGTCAATCACTACACTCACATGTTCCAAGGGGCAAATGGGAAATAAAAAAAAAACACTTAGTTTTTTGTTGGATTTTTTTTTTTACTAAAGTCCACAAGTACAATGTTGACATCAATTGTCAAATTTAAGAAATCTCCATTTTTTATGCAAAACAATTTATAGGGTTATTTTTATATACTTCACATATACCGAACAGTAGTTTTCTTTCATTTGCGAACAGGATGATAGGGTCGAAAGAATGATTAACGATGGCATACATCATCTGTCAAAGACTAAAAATATTCAGAACGCAGGAGTTTTTGTAGGAAGTGTCAAATGGATAGTTGGCACGGAACATTCGTCTAGATTTTTCTGTACTTGATAAAGAATTGAATTATAATTGCTTCATAATTCAATTACTACATGTGTACAAAATTTACATGTACGAGTATGGTATCCCTTTCAATTACCGTTGATAATTGTAAATTGCCCGACACAGTTTAAACTCGTATAAATTATAATTATGTCTATGGAATGAATTTTTATATAGTAATATGCTTATTCAAACATCGGTTTCTCCCTACCTTAATTACATGTACATGTATTTGCAAACGATTTCAAATGGGTACCTGTAAAGTGCGAAACGAAATAGAAACGAAATGAAACAAAACGAAATTTACCGAAACGAAACGAAATCTACTGAAACGAAACGAAATCTACCGAAACAAAACGAAACGAAACAAATCAAAACGGAACGAAACAAAATCAAAACGAAACCTATTGAAACGAAACGAAATCAAATAAAAATCGAAACCTATATCAGAATGTTTATATTTCAGATCAATATGTATAATGTATATTCTATATAAAGCGTATCTGGCCGATAAAACAGTTTTTTCCTTCGTATGAAATGTAGTTCTATTACTTTTTAATACTATATAAATACCAGTAAATGCTTTCTTCTTTAGCTATTATTAATAAACATGCATATTTGCATTTCCGTGCATATTTACGTGCAACCAACGTTACGTTAACCAGCTGCAAATATGAGCGAGCATACTATATTTCAAAATATGCCTAGTATTTTCTAATTTTTTTCACTAACTTGATCATATCTTTAGTCCTTAATCATCTAACATAGAGCCTTTTTTCAAATTATATGTTAGCGCCTTTCCGGCAAGCTCGGGAAAACACCTCGATTATATTACATAGGCGTCCATGACAACCTCCCTTTTTTAGATAACTAAATATAAATACAACCAATTTTACGATCTGTTGAGATGTGAGCCAAACTTCATTGAAGTAAATGCCCTAAAATATACCACAGAAGCGACATGCAAGGCTCTCTTGCCGATACTTATTTCAATGGGAAGCGACCCCATTTTGTATAAAATTCTAACATTCAGTAATGTTAAATAAATACATTTGAGGTGTTTTTTCCGAACCTGCCGGGAGGCCCGAGAAGTTGGGATTGAGTTACAGTGAAAATATCATTATATGACATCCACTTGGCCAGCCGCTTGCCAAAATGTGTTCGAATATAATATGCTATCTTTACTTTAAAAGTGCTTCAAAGATTTTGTTTTTTACTTTATTTATATCAAAATATCGATACACTTTAGGAGAAGTACAATTTCTAAAATGCAACAAAATTATATAAAGGTTACATCAATTGAAATATGGATAGAAAGATACTTCACAAACAATAAAGGGAAAAGCAGTATCTATCTATACTTATAAATTAAGACTTTTTGCAAATAAACTAAAAAATGCCTGCATCAGAGTAACTGCTTACACCTTCGGTATTTCAGCACGTGTGAGATGATGTCCGTAAGCTGTAATTGAATTTTAACTGATAAGTAATTGTGAAATTAATTCAAAACCTACTTTCATTTTCGGTAAACAAGCTCGTAATAGCAAAATTAGAGTAAGGTGGTGGACAAACTTTGGCGGATTCAAGTCAGTGGGAGTTAACATCAAAATATATGCTTGCAATGAAATAATATTGAATGATTACGTAAACAATGAATAAAGTTATAAGGAACTTATCCTTGAATTATACATAGAAGTTCAGATTTGACAAATGTTGAATGAATGAAATAAGGCAATTCGTTTCTTGATTGCGCGATTTTAGTTATGATAGATAGAAGCTAGCGAAGCGCGACCTCTCGCGAGAGAATAGAATAGAACTTTCCAGAAGGAGGTAACCAAGAACGCGGTTTGACTATTTAACGTCATGGGGGAAAGTGTAGGACGGGTTCATCATGCATCACGGGCAGATTAATTTAAACAATATTTTAATATGTATAACACATAAACGGATAGGATAGCAGGCATTGTCTATATAAATCCTCTCCGACATACAAGGTCAAAGTCATATATACCAGAATTTGTGTTGTACAGTATTAACAGTAATATTATAGTACAATGTACATTATATTGATAAATATATGCATATATGTATATTTGTAATATATGACCAGAAATTACATATAGGTATAATAATACTTATTATAATATTATAATTTGTAGTAACTTGTAATGATAATAATAACAAAAGAGAAAAAAAAATACAAAAAATAAAGCTTTATACACAGGTTTAGGTTCTGTGGTATAAGACAATAAAAAGGACTAGATGGATTATTTAAATCTCTTTGTAGATTTGATAAATTCATGTACATATTAAAATATTGCAATATTTTGTTCATAAGTAAGACTTATTAAGAATGAGTTGAACTGAAAAAGGTATTTGCAATCTTAAGGAAGCTATATTTTGGATTAGAAAATGTCTTTGAACACAATATTTAGGACATTCAATAAAAAATTGAGAGCATGATTCATAATTGTTTCCACACATGTAACAACTTGGGTTGTCACTCAAGTAATGATTGCATAAATCAGCAGTCAAATTACTAGCTGAGTTACGAAGTTGACAATGTATTATATTTTCCTTTCGAACACCATAGTTAAAGTATTTCTTGGGTTTTTAACAATACATATTTTAAATGGCATGTGTAAATGATGAGAGAGTTGGAAGACTACGGATATTATAGGGAGTTCATTCCAGAGTCTAATTGTTGAAGGTAAAAACTTTTCATGTAAGAGGTTGTTTTTGTTTGGGGGACATGAAATGAAGGTTGTCCTGATTCCTTAGAGGATAAGAATTTTAAGGTAGTAAACATTGTTCAAACAAATCAACTAAATACTGAGGTACTAATCCATAATAATAAGGGGGGGGGGGGGTGGGGGGGGGGTGACCACCTTCCCCAAATTGTGGGGTTTTTTCAAAACAGTCTTTATCTGAATTTTGTTCTAAAAAACAAAATTCAGAAACGTCCTAAATACCCACTCACTGGTTTAAAAAGATCATTGTTATCATTTTCCACTCAGCTGCAACAAAAAGTATTAAGGCCACGTACATGTATGTCATCCAATTCAGTTTAGATTTTTCATCCGTCATCTAAATATCCGGCCATTCAATTGGGTTTTTAAAAAAAAAAAAATCGGATACAGTGTTTACGAAAATGAAAAAAAATATATGGTTCAACAGTTTAGCATTTGCGGGATATCATCTAGTACTTATTATAAAAAGTGACTGGGGTTAAGCGGAGTTATCAAAGAATATTTACATTTTCCAGTGTCTTTGTCTATGATAACGCTACGAATCGATTTTGTACTATACAGCCAAATAATTTCAAATAACGTATTGTTGGGGGGGGGGGGGGGCGCAAGCGGGTTTGTATAATTAATATCATAATATTTAATCGTACAACTGCTGAAAATTATATAAATATAAGTAATAAGGAATCATTCTTTGAATATTATGAGGTGATAATTTTATCAAAGGAAATCATAGGTTTAGATTTCATCATATTAACATTTTATTTTATTATGAATTCATAAATCTATAGGCACATATTTCACAACTACTATTCCCATCATAACCTGGTGCTCCCTGGTATTAGCCATACCATCGGCCTTAAATTTTTGGGCTATTAGCCAAACCTGTGACATCATTCTATATTTGCATTAGTCATCCTTCAAAAAATTCAAGAGTAAACTATGCCAAAGAGAAAAGTTCGGGATGCCCCACCAGCACCACGTACAAAGCCGCGCGACCGGAAGCGCGTCGCAACAGACAGCTCTAGCTCTGATGGTCCCCAGCATAGTGTGAATCTGGTTGATTTATCCACCTTACCCAACCTAAATAGGGAAGCCGTGTCAACCCAAAATCAACCAGCAGCACTGAACAGGGAGCAGTTGGACGAGGTGACACGGGCAGTGATTGCCGCCATGTCTATAGTCTGTCCCAAGTTATTGCTTCCATCACTTTTTGATGATTTTTAATAAAAATAGACATACCTGTGAAAGAAATACAGTTGAAATTGATAAAAGGGAACATATCCAAGATATCTTCATTTACAAATTATCATTTTTCACTCATAAAATTTCACAGGAACGAAAACAAATTTCTTACGGAGATTTATAATGGGAAATGTTTACATCTTTCACCATTCGGAACTCACTCGGAATACCTCGCACAATACTTCAACGTTATCATCCGGGCTATTTAATGGCTGATGCAATGCAAAATCCCCGTAGAGTTTCTTTTTTTGGTTGTGTATTGGGCTTTTAGTCGATCGTATTAATGAATCTGATCCTAATGACGATACAAAATACTTCTCTATGCAAGGTAGCAACATTACCTTGTCGTCCAAATACAAACCCAAGGTTATTACAGATATTCAGATATGGACTAATGCATTTTTGGTTTATGCCTCTATATACATGTATGTCTTAGCACACCCCAACTGCAGTACAGATTTATTCAAGTAAATGCATACTCTCAGGCTAGGGGCTAGTCGTGCAAGAGCTCTCGGCTGGAGAGATTATGACATACAATTCCGTTCGAAAAAAGAATGTAATCCAAATATGTCATTTGCTGTTGTTGACCAAGAGTTGTGGCTTTTGTATATGTACAGCCCTCTGGGTGTTCAAGGGTCTGTGACACAAACCATCCCCCTTAGATGTTATGAATTCAATTATAAAGGCCAATGCAACAAAAGTGTATGTCAATATACAAGGATGAGTGCATTTTGTGTTCTTTAAATCACCCCTATATCAAATGCAGACGTGGTTTAGGTTTTGAGTCAACTTGCAGGCCAAACAGTGTTTCAACATCCTGGCGCCCTCAGTTACCTAGAATGCAGTCAACCACGTCCACCTTTGCTAGACCTGCCCTACCTCAGCGTCCCAGAGCCCCCCCCCCCCCCAAACAACCCACCAATTTAGACCTTAGCAGCATTGCTCACTCTCCAGTTAGAACCATTTTAACAAGACCTTGGACTTTCAGTAGGACGTAACTATCTATTTCTTGCGTCAAAACAAGTTAAAAATGATGCTGGTTTCAAGCGAAATATATACACCGATTGCGTAGTCTTAGTTCAAAAGCCAGACAAATCTTGTTGATTTCACAGAACCATGACTGAGTGGTCTGCAATGAAATAGACAGGCCTACGTCACATTGCCGTTTGAGACAACTACCCAAAGTCCAAGCTCTTGTTAAAATGGTTCTAATGTTTTAAACTTAAGTAAATATCTCGCTCACTATCCAGATCGATTACCTGCTTTTGAATTATTACAGGGTTTTACACGTGGATTTAAGCTTGGTTACCAGGGTCCACGGGTTGCATCAGATGCTAAAAACCTTAAAACCTTGTACTGTTTGCAGCGGGAAGCTATGCAGGCTGTCAACAAGGAACTAATTTTGGGGAGGGTTGCGGGACCCTTTGTGTTTTCACCACTTCCTAATCTAAGGTTGTCACCGTTGGGCATGGTACCTAAAAAAAGATGGCTCATTTTGACTCATTCACCACCTATCATACCCATCTAGATCTAGATCTAGCGTTAATGACTTTATTGACAAAAGTTTCTGTTCAGTCAAATATTCCTCTTTTGATGAGGCCCTTTGTATGTTAGCTAATCTGGGTCCCGGGGCACAAATAGCTCGCCTTAAAAGTGCCTTTAGATTGCTACCAATTCACAAGTCTGATTTTGAGTTGTTAGTTTTTAAGATACAGGACATGAATTTTATTGACAAGTGTTTACCATTTGGCTGCTCTGTTAGTTGTGGTAAGTTCGAGAAATTTTCTACATTTTTAGAGTAGATATTTAGGGACAGGTCAAGTTGTGACAACATAGTGCATTATTTAGATGATTTTTTACTGGCTGGAAAAGCTGGATCACAGGACTGTGCCTATCTGATGGGTGTTTTTAGGGAAATTTGTGCAGAGTTAGGAGTCCCATTAGCTGAAGACAAAACTCTCGGTCCCACAAACTGTTTAGTGTACCTTGGCTTAGAAATTAACCTATTTAGTATGACTGTTAAGATCCCCTTGGACAAGATTCAGCAGTTCAAGTTCAAGTTGTTACATATTTTACAAAAATACAAAGGTACTTTACTAGAGCTTCAAGAATTAACTGGGTTGCTGAACTTTTGTATTCGTGCTAACCCAGCTGGTAGGGCATTTGGTAGAAGGTTGTATGATGCATCCTGTGGGCTTTCGCGTCCTTATCACAGGCGTAGAATTACTGAGGAAATGAGAAAGGATATTGGCACTTGGTTAATGTTTTTGGAAAATTTCAATGGAGTTACATCAAATGGATTGGTCAGTTGGTCCAATGATTTTGATCTCCAGTTATATACAGATAGTGCAGGTAATGCTGATCTAGGATGTGGAGCAGTTTTCGGTCATCATTGGGCATACTTAGGTTGGCCTGACCATTGGAAGGCATCTGATATTTTTTCAGACATAACATTTTTGGAGCTAGTTCCTATAACTATGGCTATTGCAATTTGGGGCAGCAATTTGTTTGGTAAACGGCTAATAATTCATACTGATAATGAAGCCTTAGTTTCAATTCTCAATTTTAATACATCCAAGTCCAAAAGAGCCATGTATTTGCTTAGGCAATTAGTTTAGTTTTGCAAGGTCTGATGCTTAATATTCAGTTCAAAGCTAAGCATATAGCAAGGGTATACAATGCTAAAGCAGATTCACTTTCCCGACAGCAATGGAATCGATTCAGGGCCAGTTTTCCACAAGCAAACAGCCAGTCATCAGCAATTCCTGCATCATTTCTGCACATGATTTACAGCTTAAATCCCAGGAGCTTCTGAGTTATGCTTTGTCAAACAATACCTGCAAACACTATGATGCTGCAGTAAATGCATTTCATTTGTTTTGTCTAGTCTATCAAAGTCGGTCAGTCTGGCCCCATCTCAGTCAGATTTAGTCAGATTTAGTCAACTCTGTGTCATATCATGACAACATGCAAGAAAATACAACCTCTATGGAATGCACTTAGTATACTTATATATGAGAAATATATGAGAAATGCTACAAAAATGTTAGTTTTGATGTTTGTAATATTCTATTTGGTGTCTACTCACTTAACGGGGAGAACAGAATTTTGTAATCTTATATACAAAGCAATATATATTTTCATGTTTGAAACAAAATAGGATGCCAATATTTTTAGGCCTCTTACACTATCTATATCAAAGATACAAGATTGAAAAGTCTATTTATATTCAGAAATTAGAAATTGAAGAATTTGAAAAAGCATGGTATCCATGGAATGATTTTATTAATCATCTGGCAGTTTTAAATGTGACTTGTGTGCAATAATACATCTCTTTAGTATTTCTTATGTTTTTCTTTTGTTTTTTGTTTTTGTTTTTTTTTTTGTTTTTTTGCTCTTTTTTTCATGAATTGTATCTGTACTGCTTAGGCATTCAGTTTCAAAATCATCTCAAGCAACTACCCTATTCTTTATTACTATGAGTATTACAATATGGGATGAAAAAGTGTGTATGCGAGAAGTGAGAGAGTGAAGGAGTAATATAACTGATATACTGTGTACATACAACCTTTGTTTACAATAAAAAAAAGAAGAAACTTTGTCATATCTATTACTGCAGAAATTTTCAGCCAACACAATTTAAACATATATTGCAGGCATTTCTTACTACTGTAAATTACATGGCTTCCTAGACAAAACACAAGAGTTTTTACTTTAAAAAGTTTTACTGGGCCTGAGCCGCAGCAATCCCCACCACGACACTAGAAAACCAATTACCTTGCAGATTTTAACCACCAGGGTCCAGACCCTCCCAAGCATCAGCCTTTCATATTATGAATCTACATTTTTTACAACTATATTTGTTACAGCATTCTTTGGGTTTTTCAGAATGGGCGAGTTAGTACAAAACACAAAGCAGGATGTGGGGCATGCTATCCAAGTGCAAAATGTGTCATACTCACCACTCGACAACATAGTTAAAATTCAACAGACTGATCAGGCGGGTAGGGGGGCTGCTATTCAACTTAAGTCTACACATAAGCTTGTTTGTCCTGTGTCCTGTATAAGGTTATATTTACAGTTAAGGCAGAAGTGTAGGGGGTCATTTGTTTGTCATTTTTCAGGAAGTCCTGTGACTAGATACCAGGTAGTATCAGTTTTCAATATGCTACTAGAGAAATTAGGTTTAGACACTAGGGTGTTCAAGACACATTCATTTCGTATTGGTGCAGCATCTAGTGCTTGGGCGTCAGGAGCTAGTCAGCAGTCTATTGCAATTGAGGGTAGATGGAAATCTTCTTGCTTCCTTAATTATATAAGACAATAGCTCCTCTCAAAAATGTTAAGGTATTGAAGGTGACAATCTTATCTGATGTTTTATTTACATGTATGTCAACATTTTTTTTTATCATACAAGAATCTGGATTGTTGGGTCATCCATCATTAAACATGCTTTTTGTCATGCAAGAAAGTCTTGCCGCAGCACTGATCTCCAGCTAGATAGACACAAGGCATCCATTTTCTGGCAGGGCAAAGGGGGCATGAGGTGGGGTCAACTTTACTCTAAGATTACATTGCTTAAGGTAGAAGACCCACCTCAGATTTTGGTCATAGATTGCGGGGGCAATAATATCCCTATGCAAAACGGAGCTGCAATTTAGTATTATCAAAACTTTGGAAAAAAATGTCTAGACTGATGCCATCCACCACTTAAGTTTGGTCCCAGATTCTGCCTAGGGGTATAGGGGTGGGAGGAATCCAGTTGCTTTAGAAGAGGTTAGGAAGCGAACAAATAGTGCTGTTGCGTCTGCACTAAAAAGGTTGGGTGGAAAATATATAAGATATCCAGAGCTGCGCATCGATAGCCCTGGTTTGTTTGCCGCAAACAAAGTACATCTTTCTGACCTTGGCAATGGTTTATTTCTGTACCGCTTGCAACAAGCACTAAAAACATTCTTGTCCGACCCCACTGTGTTTGCGTCGCCTAGAGTAGGGGAAGAGGGGCCACGGCTGCGCTATGACTAATTGGGTCATAGTTAGTCACACTTGACGGTGACTTGATGTTGTTGTTATTTCACCTAGTCCACTTGATCTCAGTCATGTTGACTTGAGAAAATTGTGTGTGTGTGTGTGTGTGTGTGTGTGTGTGTGTGTGTGTGTGTGTGTGTGTGTGTGTGTGTGTGTGTGTGTGTGTGTGTGTGTGTGTGTGTGTGTTTTTCTTTCTTGGTCAATCTACAGACCATATAACTATTGATGAACAGCATTATTGTTTCCCTTTATCATTTCAATCAAGGGCACTAATTTACTCCTACAACAAGTAGTTGTCTTTATACTATTATGCCCTTGGGCATTAATCCTCCCTACCCCCATGCTTTGATCTCACTTTTAAATTTGTAATTATAGCTTAATGGTATATAATCTCAACCTATAGCCCTCGTTCATGGATGTAGCTCTACTGGTGGCGCAGACTATACTGTGCATAGTCTCGTGGCGGCATTCTGGCTTACCAGTAGTGCTTATGTTAACAATATCAATTGACAGTTATTTGCATTTGTATATATATTATGGACTAGGTGAGCAAACAGTTGAGCATCTGTTCCCAGGGCTTAAGCTTTTGCATTGCTTGTTTGATAAGGATGCCCTGTAAGGCAAGAATTGATGCCTGGCTCCCACATTTTAAGTAGCCATGGCCAATCATTGCCAAATAAAACTTAAAATAAAATACTGTGTAGTTATTTTTCCTTGGTCGATTCCCCAAATTTAGTTTGTTTTCTGTATTTCATCTTTGATAATACTATTTAACTAATCAGAGTTAAATCCATTTATCAATTTATCAAAGGGAAATCATAGGTTTAGATTTCATCATATTAACATTTTATTTTATTATGAACTCATAGGCACATATTTCACAACTGTTATTCCCATAATAACCTGGTGCTTCCTGGTATTAGCCATACCATCAGCCTTAAACTTTTGGGCTATTAGCCAAACCTGTGACGTCATTCTATACTTGCATCAGTCACCCTTCAAAATATTCACCCACCCTCCCATATCCCTTATAACTGGTTGAGTCAATGCTTGTACCTATTAGCCTTTTGATTGATATATTGTTATTAATAAATGTAGGTTGATATTTTCTTTGCTGCTGCTTTTTCTTTCTGATGATTGCAGGACAATTTGAAACCTGGTTCGTTGTTACTTTGTATTTGATGGCCTCCAATCGTCATGGCTGCTGACAGAAATCCCACACATTTCCAACAGTGGGCGGCATTCTGGCTTACCAGTAGTGCTTATGTTAACAATATCAATTGACAGTTATTTGCATTTGTGTGTGTGTGTATATATATATATATATATATATATATATATATATATATATATATATATATATATATATATATATATATATATATATATGATGGACTAGTTGAGCAAACAGTTGAGCATCTGTTCCCAGGGCTCAAGCTTTGCTTTGCTTGTTTGATTGGGATGCCGTTTAAGGCAAGAATTGATGCCTGGCTCCCACATTTTTAAGCAGCCATGGCCAATCATCGCCAAATAAAACTTAGAATACTGTGTAGTCATTTTTCCTTAGGCGATTCCCCAAATTTATTTTGTTTTCTGTATTTCGATATTCATCTTTGATAAATGTTAAAAAGTTGTTTTAAATTAAAGGCATTTTTCAATAATATTCCATTTTAAAACAGTTATATTCAGCTTCGGGAAAACGTACTACTTTGAATTGTACAAGGTTGCAATGATTGTACAACACGTCGTTGTATTATAAATTCGAGGGGAAAACACTGTGCCGGATAATTATGCCAGTGCCAAGGTGGCATTTTTGCACCCGTCTAAGCTGCATATATCGAAAAATTCAAATATGCCATATGATAGACCATTACTTAAAGAGTTTACAACCACCTTTGTTATCATTGTATCTCACCTGTCAGGTGAGATATTTACCTTTCAAAAATAAATTCCTAAAGGAAAATAATTTTTTCCCATGGAAAAAAACAATATACCTATAAGAAATTTGAAATTTCCTATCGGAATACAAGAACTTCCCATATGAATTTCAATTCCGATAGGATTTGATAAAATCCTATAGGAAATCTTAATTTCCTATTGGAAAACTCCTGTCTGAATCAAATTCCTTCAGGAAATACCTTTCTCCTATAGAAAATATAATTCCTATAGGAATTTTAGAAAATCCTAAAGGTTTGTAAATCTTTCCTGTAGGAGAATCATTTCTCCAATGGGAATTATCTTTTCCTATGTGATATTAATTTTAAAAGGTAAATATCTTACCTGTCAGGTAAAACACACTAAAACAAAATTGGTTATATACTCTCTAGACAATGGTCTATCATTTGGTATATATGGATTTTTCCGAAACTGCATCTTAAACGGGTGCAAAAATGGCACCTTGGCACTGGCATAATTATCCGTGTTGGAAACAGTTTATGTCTTACTTTGTATTTGAGGAATTACCAGATCTAGACCTTGTCATAGATTATTCTATAAATAGTGAATGCAATAAAACGTAAAATTGAAATGATTTCATTAAAGTTTGGTCTCTTTATTCGACTGAGACATGGCCATTTCATAGTCATGTATCGATTAAACAACGGTTTCATTTGGGTTTTTTTAAATTTTGACTTAAGGTAGTCCATCCATAACTATCATATTCCATATCTAATAGATTGCAAGTTTGATCACTATGATCGTTGTGTGATTTTAAGGGGTTAATTAAATAATTTAGATTCATCTTTGAATTTCTTAAAAATTTTGAATATTACCAAATTTATTACATACTGAAGTTAACATTGAAGTCGATGGGAAAAATGTATTTTATTATATCTTTTTAGTACAATCAATTTTCTCACAAATCTCCTGGTAAAAGGTTGCAAATGCTCCCTCTTTCAATGAAAATGCCCAAAAAATTCATAATTTACCATATATATTTTGAGAAAACGATTTTTTCTAATTTTTATAAAGGGCAGACAACTCTTTAAATTATTTTCAAGTGCAAAAAGTTCATTCAATTGACTGCATACATACTCCCGAGTTTGGTTTATGTCAGGCTCATAATAATTTTAAAATAAGTATTTAATGTTGTTTAGATCAATCAAAATTGTTAAATTCCCCTCAGTTATGGATGGACTACTTTAAAAAAAACCCGAAATTTTCATTCATATGATAACTATGGCAAAAACGCACAATCAAACGAACACATAGAAGATGTAAACTTTGGGAGACATTGAAACTAGCTAGTCCTTGGTACACGTGATAGCTTATTAAAACATACTGACCGCATCATTTCTTATTAAAATACCACAATACATACCCGTGAAAGAAAGACGTAAGAGGAATCTAGCAGGATTTACCTTTTATATGCGAAATCAAGACAACATAATTCAATAACAAACATAACAATGAGAACTGATTGGCTGGATTTGTACTGGGCAGTAAATGTAAAGCTTGGAAATATAACCACTTCTTAGTAAGCTTTGATTGCTGAAATAAAAAATAATTGAAAGAGTAAAACACACGTCGATATCAGGTACACAACAACGAATAATTAAGCAAACAGTCTAATTACAAACATAAAACTTACATTTTCCACCACCGTATCCACCTCCAAATCCGCCTCCGTATCCACCTCCAAATCCGCCACCATATCCGCCATATCCGTATCCACCTCCAAAGCCTCCGTATCCGCCACCTCCGTATCCACCACCTCCGTATCCACCTCCAATGCCTCCGTATCCGCCACCTCCGTATCCGCCACCTCCGTATCCACCTCCAATGCCTCCGTATCCGCCACCTCCGTATCCGCCACCTCCGTATCCACCTCCAATGCCTCCGTATCCACCACCTCCGTATCCTCCTCCGAATCCACCGCCATATCCTCCCTTTCCACCTCCATATCCACCGAATCCTCCGTATCCACCACCTCCGTATCCTCCTTTTCCTCCTCTGACAACAATGTAGCTACCTTTTCCACCTCCGTATCCGCCTCCGAATCCACCTCCGTATCCGCCGCCTCCGTATCCACCGCTTCCGTATCCACCGCCTCCGTATCCGCCGCCACCGTATCCACCGCCTCCGTATCCGCCGCCACCGTATCCACCGCCTCCGTATCCGCCGCCACCATATCCACCGCCACCGTATCCACCGCCTCCGTATCCACCGCCTCCGTATCCGCCTCCCCCGTATCCTCCTTTACCACCGCCATAGCCTCCTTTTCCACCTCCCCAGCCACCTCCATATCCGCCTTTTCCATAGGCGTAGGTGCAGTAGACGAGTGAAGCAAGGATTAACAAACGCATGGTGGCAAACTATCTACAAATATATAGTAGTCAAATAAGATTTTTTTTATTTTCATTTTTCTAGAAAATTAATACAAACTTTTAATGCCCAGCCAGAACCACACCTTGTACAATAGTACTTTTCACATGTGGAATTGACAATCCTATCCTTAAACATAAGTTTGTTTGTCACCTTTTTTGATTTTTGGGAATTTTTGGAAAATTATTTCCTAGTTAAAAAGAATAGTGATAAGAATATTACATCAAACACCAGCACCCAAGAGAAAAAAACCCCCAAAACCCAATGGTTTAAATTGCACGACATTATCTTATCTGGATGTACATATTCTGTACGAAACGCATTTAAGGAGGCCTGGTGATCAACAAATTAGCCATAAGATCTTCTTTAAATTTTGAGATATGATGCCTTTAGCTATAAACTATTTAGTAAAAAGTTTATATATTTTACATTTTAAATTTGGGCAGTTTCCAATATTTGTATATAGAGATCTCCTTTTAAAGGAGATCAATGCAGTCTAAAAATGGCCATGACCATCGAGGTAGATAAGTAAACCGTTCCTTGTCTGGACACAAAAGTTACATTTTTTATTGAATATAATGCTTTCAATGTTTGCTTGATTAATTATTCAAAAGGACTTTAAAAATCAAGTTCCACTAACGTTGTTTGGTTGTAATTAGCGATTAATTTATCTTGAAATAAATATATTTTTATAAATATACTTATAATCGTTGGATTTAGATTATAAAAGATTTAAATATGGAGACTTGTTTTCTTTGTCAAATGAAAGAAAATGAAGAAATTTATGATACTCTAAAGTCTAAAAGAATGAGTTATTTTAAGAGAGAACTTAATCAATTTGGTAATTTTTATCCTATATGCATCGTCAGAAACTTTTATAGAATATTTAAAAAAAAAAATACAAAATAATTTCAATGTTAATACGAAATTAGAGTTAAAAGGTGAACTAACAAAGACAAACCACACATCGTCTTTCTTCCTCTTAAACAGTTTTAGACAGAAAAGTATTGATAAAATTTAATGCAATTTTCAGATTTAGAAAAGAAAGACGTATTTCATATTTACCTGTCCCAGAGACCAAAGTATGCTCTGTGGGTCTGGAGAGGCTTGCGACTTTTATATACCTCCACCGACCAGTTTATGCCCCGTGACTCACTCTTATGTCACTCAAACTGACCACATGAGGCCAAAAAATACTATCGTTTGCAGTTTGCACTATGCAGTCACTTGGAACTCATTTCCCTATAAGGATCCCGTTAGTTTGACTTTCAAAGGATCCGTTCACGCACAGAAATGCGCGAAATTGGGAAGCATTGTTGTTTTTTCTTCAAAAGTGTATGTATTTTTATTCAAATCATATCGAGGGATGAAATAACAAAATTGCATTTAACAGCAACGGTGAAAAAAATGTACGTGAATGATACGTTTAAAGATTTCAGATACCAAAGTTGGTTACATGTAATGATTTGTATGCTAGAATCTGTGCAAATCGGATTTAATTATAAAATTTGGAATGAGTTAGATTCTACTTCCCCAAAATACTTCAAAATTCTTTTTACACAAAGGCTAGCTAGCTTTGAGCAATCTAATAAAATCCTTGTTCATTAACTTTTTCACCTACACAATTTACCTAACAGATCAATTACTTACAAGAGCAATAGATGACAAAACATAAAAGACATAGATTTTAGCAACCCTGATAGAAGGTAAATAATATATGTAATGTTACATAACACTTACTCCGAAAAGTATATTGAGACATGCCATCGGATTAAAAGAAGAATTTGATAGCTTTACTTACATGTTATTAAATCAATATATTCAAAAATATAATTTTAGTTAATTTTAATTAGTCATGGACTCATTAATAATTAAAAATTGTTAATTAGTAAAAGGCATAGGTATATGTTAAAGTGTATATCTACGGCGACTTAGAAGGGCAAGTTAGATAGCACTTAAGTTTGTTCGAACATATTGGGATCCCCCCCCCCCCCCCCCCCCCCCCGAAAAATTTATAATTATTTGTTTGGGAAAATCGGCTATTTGTTCTGACAAATAAGATATCATTTATATAGACAACTTTTTGCCCAGACGAATTAGCTACTTTTTCGTATGAATTAGCTATTTAATTGTTCCGACGATTATTTGTTCATGCAAATAAAGTATTTGTTTGGGGAAAAACACCATGTTATTTGTTCGTGAAATTAGGAATTGTTCGGACAAAAGAAAAGTGTTTGAACAAATTAGCGTTAGCAGTTTATCTATTCATGCTTTTCCCTGCAATGATCGCCACTTCATAACCCGAATGAATTACCAAAGAAAGCATTCTTAGATAATTGTCTATATTAACACATTTGGACCATTTTTCGGTCATCCAATAACGACACGAACGAAATTCGTAAATTATCTTTATGCCGACCATTGCAGCTTTTACAAAAGAACTTAAGACCAAATTATTGAATGCTTATTTATCACAAAGTAATCAATGTTTTATTCTATTGGCAGTAAAATATAAAACTGGAAATCGAAATAGTTGTAAAGAAGTGGTTTTATGGGGGGTTTTTTTGGTCAAAGATCATTCAATGAGGCTGAAAATATTTACGACTTTGTCGTAAGTTATTTTGTTAAACACAGCCTGAAAGACTAAACGTTACACAGAAGGAACGGCCAATTCTTCCATATATGTAAAGGTTACCATGGTAGTTACGACTACATGTACTTGGAAGTCCGAGGTCCGCATGCGCAAGTCTGCGTAGTTCGTGCTCTTGATGTAGCTATCTAGAGTTTCGATCGGTCACAAAATAATTAATTCATGCATTTTCATCGTCAAAATTATAAAACAATACATTATGAAGGTAATGAAAATTAGAAAATCTGGTTTTCTCCTTTTTTATTATTTATTTTTTTTGTTTTTTGTTGGTTTTTTTGTTTTTGCTTGTTTTTGTTAATTTTTTTATTTTTTGGTAAAATCATCTTATTATTGAAGTGAACCAATTTATTATCATGATTGGTAAAAAAGAAAAAAATTAAAACAGATCATTTACATATGAAAGTTTCTCGTAAAACAGGCAGCATGAATCTACATGTAGCCTATACCTTTGCAAAGACATACAGGGCTCCTTAAAAATTTCATTTAATTTTTCGGTCATATCGAAAGGGAAAAAGAGTATCCAAGCATCCAATTATTTGACTATGCTATCCAGGTAAAATTGGCATCCGTATTATTCACATATGAAATTTTAAAATGTTGGGAAGAAATGCACATTTCAAAGGATTAGCATGTTATACTATAAATCTCCATTTGAATTATACTAGGCTACCTTAAGCTAGCAAACTGCGAATAGTTAGATACCAATATTATGGCGAAGTCTTAAAAAAGAGACACAAGGATTTGGTTGATACAAATGATCGATTAATCTCGGAGACCGCAAACGTTTATGACGTTGGTCACTGTAAATATGTTATTATAAGAATGGTTTTTTTATTGTCCTTTTGACCTGAATTTGTTTTATCGGCAAAGGTATACTTCACGTTTTGCATTCATTAGTGGTCATCACATACATGTACAAGATTAAGTCAATAAAAAGGATCATTTTACAGTAGCGGTTGGGGAAATTATAATCAAAAATTGTTAAAGACTTATTACAAAACTGGATGAACAGGTGAGAGATAGTACTTAATGTATATTTTGTACAATCTTTGTTTACAATAAAAAAAAACTTGTTACTTGAGAAATACGGATGAATGCATGATAAAAATACTGACAATTCAAAACTATGTAAGCTAAGATTCAAGAAAATTCGGTGAAAGATGTTTAAGGACGGACCCGATTAGAAAAAAAAGAAATCCATACGAGTCGTTTAGAATAAATTTCACCATTTGTTGATGAATCTTAATAAAACTCGAACTTGAGCCGTAGTTTCTCATTCTAAAGCACAGCAAGTGTCAAATCTATTCTCCAAACCTAATGAAAAAATGTCTGGAAAATGAAGTTGGGAGAAAATGCCCGCCTGCGACTTATATAAAGATTATAGCCCACTCCGGTTTCACGGGTAGGGGACTAATAATTATTTAAATTCAACGTTAAAGTCAAATGTATCTCCTTGCACGTCGGCGGATTTGAATAATTATTTATTACATTTATTTTATATGTTAGTCCTACCTTTAAAAAACTTTTTTTTTTTAAACTCTGAAATTCACAACTCTTTCAAAATTTTGAAAAACATAGGTCAAATCTATAGTTCTTAGCTATTTTTCAAGATTTTCTACATGACATTCGTAAATTTCCAGAACTTTTTTTTGTTTAAATAACATTGTATTTAGCTTCAATGCGAAGCTTATTTGCAAACTTGAAAAACCATAGTTGCGAAAATAAACGAATCTTGTTAACAGTTAAGTATATCAACTCCTGAGATAAGAATACAGTGCGTTTAATTAAAATCATTCTTGTTTACAGTTTAATGAACAGAATCTTTAAATTGATTTTAAATGATTTAAAAAGATTATTGAATTCTGAGCTCTTTGGTGCATTTTTGTGTCATATTAATTATAAAAGACCCCCCTCTTACACCATAAAGAATACCGCTTAAAACAAAGACAGAGTCAAAAAGGTCACAAGCATGAGCCAAAATACTTCATTCGATTTGGTGAAATAGTTTTACCAATTCTTTGTAAATTTGAACAGTAAGGAAAAGATGATAAATAGAAGGGTTTACCCTTTATTTGCAAAATTATTATAACATAATTTAATAACAAACATAACAATGAGAACTGATTGGCTGGATTTATACTGGGCAGTAAATGTAAATCTTGGAAATATGACCACTTCTTAGTAAGCTTTGATTGCTGAAATAAAGAGAAAAAGAGATGTGATAAAACCGAATTGGTTCGACAAAATAAATATGATAAAAAAATGATAAGACCAAAAATCATACATTTTCCACCTCCGAATCCGCCACCATATCCTCCGTATCCGCCACTGTATCCTCCGTATCCGCCACTGTATCCTCCGTATCCGCCACTGTATCCTCCGTATCCGCCACTGTATCCTCCGTATCCGCCACTGTATCCTCCGTATCCGCTTCCGTATCCTCCTCTGTTACCTCCGTATCCGCCTCCGAAACCACCTCCGTATCCACCTCCGAAACCGCCACCTCCGTATCCTCCCTTTCCACCTCCGTATCCACCTCCGAATCCACCACCTCCGTATCCTCCCTTTCCACCTCCGTATCCACCTCCGAATCCACCACCTCCGTATCCTCCCTTTCCACCTCCGTATCCACCTCCAAATCCACCTCCGTATCCTCCTTTTCCACCTCCGTATCCGTATCCACCACCTCCGTATCCACCGTATCCACCATATCCACCTCCGAATCCACCACCTCCGTATCCACCGCCTCCGTATCCACTGCCTCCGTATCCTCCCCATCCACCTCCGTATCCTCCCTTACCTCCTCTCAGGCCACCGCCATAGCCTCCTTTTCCACCTCCCCATCCACCACCTCTTCCACCTCCCCAGCCACCTCCATATCCGCCTTTTCCATAGGCGTAGGTGCAGTAGACGAGTGAAGCAAGGATTAACAAACGCATGGTGGCAAACTATCTACAAATATAATTATCAGTATAAGATTATCGTATCAATCATTGGGCCACTCATATAGTCGTTATGTTTTTGGCTAAATGCATGAAAAAATGATCTTAAAAAAACAAAACAAAATATAAGTCATTCGATGTAACCGTGTATAAAACATGTAACTAGTTTTCACTTTTATCTTTATTAATGTTAACTCTCTTGTATATAGCCTTTCAAAATCACGCTCGTTTATAACCGATGAGGATAATTTTCTATTTCAGATCCCTGGAACATTCTTATCTACCATGAGTTTTGAAGGAGATCATGATTTTTAAGAAATTGATACTAAAATCACTACTTTCTTATTTTAGAACTTTCAAAATTAAACTGTTTGTCTTTAAACTCCTAAGAGGCATAATGATTTACATCTGATGGTATCTAGCAATACAGTTTTGTCTGAATTTAGCCTTTTAAAAAAAAGTACTTACATATACTTTTCCAACTTCACACAGACAATTTGATATTATTCAATTAATTCGCATATTTTTACTTTTTTTCTGTACTAATTGCTTTCAATTTTTATTATACAATACAAAACTAAAATGGGACTTGTATTTTATTCCATTTCAAATGCAGCTTAATCATAAAAACAACTCGCTAATACATATAAACGAACAAAATTAACTTAAAACTTTATTCGCCAAAGCTGTTAAAAATGTTCTTTTCAGATTTTGACTAAAGGTTACAAAACGTGTACAAATAAACTAAAAAAAAAAACCAACCCAATTCTAAGTACACGAAATTCTAAACACATAATTTAAATTAAACAAAAAGAAAAGTAGTAGAGCACAGTGGATGAGGACACTAAACTGTTTCAAAAAAAAGGTTGTAAAAATTATGAAAGGAAACCCCGAAAGCTAATTTTGCTAAAGCAATTTTCTGATCAAGAACAGAGAGACAAAGCTAAAAAGTATTTACCTGTCCCAAGGACCAAAGAGAGCTCTGTGGGTCTGGAAGGGCTCCCTGCTCTTTTATACCAACACATGCCGGTTTATGTTTCGTGACTCAATGCCCTGTCACTCAAACTGACCACAAGCGACAAAAATACCATCGTTTGCAGTTTAAAATGGGCTGTCCATTTTTGGGACAGGAGTACCCAAGGTGATCCCGACACCGAATCTTTCATAGAATAACCCCCTTCGCTATTGCATGGCCTGATAGGTGTAGGAAATAAAGAAACATTTTCATTTTGTTCCATGTAACTATTAAGAATTATTGCAATAAGAGTTAATTAATGTGGTGCAAAAGTCGTTTTGAACTAAAATCCAATAATTATCTATCTATCATCTATCTATCTATCTATCTATCTATCTATCTATCTATCTATCTATCTATCTATCTATCTACACTTTCCAATACATGTAGATTAAAAGACTTTTGATCTATGAATCAATGTTTTTCTATGAGATTCATTTGATCACACAATCTGTTGTCATTCATGTGTAATCCCCCCCCCCCCCCCAACACTCCCCAATCAAAACATCTGAGACCATTAAAATCATCTTGATATCCACAGGAAATAGGAAACGTCCGTGGTGTCATTTAATTCATCAACATATGTTCATGATACAAACATTTAGTTCAATATATTTTTACCATCAAGAAATTTGAGAGAGTTTGGGTTACAACTAACCATCTCCGATTTATGGTGTAAAAATAGTGCATGATGATTGTCTTTGTAGACCAGACATATCAATATATTTAAGAAATAAACAGCAATTTAAAAAGTTCACCGGGATATGAACTTTGTTGGTCACGTGATCAAATCCTATGAAGCCCAAAAGGCTTCTCAGAATATTTGATCACGTACCAACCAAGTTCATATCTCGGTGAACTTTTTAACATTGCTCTTTATTACTTATATTTACGTTTGAGAGTGGCAAATCGTCCAGAATCATCAATATATAGATGTTTTTACGTTTACAATATTGCAACCGTCAAACGATTATCATTGTGTGACGTCCTAAAAAGTTCATACAGAATTGAACGTTTTCGCTTTCCACCATAGGTTCATATAAGGAAGCATATTTGCAAATGTAAAATGAATTGGCTTGCTTCGTACGTACGCAATCATTTTTTATTTGTGTTTAATGTCGCTATCAAATGACAATTATTTTTTAAATTGTGTTTTCTGTTTCCTGTATTAATGGATAGAACTGAATAATATCCGTCAACCTTACCGAAGTGAAGGGAATGATCATCTAATCATTTCATAATCTTAGGTAATCTAAGGTTATAATTTTCATGAGCGAAAAGGAATAGCATATAAATTATTTAAAATTTGTCGATTACTCTAAATTCATTTTTAACAGCCTTATTTCATAGCTGAGTTTTAAACAAAATCTTAAAAATACACATTCTTTTAAAGATAAAACTTATTAAAGATTTAATTTAATTTACGCAGGATAGTATGACTGGATTTGAACGTAAAATGCCATTTTCATTAGCACTTTTATAGATATTTTGACTATATAAACAGATAAAAACATCACGCCTAGAAGACCTACCAATATTATATTAGTTGTTAAAAACAATGTTTTGTTGACAATTGATCGTTTTATACCACAGAGGTCCGCTGGTTTTGGTAATATATATATCAGTATTATCAGGTAGCAATTGATGCTTATGATGATTGCTGTGGTCAACTTGTGGTTTTTTACTTGCTTGCAAGGTAATTCGTGATCATTCTGTACACAATGTACAATAAAAAATATAAGATACATGTAGATATAAATATGTACTGCATACGATTCTTTCACTTAACCAAACCATTCTTAGACATTCAGATTACAAGCCAAGACTGTCAAATCTATTTTACTTGGAAAACGATAAAGTAAGTTGAAAATTGCGTTTATAAATTCGTATGAACACATACCAATTCACATTTCGTATTGGCAAAGAGTGACCCCTTGATAATAAGAAACCATGGTCCATTGTGATGTTGATTCCATGTGCTATTTATTTATTGCAATGATGTTTCAATTTCTTAAATATATACTTATACAGTAAAATACTTTAATATAACTACGATCAAATATGACAATAACAAACTGTCAACCGTCTCAAAAATCCATATAGCGAAATACAAATTCAAAGCACAGCAACACGGACCTCTAAAAAGATAGAGGTGGGATCAAGAAGAGTAAGCATCCCCTGCCGACCGGTCACACCCGCCGTGTGCTCATCGTCATGAAAACCGTAGACAGTCCGGTGTATAAATAATGGTCTAACAAGTATGAAAAACGTCTGTCAGCATGTGTTTTAATGAAACATTGTACTTGCTAACAAGGTCATTGTACCGACCATAGAACTTGCGTAAAGATGATTTTAATCAAGGTTCTTGATAATCTTGTTCCAACAACTTGTTTGTTAGTAGCTTGCCTCTTTTAAGAAATTGTTCGTATATAGAGCATGCTCTTGCATAACGAATAATTTGAGAGACATAAACCCTATAAGCAGGTGATGATGGTATATTGTTACATAAGTAAGGGAAGTTGACGATGGAAAATTTAAAATCATCACGTGTGTCATATAATTTTGTTGTTAGGTTACCATTAACGTCTTTTTCTAGTAAAATATCCAAATATGAAACAGATGTCTCAGAATATGTGGTATCTTTTATTTCAAGCTCACTGGGATATATTGAGTTAACATAAGAGTGAAAGTAACTGTTAATTGTTAATGGATAAAACATCATCAATATATCTAAATGTCGAGTTGAAGGCCACAGCAAGTGTTTGATTCTTTTCTTGCACAAACTTTTGAACAAATTCTCTTCATATGAATATAAAAATAAGTCAGCCAATAGAGGAGCACAATTTGTGTCCATTGGAATTCCGACTGATTGTTGGAAGACACTTCTCGAGAGAAAAGTTAAAAAAAAAAACATGTCTGGCTAAAAAAAAGAGTATAAAACTTAGTTTTTTGGTGGTGTTTTTTAAAAACTTCATTCGTGTCTCATTGAATTCTTGACTCACGGGTACTGCAGAAGGCTAACATATGTTACAAAATTTGCTGAGCGATGACATAATGTATTACAAAGGACCCAAGCAATCCAACCAGAAATGCCCTCTTTGTGGAAAGGTTATAAAACTCCATGCTTGGTGTGACCATCAAGTCGAGTTTTCTAACACGCAGTTTATTCGTTCTTCTTGAAGTCCCTTGTCATTTTTTCACACATAAAGATAATAATTGCAATAAAACTGACAACTCACGTAGCGACAAACCAATAAGGGCTCACAATTTATAGGAAATGCACCAGTTACTATACAACACTTTACTGTTTTACGCTTCTTGCCTATCCATAAAGAAATTATATTACAATTATAGAAAACATGTATATATTTACAATCCAGTAAGTATGATTCCCTTGATTTCTTTCGGAAATTGATTGTAATTCACGGGTATATAGAAACTGACAGGAATGAAATCTACACGATCCAGGTCTAACCAGTTTATCGATCAGTCGAAAACTTCAGCAACCTAAAAAAATCACGGACTACACGAAATAATCATGATGATGTCATACTCAAAATCCCATATAAGACGATTTGGCTATTATTTTTATCTAACGTACTAGTGTACATTAACAAAAATTTAGTTACTTTTAATTACTCTTTACGGCCAATAATTAATTTGTTAAAAGAAAGATTTAAATATAAACAATGAATTACTTACTTTGATTATTCATGTGGATTATGAAGATAGCAATCATTGCCGAAAAAAAGTACCAGCTTACGTGGGTTAACTATTCTGCAATGTCGCTACCTTCATATCCCCCATGAATCATCAAAGAAAGCATTTTATTGCTTAAATAATTTCTTTTTTCTTCCTTTTTTTAAAAAGATTATAGATTTGATATTTGGTAAAAATGATGGAGAACCAAAACCCAGTATAACCATAGATCAGAGAGCCTGACGTGCTTCCTTTGAAACTGAGAAAAATACATACTATAAGGCACAAATACATGTATTGCAATATCTCTCAAATTAATATATACTTACCTACTTTTTATACCGTTGTCAATATATGTTACTTTGAGAGTAATTGTATGCCTGTGTTTTATGTTTTATAATAAGTATATTTCTACTGCAAATTTTATCTTTATTATCTTAACCATCACCTCATCTATCTTAAATAGCCATATATCTTAATAAAGATCATATGGTGTGTGTCAGCGTATCTATATTCCGTTTGTCATCGAAAGCAATTTTTTAAAAAAAAATTCTTAGATGACCGACTGGTTATTACGCTGGCCGCACGCTACTTAGAGATGTTCCTTTGATGTAGAGTTCAACTCCAGGTCGAAGCGAATGAAGATTGCACCGAATTCCCTAGTGCCATTTAGATGTTTAAAATTTTCCTCAGCTAATAATTTTATATAAAATAATTCAACTAAAAAGTTAAGACTTTCAGGTTTTCTCCAAAATAACATCTGCAAATTCGGTTTCTTTACAGAGATATTAATTCATCACGCTGATAATAATTATCTTTGTCGTTTCACAAATAAATACAATACAATAAAAAGTATATTCAGCAATTTAATATTCATATTTTGTTTAACGTATAAATGAAATGGTTTACCATAAACTTTGACCAAAAAAACCCAACACATCATTCAAATATAATAAGACGTTTACACTACTAGTATGCAAGATACCTTGGAGCAACACTGGAGCATATAAGACAATATATACTAAGCCAAGATTGAATTATCATTTTAACAAGAAGTGAAACCTTTACTACTTTTCAAACCACTCCTACTGAAATGCCAACTAATTATGATTTCTTATGCTAAGGGGTAGCATTTAGCTCGCACTTGTGTGAGGCTGTAGCCATGCACGGAAATTAACAACATTGTCAAATAAGAATGAGTTAAAATAAAATAAGTAGTGTCTTTTGATTGGATTTATATAATATATATGCCAGAGTACACTTTATCATTCAAACCTTACAAAAGTAACCTGACACGCTTCTGCTCCATGATTTGAATAGTGATCTGAATGTAATACCATAGTATTTTAAATCGTTTGCATTACTATTCTTTAATTTCTATGTTTCAATAGCATAAAAGCAATGACAAACAAACAATGCCACCGAATACAATTGGGAAATAAAAGAAACATACATTATTAATGCGGTATATCTTATCAACCGTAACAGTATCGTGACATCACTATCCAACAATTTGATGCGACTCAGTTTGCATTCAAGAAGAAGGAATCACTTAATATTTAGATAAAGGTCATGTTTGTTGTAGAAGAAAGAAAACTGTTGATATTTACTTTTGTCTTTAACTTTAAAGATACGCATATTTTTCGTATGGATATCAAGTAACATTTTACAAAAAAGGTATAAATACAAAAAAAACCCAAAACAATTCATGTACAAAACATGCATAAAAAATCAGCATAAAGACCCTGCACAATTTATGGAGAAATATGTCCAACGCCATTTATTTGATAGAAACAAGAGATTGGGTTGTGTATTATGTTAGTCAGTAGGCAATGTTGTTGTAAGAAAGTAAGTTAGTTAAAAGATGACTACTTGGCTCCTCTAGATATGTTAAGATAAATAAACAAAATTATAATGGGTTTGCAAAAGGCACATTTGAACATAATCCTATGATAATATATAGTAACATTTGAATTTTTTTTCTTTATATACTTATGCAACATAAAACAAAGCATTCCCATATCTTTTACACAACATCAACTGGCATTGGATCTTCACAGAAACAATGATCTTATCAATGGATTGTTTGGTTTTCAGTGTTTACAGATGGTACAAATATTTCTAAATCATCAGACGGTATTTCTAATGTTGCATACAGTCATATAAACGTCTGAACTTTAAAAAAAAAAAAGAAAAAAAAAGATAAAAACAAATTCATCAAAAATAACCCAGTGCTTTTCAAAAATTCAGATAACCCTTTTGCAAAGTGCTCAGTATGATAAACGACTCGTGATTAAATTAAAATGCAACCTGACAGCTAATCAAGATACACTGTTGTCACAAATACTGGAATATAAGGCTGTTGGTGATTACAATTACATAGTTACTCTTTTCTAACCACTTTAGATGAAACTTTATTTTTAATTTCTAATGCTCTCACAGATACAAGGTTGTAGATAAACACGGCAAATATTCAAATATAATTGATGACGTGTTATAAAATGAGCCGTGACTCTAGATTGTATGCATACTTTCACAAACTATGAATATTTATTGTTAATTATCAATTCCATTTCAATATTTGTTTGTAGTTTTGTTTCTTATCTAATGGGTATATATATAAATATGTTTATCCAAACATGAATCTCAATAAAATATAAATGTGGTGGATCATATTCAAACTAGAGCAGAGAAGACACATAAAGAAAAAAAAAGAACCACAGCAATCCAATGTTCGATTAAAGTAGGGAGAAATTGGTGGAAAATGATAAATGACATTTATTCTTTTCTATGGTAAACATACCAGTGTTTTTGTTCCACCCCTTCCCAAATCTACCACTGAAAATTCCTTAACTTAGAGCATAATTCATTGTCTAAAACTTTAAATGCTAGTAATTACCTAAAATACCCTATTCCAATTAAGGAATATGCATAGGCTGAAATATTGTTTCCCTATTTATAAAATTAATATGATAATGACACTCATAAAATGTTCTCTACATGTGTAGTCTTCCAAAATATTAATTTTTTTCAAAGTTTCAAATCATAGAAGACAACGAAACATTATTATATGTTGTTGTTTTGGTTTAAATTGATTTAGTTTTGTTATTTAAAAATGTGTATTCATCTGTATTTGAATAGAAATGGTAATCTTATGTTGATTTCGGTATTTAGACATGGGATGCTTTTATGATATCGATTTACTTATCATTAGCGAAGTATAAAAATCTTTAAGATATAAACGATAAATGAATAATTTTATTTTGCATAAAACAATCTTCATAATTTAATGAATAAATGCGCCCCCATTTTTTAACTGATAGGTACAGAAGGTACCCTGTACTATATAGGTATAAGTAAGTTAACAAGTTAGTTTAGTAGTAAGTAAAAAGATAAGAATATCTACATAACTCTTAAAAACATGTTTAAATTGATATAGAAAGGATTGATGATTAAAAACAAATTCTAAAACAATTTTCTTTAAAAACCAAAATTTGGTGGCTAGCAATGGTTATCGATTTTCTTCTCAATTAATATTTTGACGCTCATTGATAAAAATAAGGGCATCCTTAAAATGTTTATATGTGCCTTTACTTTAGTTAAAAATCGAAATTTAGGGAAGTTACTCTCATTCAAATGTTGAAAGGTTATTGATGAAAAACATTACCTTATCTTTGATATTTAAGCTTTGTTTATAAACCCAAATACATTTTGCTTTGAATCTAACATCTGCCCATCAAATTCAAGTCAAGCATTACCTGTAGGTATGGTTATATGAAAGCATTTTAACATTTAAAATGGGGAAATAAATTTTATTAAAAACTAAATTAAATCATGACAAACCCCTAAAGCTGCAAATTGTTTCATTTGATTCAGTGTTTTCTTCTTGTGTCATTTATAATGAAGAACATTTATATCTTTACTAAAAGAAATAAATAACTTTTTTCGTTTTCAACGGTACAATATCAATTTCGGAAGATTTTTGTTGTCGAATTCAAATGTTAAAATGGAGACATAGATTGAATAGAAAGATTTTTCAAGAGCAAGAGAAAGTTTATGTGTGTGTATCCACGTAAGTGAAACAATATTCAATAAAAATACACGATTTACTTCTGAAAGGGAAGGATATTGAACTGGTTTTAAAAGAAATAAAGTTTCAAAAGAGTTTTAGTGCTGCTTACTAAAAGCAAAACTGGACTTAGACACATACTTTCTGCAACATTGGATGTGGGTTATTGTTTTACTTCATATATGGTTACCTTACTCCCTAAAACATATATGATGTCTACCTAAACCTAATGTGTTTTTTGTTAGTTAACTATTAAAGTATTGTTCATATATTATTTCATATGTAGCTTATTTTATCTTTTGTGTGCCGAAGAATTAAGAAAATGTTCTTTTTTATATTATTAATTTTTAATGTCTTTTGGGATTTAAATGAAATTTGCTCGTATCCGACATGAAATTGAGTGTGTCGATTTACAATGCTTCTTTTACATAATATGTCATTGAGAGTAATTGCATTATTTTAGGAAATGACATATACATATTTCTATCCAATATTCTGATTATAGCAATGATCCTTTCAAATTGACGTTTACGGTACATTACCTCTACATGTAATTCGAACAGTGTTAATTGTTTGGCAGCGTAACTAGGTTTCATTTGTCATCGAAAGCGTTTTTACCTGCCTTGATCGTCGAATGGTTAGCGTTCTTCTTGTAGAGTGAGTTTCGCGGGTGTAGAGTTTGAATCCCGGTGGGGATTGTGGTAAAGTGATTTTTTTCATGCATTTATACATGTTAATTAGTGTGTTTGTGCTAACATTATGTGTGATTGTCCGGAAATTCATGTAACAATCTTAGCTAGCAAAAATGTGTTCGATCAACATGATAAAAATAAAAATGTTTGAACATAGACCATGATAACTATTATAAGCGTAATGATGATATTTGTCTTGCTGTTTGATATACATGGAGAGGAAAGATGATAAACATTTCTAATATATTGTGACATAGTGCGTAAAATATCACCATAATACACATTTCCATAAACAGATGGCAGTGCCGACACAAATAAGTACAGATCTTGTGACAGAGGGAAATAAAAGAATCTCCTGACCATCATAAACAAAAACATATATATTAAAGCATAATCAGGGATAATTTGTCATATTGCCAGATATTGCTGCATGTTAAGCTAATGATAGTATAAAAAGTTTATTGTGTGTGCAACTTAGTGAAAGTTAATATGCACTGAAAATGAATCTAATGTTTATGAAATATACTGTAAATAAATCAGATATTTAATTGAAATAAATTGAAGGAATTTTCATTGAATTTACTTCTACGAAGATATCTTATGAAATTGTCAGCTTGAATTTCCCCGGTTCTGGAAGTATTCAACTTTTCAAAATTAATTAAGGTTTATTATTATTATGCCAAAATACTTTCCTTTCAGAAACATGAACACCTATGACACACCAAACAATGATTGAAAACGGAATTAGATGTTATCAAAGAAATCCGGCTTGTATTGAACATATATTTTCTTTATCTCGAAAAACTGCATGAAGAAACATAACTTGGCGATGGTTCCCTAACGGACGATTTATTTTGTTTAAACTAGCTAGAGTCATACCCCTATGAAACCCTGGACTCTGTAAGGATTGATTCTCTGTGCTCCGTTCTGGTAGGCAAGGCTATATGAATTTGTTTTCGATGCTAAAATATTATTTCCATTATTTATTGTTCATGCATTTCAAGCCATTTCTTTCTCAATTTAAATGCGAAATCAATTGTAATATAGTAAATTTAAAATTGCAAAACCAATGTATTGACTGTAGAGTTGACTTTATTACAAATAGAAAAACTGAACATGGGCATACTAGAATACATCAAAAGGAAGACAATCCTATCTGCTGTCAATTCTATCCTCCAAGTGTTCATCTGTTACCTGAATAGCTTAAATATCATTAAAAGGAAGACAACTCTTCTTATAATTCCATTCTAATGTATGTATATATATTCTCATGATCAGCTAGTTACATTCAGCTCTACTTATGATATTGATATTAATTCCATTTTGATCATCTAGTAAAGTTACAAAGTGTATAAAAATATTCTCATAATAAAAAAGATTTGATTACATTTGTATGTTGATATGTAAATTATGAATATGACGACAGATTAGACTATCAGACATTGATTGACAGTCATTGGCATAGTTATATTCCAATGATCTCTCTTTAAGCCCTTTGGTAGCGTGCGAATGAAAATAGATGACATGATAATATACACTTATTAAAAAATACCCCTAGGTATGGATCATGTTCATAATCAAATGCAAAGTGAAATTGCTAAATAATTATGAATGGGAAGAATATCACACCATAAACATAAAATTACATCTTATGCAAAGATAGCAAAAAAACCCGCAAAGATTCAATATAATACATATTGAGATAATTCATGCAGTTCGCGAGTTCTCTTTAACTGCGCAATTGCTAACACAAAAGAAAACTAGGTCAGTCGTCCTTTAATAAAACGTATGCATTTTGTGATAATGGTTTGACCCGGGCTTTTCTTCTTATCAACTACTAGTTTCTTCAGCGTTCATTTCCCGGTGAATGTGTAAGCCATATAATGAAGAAACACTTTTATCTGATCTTTTATCTTGTTTTTGGTAAGTTACCATCGTTGTTTTTTTTTTTAAAAGTGGCCGCTATGACATTATTTACATGATGATCAGACCAACAACAGCAAGCAAGCATTTAGACATCTTGTCTTTAAACCACATGTTCAAAATCAATATAAAAAGGTCTATTATGTATAGTTTTGTGGTCAAATGACAGTAATATCAAATATACCATGTTTTGAACATTTTGTTAACCCTAGTTTCTCTGAAAAACTTTTGGCCATATCAAAATAAATGGTCCTTCGGTCTTTTTCCTTTTCAATTGGGAAAGGGCTTAAGATACAGTGAAACTTTTTTTCTGCGTATGCAAAATTTTGTTATTTTATTCAAAATTTCACGTTCTTGATTTTATCTTTCAAAACGTTTGAGTTGATGAATTTAAGAAAAATGTAGTACAAAATTTTTTTGTTCGATTAAAATTTAATTTTTGCAGATGAGATGATTCCGCAAATTTTATTTAAAATAGTGCTCAGAATAAAATTCAATTTTTTAAATAATGAGTGTTTCATACTTTTAGAGGTATCTGGTATATCCGCGGATTGTCCTGACAACTGGATACGCCATGCAGACTCATGTTACTTGTTCATGAATCGATACCCAATGCAATGGATTGAAGCAATGGTACGTCACATCTCTGAAAATTCATCATGAGGGTGAAAAGAAGTTCTAAACAATATGTTTGAATTTAGGATATTTTATATTTGAGATGAAATTCCCAAGTTTTACATCCCGATGATCATATGTAGGTAGGAAGCTCTAAAATCGAAACCAATGTTCATCAAGTTGATTAACATTAATCAGTATAGAGTAGTTTTTAAATGTAAAAATAAAAGAACATGGAAAAACAGTGCGCCCAGCGTTGTTTCATTTATCTTAAAATTATAATGAATAAAACCAAGAAGATAAGTCAGATGTCGGACAAATCTAAAATAGCATTCTAGCAATTTTCACGGTGATACAAAGCTGATATGCTGTTCAATTCTACTATAAAGTTTTTTCGGTCGATCAGAAGTCGATTGGTTTCAGAGGGTTTGATCATACTATCAACAATCTTCATATCCCAATGAACTGTTCAATTTGGTAATTGTTAATAAAGTGAATTAATGAAAATATAATCCACGTACATTTTAACATTTGTACCAAAAATAGGTCCTACGATCCTAAGAGGTTCGGGGAGGGTCATGATGGGGAAGAGGTCCATTCATAGAGAAATTTGTAAAGGAAATTGAGTTATAAAGTAAAACAATAAAATCAGATAAATCACGGTAAAAAAGATATTTGTACTACATGGCATATATTTATATATTAGTAATCAATATGTTTTCATTCCAATTATAGACACCCTGTAAGTTTCTCGACTGTTAAGGTGGAATAATACATCAATAATACATAAAATGGCTGACCTCTGATCAAAACGACATTTCGTTTTATTGAAAGGATTTTATCGACAGCAACATGTAACTTGCTCAATAGCCGAGTGGATAAAGTGTCGGGCTTCTGATCCGTTCATTCCGAGCTCGAATCCCGCAGGGGCTTTTGTTGTTTCTTACTGAATTTAATTTTTTAGATATTCATTTTACGACAACGTATATTTCCAAACTGCAAATTTTTCGCTTTTTGATACATATACAGTTTATATATCATTATATCTTTCATAATCAAATAATTTACTGTCAATTTGAACTACTTTTTCCAGGTGTGTCATTCCACCTTAAGACTGTTAGTGTTTCTTTAATTTGACAAGACTTCTGTCTTTTCTTTTTGGTACCTTTTGTGTAGTTCCGTCTTTAAAACGTTTTTGTTAAACATTCATTTGGTTTCAGTGATTAGGTGTTGTTTTTGCTGCTGTTTATGTCGATGATGTTTAACTTCCAGCGGTATTTGTTGTTGTCATTGTTTAGACTTTCTGCAAGACGTTTGATGCCAAACTCGCAGAAGTAGAAACCGACCCTGAGGACACGTTTATACGTCACGAAGCACACGTCTACGGAGGTATGAAACGTATTCAAAATCCATATTAAAGATGCACACAACTAATCTGATTGTTTTAATATTTCAAACGTATTAAGAACCTACAAGTACAGTGTTTCGAACTTGATGTTCAAAATGTCCATTACAAATAAAATCGTAGTGTATATTTGCACTTGTTTATGCATTTATTATTGTTAAAGTACATGTACCTCATGGGTAATGCTATTAAATTCTTGAATTTGGTAAATAAATATAAAAAATATTGTGTTGTTGTTGTGTTTTAGCCTGGTTCATAAATATCAACAAATTTAATTGTATTATTGTTATGAATAAGGCGGTAAAGAATCGTTTTGGATCGGCGGTAGCGATTTGATTGCGGAGGGTAAATGGATGTGGATGACCAGCCACACTCCAATCCACTACTCTCACTGGGCCAGTGGAGAACCAAGCAATGAATTTGGAGGAGAACATTGCATGAACCTGTTATTCTATACCAACTATCACTGGAATGATGAACGATGCACTACCGTTAACCCATTCATTTGTGAAAAAGATGCGTAAGTATGAAATCTTAACATCTTTTAAATTGTTACTCGCTGATCAAAACTAGAAAGAGGAATCACAGCTCATGATCCATTTAGCTACATTGTTTTTTTAATGGCATTTGTAATGAAAATGATAATTTGCCATTTAAATTTCTTCCTATAATATGCACCACTGATCAGTTTACTTATTGGGTTTCTTTTGTAAATTTTGTGACAAACTCAGTCGCAACTTTAATGAATATGAAGATAAATATAAACATTTCTTTTGAGACAATAGGCAGCACTTTTGTAACATATTTGCTATCGTCACTCAATTTACATTTTAATTCATTTCATATGTATTCTTCTTCGTAGGAGCTCTTCAGCCTCGGGAATGTTGATTGGATAATGTGCTGAACACGAAAAATCTACTATTACACTGATTTTTTTCTCTAATAAAAGAGAAAATATTCAATGATTTTTTTTAAAATTTGAACAAAACTTGGAGAGGCATTAAGTACTATAGACGTTGTTTTTTTTTTTAATTTCTCCACCAATGAATTTTTTCTATTGCTTTTCGGATTTCATTTGCAGTTTTGGTCATGATAGCCGTAACACCAGTGTAAAATTATTGTACAAAAATTGTAAAACATTACATACAAAAACAACTCATTTTTTTATAAATGGGAAAAAGGTGTTATTTTTTACCTCAGCTTATTTCAACATTACAGTTGAAATTTATGCGATTTATGAAAAATTTGTAATAGATAACATTCACAACATTGAAGCGTCATATCAACCTGAAGTGTAGCACTAGCACATACTAATGATGACAAAATATCTATATAAACAAGTTAAAAAGGGAAATCAATCATAATACGCTAGCAATTGTTCAACATACAATTATAATACTAATATACAAATACACTCACATAAATTGTATCAAAGTATTATAAGTAAGCACTTTCCATCGATTTAAATGTTTAAAAAAAACTGTTTAGAATTAATTTTGGAACATGGGAATTAAATGCTCTTTAATTAAAATAATAATGAAAAGTGCAAATGTAAGAGTAACCTTGCAATTTTACAATAAAGCAAAGTAATGAAGTATTGAGGAGTTAGTGGTATTTGGCATTGAATCTTATAAGTAGTGGACCTACTGCTATGCAGCATGCTAGTGGTTAATAGCCAGCTAACAGGTGCTGATTCCTGTCCCATATAACATTTTGTTTAACTTTGATAATAGCAGTGTTATGGGCTTCATTCATACAATGCTGATATAACTGCATTCTTTACTAATTCTAACTAATTGTTACTTTTAGTTTAGAATCAGTCGAATCGACCTCTTTTTTATGGGAATGAAAAAACCATAACGGATAGAGAATTTAATCCAACATTTGTTGAAGGAAAATGTTTTATGCTCACTCTTCATCAGAAGTTATGAATGAATTTTGCTTTACGTAATGATATATATTCCTAGAGAAATGCCAGTCACAGTCTACAGATAACAATAGGTTGGGGTTAACCATATTTTTAAAACAATGACGTTTTCCTTTTTTCGAATTTCTAAACTTTTGGGCATTTTTTGGCACTTAATTTTACACCGATTATATCATGAGCCACAGTTTAAAAAAAAACTTTTGGAAATCAAAAATATCTTGCTTTAAATATTCAAATGAAGATTTAGGCTTTAAATGAATTTTTATATTTTATCTAACTTTGTGATATTTAAAATTTACTTCTTGGAATATCCAAATATTTTGTGACAACCTTTATAAAGAGACTTCGTCTTATCAACACTGTACTGGCAAAGTAATTATCTATTAGTCTCACAGCGAATCTGTTGCCATGAAGATTTCATATCTGCTCATATGTATGGTGTTCGGTAAGTTTCCATCGGTTTGTCATATTCTGTAAAGAGATATTATTTATGCAAAATTTGTGAAATGATAAATAAGATCTGTTTACAACACTGATTATTTGATAAATAATGAGTGTTTCATACTTTTAGAGGTATCTGGTATATCTGCGGATTGTCCTGACAACTGGATACGTCATGCAGACTCATGTTACTTGTTTATAAATCGATACTCTATGGAATGGATTGACGCAATGGTTGGTTGTTTGTTATTATTTTTGGAATTTTACCCGATTTTCAAGTTTGTTCAGAAAACAAACAAACTTGAGAGAGATTTGCTGGCTTCAAAGCTTATTATTCTGGTTCTGACAATCTGGTCAAATCTGAACAACCGTGATTTAGAACCACCCTGTAAAAGGCATTATACGATTGTATCAATAGAACTTCATTTATCATATCACGATGAACTCAGTCTTAGATTCAAGTTGACTGCAATCTTTTTTTTTTCTAAATACCTCTATTGACTCGATTAAATTGTTATTTTAATTAAATTGACCCGAACCTGATCAACAATTAGAATTTACTTCATATAAAACCAACGCTTTGAGATACCTATTTATATCATGATTTACGTTTTCACAAAGATGTTACCCAGTCATAATAATATGATTTGTTACAGAGGATTTGATTTGCAGTCTCAACACTAAAAATCATGTGTTTCCATTTTTTTTAACTTTATAACGAGTACTAGCAACCAACTTAGGCAGTGTTTTTACTTTCTATATTAATTAGATTTAACCCAACTCTATGTGTTTGTATTGTTTTGACTTTCTGCGTTATCCTTGTTGCGATTGCGTTCATTACACGTTAATTAACGGTTTCCATTGTTAATAATTTCGATGTGTTCGATTATTTACAACGTATGTGTCTCTCTTTGATTTGATGTTTATACTCTATTTAGGGGTTTTGTTGTTGTTTACGTTAAGAATTTTTGTGGAACATTTGATGCCAAACTGGCAGAAGTGGAAACTGCCACCGAAGAAACGTTTCTACGTCATGAAGCAAACATTTATGGAGGTATGTTGCGCATGAAACACACTTTATATACCCAATAAAATCCACATTCCTTTTACAGGATCGTTTGAATAAAAGAAACGAGCACTGATAATTGTCATTTGAGTAATATTGTCTAAAATATAAAAATAATTTTTTATCACCTTCGTTGAATGATTTGAACCAAAGTTTTTTCAAAGATTGATCGACTTCGATGTATGTACATTGATTTATTGATTAGTCATATTATGTTGTTGCACTGAATAAGCCGGTAGAGGATCGTTTTGGATCGGTGGTAGCGATTTGATGGCGGAGGGCAAGTGGATGTGGATGACGAGTAACACTCCGATCAGTTACACTAACTGGGCCCGGGGATCCCCCAGCAATAGTTATGGAGCAGAGCATTGTCTATCCTTGTATTACAATGCGCAGTTTTTCTGGAATGATGAGAATTGCCTTACTAGAAATCCGTTCATTTGTGAAAAAGAGGCGTAAGTATGATTAAGTTTTGATGACATTCTGGCTTGATTTGTCAAAGCTCAATAATTAATTACTGATAATCTTATTAATGTCATTACCATGTGTGCCACGTGAAAAAAAAAACGTTTCAATGAATATGCTCACCAGATTTTCTCGAAATTAGTTCAATAGTCCTTATGGTCAATCAACATTTTTTAACTTTAAGAACTAATCTATAGGAATTTATCTTTGGTTATTATTCATCAATTTTATCATACAAATTAAATCACAATCAATTCATTTATTAATATTATATACAAATGTAAGAACAATTTCACTGCAGCATAATGTCGATGTTTGATACATTGTACATTATGGTACTTGTATGTTAATTTAGATTTATATTTTCTCTTATTTATTCACAGGAACTCCCCTGCCTCAGGATTTTTAGTTGGGTGAACATGGAAAGCAAAAATAATGTTTCATATTTTATCATAAATACCGAAGAAAAGATAATGTACTGTAACATACTTTTATATTTGTAATTAAAGATTCAATAAAAAATTTCTAGTATCCTTTATTTCATTCAATCATTTGTGGTTTTGAGAGAGAGAGAGAGAGAGAGAGAGAGAGAGAGAGAGAGAGAGAGAATATTTAAAACAGGGGTTGAATTATGCACAAAATTTCAAAAGCAATCTTAAGAAGATGGAAACTGTGAAGGCTTTGTATTGTAAAACTACTATTGAAACAAATTATTATTTTACATAAAGAAATATATGTTACGTTACAAGGATGTCGGAGATTGTCATAATTGCGGTGAGGAGGCTGACTTTGGATGGAAATATGTAGAAAAATTTCTTGAGAGCTTGAAAATGTAGGTTATCAGTTGTATGTGTTTGAACTATAATGCGTCCCATTTTGCTTTACGACTCATATCAAAGGTTATTAAACTACCTGTGAAGTCCTACAAATAAGTTTGCACTTTTACTACTGTTAAAATATCTTGTAAATATAAAAAATAACAAAATCAATCAATGGAAATCAAAACGAATATTCAAAAAAAGGAAACAACAATATTTAAATACTTTCACATACGCTATCGTTAATAATGTATTCTATATAAGCAATGGCTGACAACATAATAATATTTAAGAGGACCTTATCTAATGCTTCACGTGACATCGACAAATCTGGACGTCTCGGCCAATATGCTGTGTTTTACCATTATCATCCTCTTTTGCTCGTGCGTTAGTGGATCCCTCATCAATGTCTCGGACAGTCCACTCCAGAACTCAGTGGGAAAACGATCCTCCCCTGTAAGTAAGTGCATTCGTTTTAACCTCGTTCAAATCGCATGTATATTATATATATTATGTATAATATTTTATATCTTCTTATCAAAGACCATTATCATGCAAATAAATTCATGTTACCAGTATATGCAAAATCTGAAATATAATATCAACATTTTGTTTAAATTTATTCAGTACGAAATATGTTTCATATATATATGACCATTTAAGAAATTGGCTTTTTCCATACGAATTTTAAATGTAGAATTTTTTTTTTTCAGACTCAACCTGTGCCTCCAGGATAGACTGTAACCAACAGAACACCAATGTCATAATTTTCATTTTTACCATACTCTGTCCTGTAGATAATATTGACTGTGTTGACAACAAATGCCTCTGTACCATTGAAAAGGTCAGATTTGAGTTTTAAAAAAATATATGTTGTGCTTTAAACAGAACGATAATCTACAGGTCATTCAGAATTAAAATCTATATTATTATTTGACAGAATAATATCTAGCTCTTTGATCGGCTCGTAACCAACATTCTAAAAATAATGAAATGTTATGTTCACCATCACGTGACCTACGAGGTAAATATAACATTTTTTTTAATTTTTACATTGGACTAAAATGAACCTAAAACTTCTGCAATGCATTGGTTGGTAATCACTATTCTTTTCGTCCAATGAAATGCCGACTATCCCAGTTTTTTACGACCATATATTTAATTTGACGTAAACAACTAAATAAAGATAATTAGGTTTTCCTCATTTAATAACACCCAATTTTAACTGTCTGTATCAACGTTGTAATTTAATAAATAACATGTAATAGGACAATCATTGCTAGGGGTTTTCATCATTATGATTTAGCTACCCTGGAAAAGAGCCATGTTCTCCTCGTCCTTCGGTCTCGGTAATATTGCACTTTTCAGGTAGATAAATCATGGTATTGACATCAGAGACAACAAAAATTGTACAATTTTTTTGTTAAGAATAAGTAAGCTGATATAAGATATAATTAAAGTTTATTTTTACAAACGTTGACAGTAGTTTATTAATCTTAACAGACACCATATTTCTTTAGATAACAACAACTCCTCGGACAGTAAGCACCACGAGTACGTAAGTAAAGAATTAAAAAAATAGGGCCAAATAAAGGGCTTAGTTTATCATAGAAATTAAGATAAACTTTTCACATTTCTCACTCTGAAAAACGTGGAGTACATAATTTTTACAATGTACTAACAATTGGATAATAAGGATTCAAGTTTATCTTTTCTGTATAATGACAATGGCGGCAGCGATATGCCTTATATAAACGGGCGGGGTGACCAATTTATACAAATATCCTGGTGAAAATGGGTGCGAAAATTGGTGGAGTTTTGTTAAAAAACTAAGTACATTGCGAGCAAGTACAAATTTAAAGTCGAGATGATGAGATGTAGAAGAAGCCACTATCACTACAACGGCCACCTCTCTCTCTCTCTCTCATCTTACATTTTTGACTTTTTATGAAACAAAAAATAAAACAAAACAAAACAAAACATAAGTGTGCGTTTAACCAGATGCTTAATCAGATAAAGATATTGCTGTTTTTACCTTTAGGATGTGACTCCTATTGGTATCGAAATGCATTACCAATTAATTTTTATGAAAACCTTGTCTGTATTGATATTTTTGTAAAAAAAATAAAATAAAATTAAAAAAGGCCAAAGCAGAAGGAAAAGCAAAACAAGACAAGACAAAACTAAAGTAAGGAAAGACAAATATTTGATAAGAAACTACATTTTTACACTAATTTGGTAATTTAAAACTCGAAAATACTTTACTGTAAATGAGTTTTATTTCAAAGTGCAACCTCCCTGCTATTTCCAACATACACTCCACACTCTAGTGTACTTCGGCCTGCATAAGACATAATAATGTATGGTGTAGGTCAAAAGATCATACAATTACACGTTTCCAGTTCGTATTACCTTGCTTATTTTAGCATAAAACTGGTCCTGTGAAAACACATCGTCAGGTGAAGAACGCTTTCGCTGCAAGGAAAACGAAACAAAAGCAAAAATTGTTTATAGTTTCATGCAAATGAATTAATGCTTTGATTATATAAGATTTTCCTAACTATCCCAGTTTGTACCTGTTCATTAGCTTATATACGCCTGAAGCTTCCAAATTCAGATGTTGTTTTTGATACTCTCTTAAAGCATTAAGTTTTTACTTTATGGCCTTTATATTGTAGCCCACCTGTCATCATCTCATCCACAACTGGCAACCACGAGAGGTTTGTCCTTCAAACATATGCATACAGAAAAGTTATTGTATAATATAATGTACTTAAAACATTGCTAAAGTTTTGCTAGCTAAAAATTTTTGATAATGTTCTTGCTCTTTTTTATTAAAACAAGTTCAAATGTGCTTAAAATGAATTATATTTTCCTCAAGATTATTGATTTATAACCTTTTATTGACTTTAATTTGTTTGAATTTTCGTATTGAGTACTAACACTATATCCAGGCTCAATAACCATTTATACATAATGAAATTAAGTCCAAATTTTGAGTTAATTCATCTTAATACATTAAATAATTAAATGAAATTTCTTTGTGGGTTGACACTGCTATAATTATAACTTTTTAAAAAGGACGAAGTTAACTCATTTACGATTAATGTAAATTAAAAGACCCAAATATCGTTTTTCACTAGATTATATGATCAGTTTTGGGTCTTGAGGCCTGAAGTTTATTACTTTTCGCCGCTTATCTTCCACTTGACATTTCTTATCTCATTTGTATATTGGTTCCAAATGAAAGATAGTCATGCAGAAATATATGTCATACTTTTCACTGATTTTCTTGTATTATGGTAAGCGTTTAAAACTATGGAATTGTGTTTCAGATATCAGTTAGTAATCATAGGTACATGTATACAACTTCATTTCAAATCGATGATATTTATTGAAACGAAGTTTTCAAATTATAGAGGCGTGAAAGAACATTTGGGGATTATATTGATGAAAAGAAACACTTGGCATCTTTGAATATTTTATTCTAATGATTTGTGAAATAAGTGTTTTGCACCTTCAAGGGGTATGGTCACGATTTTGGTCAAAAATTATTTTTCTGATTTTGATATTTACAATGCTTTAGTAAGGCATTTTTAATAGGCAACCAAAATTTGAGTGTTATTTGTTGAGTTATGTGCGAGTTACATAGCTTACAATTCATTGCTATGTAAACAAAGCTTTTGTTTACATTTTTAATGTGAAGTGAAAATTCCAGTTTTAGACCTAAAATGAATGTGTTAAACGTATGACAAAGAATTGTGAGTCATGTATCTTGGAAATAACTTTACGAATGACTCTCAAATTTCATTTGACCAGTAGAGTTGTATTCCAAATGCATTGTAAATAATGAAAACAGAAAAATATAGTGTTTGATCAAAATCGTGACCATGCCCCTTTCAAGAGGAAAACATGATTATACAAAAATTCTATTCTACGATAGTCGTGGTTTGTTTTGATATAGGAAAGCAACCTGGTATGATTCAAAATAAAGCACGGTTCTTTCAACAAACTATGAAGATATCTCATTTGCATATTTATCATTCACAAACAAAATTATCCATCTGTATAAATATCATAATTATGTGTACCTTTATAACATATATTTCTTTAAAAAAAAAACATTGTTATCTACATATTTTGCAGCGATTTCAAGGATTTCTGCAGACTGCCCAAGACATTGGATTCGTCATCTCGACTCCTGTTACCTTTTCGTTACTAGCAACCCCATGAAATGGAATGCTGCATTGGTAAAATATTTATTGAATTAAATCAATAGTTCGGTCTTTTAAATTTTTAAGACCAATCATATAACCAACTCAAGTTTATCCATAAACGTTAAAGACTATGTGATAAGACCTTGCTTAAACACTAGGGGGAAACTGTATAAAAAAAACAACCAAAAAAAATTAATAGAATGAAGAAAATAAAAATTACAACACCTTCACAAATGTTCGTTATTATCAAATAAACAAAATGACTATCCTTCTTCAAATGTTTAGTTTTTTAAAAGTGAGTTTACATGAATTTAATCAATTATTTTGAAATTTTTTTATTATACATATGGTTTCTAGTATTGACACTGTTATTCAATCAATGTCTTTCATACATTTTGAAATACAGTACATGAACGAATACACAAAAAATAGATGGAAAATAGTAAACACATCATAGCATCAATTTGTAAGTTGGTTTGGACTTTTTTGATTTATTTCAACGTGAATTTAATATTTGTTGTAGAGTTTCTGCAAGACCTCTTATGACGCCCAACTAGCAGAAATAGGATCGTCGGACGAAAACGAGTTTATCAAGCATGAAAGCAGAACAGTCGCAGGTATGCATGTTTACTTGGCACATGTGTGTTACCATACCGTTAACGCATGAGTAGAATATCTGGTGTGTACGCTATTTGGTGGAAATTGATTTTCAACAAGTTAGCGTAGATTTGATTTAGTGTTTTTCTCTACATTTATTGTACCTTACATGCTTGTACATGTTTGAGCGGAATCCGCTGTCTGCCAAAAAATGCTCCATGGACTACACCACTGAATGTAACACATTTACAGTATAACAAATGTATTTCTTTTTTACTTCTGTGGTAAGGTGTAGTTTTTATATTTTCTTTAACACATTTTATGCATTTCACACACCATAATTAGGAAGATATATCTGAATATTCGATAATTCACATTCCCAGGATTATCTACAGACTGTTTATACTTTATGTTATGTCATTTATCAACAAAATGGGAATGTCCTTCCCATGCTCAGAAGCAGCTTGTATGTGATTCTCTCTGCTATAACTTTGTTAACATAATGGGTAAACTTTGAAGTTTGGCACGCATCATCAGCTATAATTAGGCATGCCCTATAATTGAAGCCCTTTGTAATTTTTAAGATAATGAATATGCGTTTATAATATGTTTGTCAGAGGAAAACGAATTTATCAAGCATGAAAGCAGAAAAAAATCTTAAGTCTGCATGTTTAGGGTTAAGACTCAAAAATGAAGCTTAAAAGGCAAAAATGAGACCTGACAGGTCAAACTTAGGACTATGGTACTATGGTACTCGGGTGACCATCAAGAAGCCTCTTGTTTAATCAAACTATACACCCAATAGGTACAGCAGTTGGGTCATTTTGGATCGGTGGAAGTGACATGTTGGTGGAGGGGGAATGGGAATGGATGACAAGCCACAACCTACTCACCTTCTCAGATTGGGCATCTGGAGAGCCTGACGACTTCCTTAATCAGGACTGTCTGGATCTCAAAAGCAATGCCCACTACCGCTGGAACGACTCCCCCTGTTCTTACCTTCATTGGTTTATATGTGAAAAACACGTGTAGGTTTAAGAATTGTTTATATTTATTATTGTGAAAGTTTCGTGCGTAATTTGCTACTCAAAAAAAAAAAACCTCCAAAATATGATCGTCCAAAGATCATGAAAGATATTCGACTTTTGTCAATATTTATGTCATTTCCCAAATACTAACTAATCATAGATCGACGCCTTGAAATATGAAGGGAGCAACATCGTCGGGAAACAATCTGTAATTACATTTCAAAATGTTGTTTCTTTGTATTATTATGTTGTATTTTTGATTTACGTCTCAGACAACTTCATGATCCTAGGGCTTGAGACGTATTTTTTATGAGTTTTGTAAATTAAAACCGTTATCATAATGATAAATAAAACTAATAGATATCGTTTAAAATATTGCTATGACAATGGAATACATATATATAAATATATGGAATACACATATATATATATATATAAATCAATATACAACTCAACTCAATATACAACTCAAATCAGTAGTGAAACTTAGCTTTAATCTGGGCCTCTTACAAAAACACGACAAACTGTAGTTTAAAAACACAAATTTTCTATCATTCAAGTTGTAATTACAATTATTTTACATGGCTCGTGTTGTCGTAACGGATATTTAGAGCTTTTTTCTATGCTGGATATACTTTAAAATTTGTTGAACTTTATAGCCACTTAAATTGGTAGAATTATTTTGCATCTTGCAATTGACTCGTGCAATTTTCAAAACAAAGCTTGAAACAAATTATGTTATTTCATATTATCATATATATGTTATGAAAGCCAAATAAGACCAGATTTCTCAGTTTAGACTTTGTTATAAACATGATAACTATTATCATAGAAAAATTGAGTTTTTCATAGGATTCGTAGGACAAGAACACATTTCAAAACCACTGAGTATGTTTCATAGGAATTTTATGCATTTAACTATAAAGTTACAATTTTAAAAAAAAAAACACCACGTGTTTATTATTTTCGTTTTATTTTTATAACAGTCACGCTGCTGGTCAAGGAAACTTAATTGGTTAAGAAGTCTGGCTATCGTAGAACCGTGCATGAGATGAATTAATGAAATAATGATTTCAAGTTCAATAAAATAAAAAATAATGAATATTGCTGAGTAATGTTTTATTTGAAGATAAAGCACTTTGTATGCACTTTCTTTTAAAACATTTCTATTATCATAATATAATGGGTGGCTTACAAACGCGTTTCGAGGCAAATTTGCATAATACCGGTATGGTAAATCACTAAATGGTCTCAGCGGAAATTTACACTTTAAACTTTAAAATTATATTAATTTTATAGAAAAACATGTTTCTATTATTTTCATTTTATTTTCATAACAGCAATTCGCAACCTGTTCGTCCAGATAGCGTAATTGGATAAGAAGTCTGACTATGGTAAAACTGTCCATGAGATGATTTTACATAATTATTAAATCATACTAATTTTGTATTCAATAAAAATTTAACGAAAATTTTTAAGTAATGTTTTGTGTTTTATTCCGATATGACAACTGTACACATAATACATCGAAATACAAAATTTTTATATTTCATATTTGAATGCTATTCAAACACGATTGTTTTAATAAACATATAAATAACGTTGTGTGTAACTGTTGATAAAGTACATTCCTTATATAATATGATTTTTTTTTATTCTATTGAGATATTTCAGACATCATAATTATTGGCTTTTAAGAAAAGATAGTTGCTTAGAACGGAATATGTTTTTTTTAAAATTAAGTATAACATGAAAGACAATTAAAATTAAAATGACACTCTTCAAAATGTTAAGGCTTTTTGCGTTCCTAACACTTTGACTGGATTAGTAATGTAAAGTTACATGAGGAATGTAAATATGAGTCTTCTGTTAGGATGGAAAATGACAATGAAAAAATCCCATTGTGTCAAGTACATTGATGAAAGTTTAATACTATATAATAAATTAATTATATTCTAACAAGTTGGAATTGCGGAATGAAAATGTAATTTTTTTTTCTGCAATGATCGCTACTTTCATAACCCGCGTGTATCAACAAAGAAAGCATTTTATTGATTATATTTACAATTTTTTTTAACAAATTAATGAATTGATTGAAAAAAAAAGTAAGTAAGATTCACTCAATCACTGTTATTGTACATCAGTACGTTAGCAAAAAGAAACTGCCAAATCGTCACCTATGGGAATTTGAGTGTGACATCATCATAATTATTTCGTGCAGTTCGTGATTTTTCTTAGGTCTCTGTAGGCTTCGACCAATCGATAAACGGGGCGTGTAGATTTCAGTCCTGTCAGTTTCCTGTCAGTTTCAGTCGCTGTAGGTTTCGACCAATCGATAAACGGGGCGTGTCGATTTCAGTCTGGCTGTTTCTGTAGAGCTTTGAATTACCTGCAAGTTTCCGTAAGAAATAGAGGGAATCATACTCGGTAGATGTAAATAAGTGAATAAAAATGACATGTCCTGATTAGTGTTAATAGTTTAGATCGTTTGTCACTTTAAATTTATCGATGGTTTTTAACACCCTGTAATAGTGAATTTCGTTCTTGTTATTAACCTTCGAAGTTGTCCTTTCATGAATGGAATGGGTGGACTTTTGTACATATGTGAAGAAATTATTTTAAGCAGATCAGACAAGACTCGTTTATAGATCACGTGACTGTTTATCGTCTTAATCTCAGCTGAAAGAAAACTTATCAATCAGAAACAACATCCGTTGAAAATACAACTTACAAATAATGTGTTCGCATAGGTGAAGGTTTATGATGTATATATTTACATTTTCCAGTGTCTCTGTCTGTGATAACACTACGAATCGATTTTGTACTATACAGCCCAATACATTCAAACGACGTATTGTTGGCGGCGCAAGCGGGTTTGCATAATCAATATTATAATATTTAATCGTACAACTGCTGAAAATTATATAAATATAAGTAATAAGGAATCATTCTTTGAATGTTACGAGGCGATAATTTCGGTCGGGGCGTTCGGGCTTTATTGGATTTGATCACGCCCCGACCGAAATTATCACCTCATAATACTCAATCAATGATTCCTTATTCCTTAAATATAGTCACGTAGAACACGCTTACCGAAATTAAGGTCACATGGCATGCGTGGTACAGACGAGTAACATTATGAAAGGTTATGCAAGATATGATGAGGAAGACCAACTCTTTCTTTACAAATGAGCTCAGCGCGGTACATTTTCCTCCTTTCACATGTAGATAAATTTTGACAAAAAATATTGACCAGCTAAGGAGAAAAATGTACCTATATGCGCTCGTGTATTTTAAAAGCTTTTATATAATTGCGGGGCGGAGCTAAAAGTTAACTGCGATTGAATGTAAACATTATAATATCCATACCATAAATATGATGTATATCCACCATGTGATTGTTTTTTATTCTAGGTATGAAAGGAATTCTATGAGGGTAGACATATATCAAAATATAAGATTAATTAAGGACATGTACACGTACATGCCAATTAAACGAAATAAAACAGAAATTCCAAAATCCATTGCCAATTTACTAAATGTCGTATTTCACATAATTGTTAAATGATTCTTAAATTAATTTCAAAATGATAAGTCTGACAAAAGTGAATAGATCGCAAAATGTTACCAATTTGGTATTTATATTAGAGGAAACACAACAAATACTTAGATAATATGGTCATGGTCCTCCGTACATGTATGTCTCGTAGAATTCTTATCAGTATTTGATACATGTGTACTATCCAAAAACAAATTTGGAAGTCTGAATAACATAACAATTAGCATGCAGAGATTTTTATTCCTGGCGATATTGTTTATCTTTTTAATCTTGGGTAAGAATTCGAATTCTCACTCGCTGTATGCAAGATAAAAAAATAAATATATATAAAACTAACATGTGCATGTAATATGTTGATTTGACTGATGCCTCACTCGTCGCGTTTTAAGAGGGCTGGGTGGTTTTGGCTATTTTAAGATTATATTGGTCTCTTTGAGAAGAGAAGCTCTTTATAAAAAAATATCTTTAAAGAGCTTCTCTTCTCAAGGAGACCAATATAATCTTTATTTAAAATATATAGGATAATATTCAAATTTCAAAACAAATAATTTGGATTTTCTTTGCCAATTAATAGTTTATATCTTAAAAATCATAACTAAAAATTAAAGATAGATCTGTTTGTTAGTTAGTTGACCATCCAGCCTCCTTAATCCCTTAATTGTAGCTGTCATGATAATTGATACAACTATAATTCCAAAAATCCATAATCATAATTTACACATATTCTTTTGAGATGAAATTATAAATGAATATGTAAAATTACCATATAAATTTTTTAAAACCCTACCCGTATGGAATAAAAATTTGATGCATAATTATATTTTACCTACATGTACCATGAAACTGATTTATGTCATTCAAACTCTATTAATATAAATGATTTTACCCACATGCTGTAAGCAACTATTTCTGTCGTGAATGTTTACAGATTTTCGCCATGTGTCCGCAAACTGTCCCCACGGATGGGACCACCATTCGCAATCCTGTTACCTGTTCGTCTTTCGGTACCCCTTGGAATGGATTGATGCTGTGGTATATTTGGTTTGCATATTTTTGTTTGACAGTAGAAATTTTAACAGAAACATAGGAATGCATTTTTAGTTGATTAATTTATCAATTTCAATTGGTTTTTATTATAGAGCTTTATGACTATAACCTAATCACTAGAGCTGTGAGCCTGTGAGCTATTCTGATCACCTATCGTCCAGCGTTCATTCAATCAGCTGTTGTCTTTGAACCTTTCATATACTCTAGTTAGCTCCTAGAATTATGGAGCCAGTTTCAAACAAACTTGGCCAAAGAACCATCTTTTGATAAAGTGGAATTGATATTTAAAAAGGCAATACTATTTTTAAAGGGGGGGGGGTAAAAAAAATATGAAAAGAATATGCATATGGTTTTGCTTATGACAGCTGCTCTGAAAATGCAAACATATAGAGAAAACATTTATGTATTGTAGATTTTGAATTATTTGAATTGCGAGTCCCCGATCAATATTGGGGCCCCAGTTGGGATGCAAAGTTTTACTAATATAGGAATACACAAAGAAAATTTTTTGAAGATATTCTTGACAAGATCTGAAATGCTACAACAATTACATGATTATGAGTCAGATCTTCAATCTTCATTATGACAATTGTTCATGTAGTATAGATTCAACATTTTTGAAAGTATGAATGTCGGTCCCAATGAGCTCTTCAAATCCTTTGTAATGGTTACATTCATAATTTTATATTTATATTGCGTATATTGTAGAGTTACTGCAAGATGCTTGGAGCCACGCTAGTGGAAGTGAATTCAGCAACAGAAGACCACTATCTTAGGCAAAGATTTAGACAACTATCACATTCTTCAGGTTGGTTTAATTAATGTTTTTGTTTGTTGAAATTTGAAGACTAAGTGCATAGACAACTTTCATTTCATAAATATACTATGATAGGCAAGATAAGTACAGGAACATATTTTGAAGACGTTGTTTAACTATTGTTAGACCAGCGATTCGCACTCAGTACTCATCTATTACGGTAATAAATGAGTCTGACTTAGATTAGAAGACATTGCACAATTTTACCCTGTGTTTGTTTGTTTTGTTTTATTTTTTTATTAATTTTGTACAAGACGAATGTTTTTGAATGCATTGCATGCCTTGGTTTGTCTCTCAGTACACAGAAAGCGACGTTCTATATATTACAAGTAATAGTTTTTACTGTATTACATTATAACGAACGACATACTAGAATCTTACATCATAAAAAAATCTTACAAATATATTGCAGTGAACATTTGGCTTGGAGGAAGTGACATACTGAGTGACGGATCGTGGGTATGGGTGGGCTCCGGTGAAGCTTTTTCATACACTGGATGGTACCCCACAGAGCCCAACAATTACCATGGAGGCGAACACTGCGCACTGATGATGTCCAATAACAACCAGGACTGGGCAGACACAAATTGTGCTTCCAAAAATTACTTCATTTGTGAGACGTCCGCGTAAGTGGTCAATTCTACAGTCTAGGTTACCGTGTCCATCACTTTTTGTTGATTTTCTTAAATATACATATTTCTCGGTAAAAAAAACGATTGAAATCAATATATGACAAAAATTCCAAGATTTCCTCTTTATATCCGAAAGAAATTGACAATCAACTAACAAAAATACCTTTAATACGGGGATTTATTATTGGAAATATTGACATCTTTTCTCCATTCGGAAACCATTCAGAATACCTCGAACAATTTTTCAACGTTATCATCCGGGTACTTTCAATGTCTGTTGCAATGCAAAATCCTCGTAGACATAACCTTTTTTTCACCTTGTATTAAAACTTGATAAGCTAGAGGTGGCGTTTTAAAAGAGAAATCTTGGAATTATTTTCTACTTTTGAATGAACTTCGTTTCTATAAATACCGAGTAATTAAGCAAAATTTGAATCGAGGATATCTTGGGACAGAGTGTAATGTTTAACATCAAAACCTGGTCATTTAGTTTCTCATCATAATGAAACTGTATATACTTAATATATGTTATAGACTCATTACTTGTTTTCTTACCTACAGGTCCAATATAGTCCATCAGTTGTTGGGATAGTTCCTTGTTATCATTATAATGCAGCATTCAAGATATTAAACCTAACAACTTAAACAGTAAACTTGTATATTTGATAAACTCATTATTTAAATAAAATTGTCACTGTGCCTCTCTTGTTTCCTCTTGTTTTAGATCTTAAAACCAAATTAGAATATACAACCTTATTGTACATCATGTAATTATAATTTTACAATGATTGGCCAACCTGGATCGAGCTTATGCGTCACTTCCGGTAGCTAGGTAGTAACAGAAGAAAATTCTATGAATTTGATATATTTTATACATGTATGTGTTACAAAATGCACCGGCACAAAGATAATAATTATTGACAATAAATTACAAATGAAGGTTGAACATAGAACTCCTAAATTACCAACGACCGCATCCTTATTTTGAGAAGAGACACACGGAAAGATAAAAAAAAAAAGCCATATGTTCCCTCTTTGTTTCCATACAAACTTACATGTATACACATTCTTATCTTTACAGTAATTTAGTCATTGATTATACTAGTATTCAGTTCTAACATATATAGATAAAATGCAGATTTTATCAATAGTGAATGTATTGTTCTATCTGTTTCTTGGTAAGAATTTTTTTTCCTTGTCCGTTCGGTCTTATTTGGTTATATGTCCTTTTTGTACAATTTCTTGTAATGCATGTTCAGAAAAAAAGTATCGAATATCTTATTTTACAATTGTTTTTTGGCGAATAAGTTGTTTTCGTCTGAAAAATCATTTTTGTTGACAGAATTACATTGCCTCTTATTAAGTAAATATGGTTGGTATAGTGTTTCAGCCCAGCTCTGCCAACTGTCCCGCTAACTGGACTCAGCATTCAAACTCGTGCTACCTATTTGAAGCTCGCTACAAACTGGAGTGGATAAAAGCTCTGGTAAAACAGCAGTAAGAACCACACATTGTTGCATGTGGGTTTGAATATACCATAAAATCAAAGACTTCAGACAGTATTCATATAAGTTGTTGAACTTGTTTATCAATCGTAAAAAAAAAAAACCAACATTTTAAATTTGTTTTAGTAGTTATAGCGCAAAACGATTGGAGAAATAAACTGATGGAATGAATTGTAATGTTGTTATACACACAGAAATGTAGGTCTGATTAAAATGCAATGTTTCGCCTCCCCCCTACTCGTGCATGCGAGCACAACTTGATTTAACAGGGTTCTGTGAACCTCTATGCAAGCCATTCTGTGTTAATTATTAGCCGATACATGTATTTATTAATGTTTTTTATTTGAAGTTCCCGATTGCTAAAAAGCCTTGTCGTGAATTCAGGTTGTAAAAGTTTCATTCATTATAATTTACACTTTGCTTAATCATATTGTTTGTGTACTTTATACTGTAAAAGTATTGCTTCTTCTTTTTAAGTCAATGCTTGTGATTGAATGATTTTCATCGAGATAAGTAACTTGCACGTACAAAACTTTGCAGAACTTTTGTAAGACACTCGGGGCTACATTAGCTGAAGTGGAAACATCCACAGAAGACAGTTTCCTGAAGCAGAAAGCTAGACATCTCAATGGTTTCATCTTCATTTCTAACATGATTTAGATATACAGTGTATATTTATAAGATTAAACTATATATAACTTGAAAAATTGAGCACTTTAAAAAATCATAAATAGGAATTCATGTCCATATAATTAATTAATTTAAGGATTTTCATTATTTACAGTGTGTTTTACTGAACAATTCTGAGTAAAACATTTTTTTTTCTTTATCTTGTTTTCATTAAAGAACGATATTTTTTGCAATGCCACAAAAACTATTGGATTGTAGACAACTTTTGGCTCGGGGGCAGCGATATATTGGTGGAGGGAGAGTGGGTGTGGGCCAGCACCCACGCAGCTATGACCTACACTGGTTGGCACATCGGACAGCCAAACAACAACCGGTTTAACGAACACTGCCTGAGTATGGCGCGAACCCTGAACGCAGACTGGGACGACCTGCTTTGCTATGACAGAATTTCGTTTATTTGCGAAAAATCTGCGTAAGGATTGATTCAGTCTGTTCTAGATCTTTATCAGATTTTTTGTCTTTGCATCATTTTGATACATTTAACGTGAATTAACCCCTTTCTTCCCTACCCCCCTCCCAAAAAAAAAAGAAAAAGAAAAATAGTTTGACGATGGGCTAAAAAAATGTTGTTGACGAACCCCCCCCCCCCCCACCTCTTTACGAAAAAATGGATGTGGTTTTTAAAAAAAAATATAGAATCGCGTTCTTTATCCCCATTTGCTTTGAAATAATTTTTTCATGTGTTTGTGCACAGGGTTAATGTCGGTGCAGCATATGCAGTGATTGGATAGGAAACGACGACATATTTGTGTTTTTTTATGAACAGCTTTAATATGTTTTTGACGAAATAAAAATACGATATTCACACTGACGCTAGTTCTGTGTTGTTGAGTTTTCTTTTGTGGCTCATTTTTTTTTCTTGTAATTTTGTTACATTATACTGTAGAAACACATAAATTCGTTTGGGTTATAATTTCGTTGTTTTTAAACCAACTAAAATTTTATTGATTTCGTGATATCGTAATCTCTAAAATGTATCACAGATCAACTCTTTATTTATGAATACTTGGGTGAAAAATTCGTCATGAATTTAATTTCGTTGATTTATACTGCCAACGACAATAACGAAATTAAATCCTCAACGAATATTTCTGCATAATTATACAGTATATATTCGTCTTTAATATCTCTTCATTTCATTTTCATGATATCCGTCTGTTTGTGAATTAATGTTGATTTATATACAATAAATTATAGAAAAATATGAATAAGATATATATAAATGTTTATTTTAAACTGAAATAATATATCAACTGTTTTAAAACTTCGCAAAATATTTTAAAATAATACAAACGCAACTGCAACTTTCAACAGCATGGTTTTGTTTTAAGCATTGATATGTACATTTTTTTTTAAATCAGATACACTCTTTAAGATATTTTTGAAAGTAAAGCTTCTTGTCATATACTATTATAACACAGCAATTTTATTATGAAGTCGTAAGCCTTAAGACAAGACAAAGCATGTTCATCTCGAAGTCTTGTATTTTATTTTAATTTCACTTCACAAAAGGTTTAACCCACAGCCACAGGCACTTGTTTCTGCGCCGAATTTAACCCTTAGTAATAATAACTGCATGTTCACCTCTTTTAGAAAATCATTATTGATATTGAATACAAAATCACAATTTCTGAAAATATTCTTTAAAGGTCAATATTTTTTATGGTCTTTTTAATGTCTATTTCCATTGAGAATTTTTTAAACAGAATGAAATATCCATTATTTTTCGGATGGTTATGATAGCCGAAACGGTTATGAAAGCTACATATGTACACGCTACAGTGGGCCTATATGTCATAAAAAGTACTAGTAGAACAATCACTTAAACAAGAAGTTTTTATTGACGTGAGATATCAGCGCCTATAAGTGAACCATTAATTTATTTTTTTTATTTTTCCTCTGGAGTCCAAACCGTTTTTATTGGTTACTGTAAACAATAGGAATTTCATGTTTCCAAACCTAAATAAAATAGATATTGATAGATCATATATCATGACTGAAAATTTTGATTTATCGTCGTAAGATGTAATACTTAATTTAAAGATATATTAGGAAAACAAACAATTGCGTTGACTCCAAATTATCATCGGGCACGATTATTGGACATTTAAATCGGGCTCGAAATATAAACGTCTTTTATTTACATCCGGGCAATTTGTATCCAAAGCAATACACAACATTCTTCCGGCGACGCATTTTGGTGAATATTTTTTCGGAGAATTTATCTCTTATTTCATCCAAAATGAGTCGAGGAACAAACAGTATTCTAAGTGAGATAGAATGGGACGAAGGCTTAAGCATGCCTGTGGCGAATGCCGAAAACAAAGCGCTGGAAGACCAGGTAAAGCCTTTGAAAAATGCTTATGTTGCTAGATGAATGACATTTGTTCCCTGTAATATCTCTTTAATTTTATGATATATATTTATATATTTCAGATAATATTTTCACAGAATACTTGTACATTTTATTTTATTACATTCTTTTTTTATTCCGTTAATTTCATTATAATGTTATTTGTGCATGTGGGTATCATTTACATGGTTTCATTAACAAAATTTGATATTCAGATTCAAGATAGTCAGAAGAGGGTAGTTGCTGCCACAAATGATTTGGAGGAATTTGACGATCGCATCCATGCTATGTCTGAACATCTTAAGAATGTTCGACAGGAGCTGCAACACACACAGGTTTGTGAATTGGATTGCTGATTAGTGTACCTATATCTTCGTAACAAAAATGCATTGTATCTAAGTATAAACTTTAATTTAATTAATTAATTAATTAAATTTTCAAAATCTACCTAGTTTAATTCTAATAGAATCAATTTCCATTTCATTAATTTCAACTGATGACATTAATTGTTTTGTGATACGTGTATAAGCTACACGAACATTTTATTGTTGATAATTAATTTTGGTCATTTATTTCTATATTTGCTATTACAGGGTCTTACAAATGCCCGGAAAAAAGAGATTGACACAGAAAATCACATGTTGATGATAGCTCAAAGAGAAGAAGGCCGCCTTAAACAAGAAGTCAGAAAATTGGAGAAAGAGCTCGAGGAATTCAAAGAGAAAAAGAATGTTTTTGAGGTATTTTTCTTTAATTTTATGTTGCTTTGTTCTGCAAAAACATCTAGCTATTAAAGAAAACAAATTTCTACACAAGTTTGCTGGCCAAAACTTAATTATTCCAGTACTAGACCTTATTGATACCAAAACACATTTTTGCTGTACTGTAGATTTGTATGTGATTTTTTTATTTTTCAGAACAACATTTTCAAACAAACACAGAAGTTGGAGGAGATGAAATCCCAGATGAACTGGGACCAGCAGGCTTTAGAGGCGTGGCTGGAAGAGTCTGCAAGGAAGGATGAGGATTCCATGGCTATTCAGAAATACACTCGACAGGATGAAAGCAAAATCAAGGTCAGTGCTAATCAATGCATTTCATTATTGCAGTTTTAGTTTTGGGATGATTTTGTTCATGTCTTGTTATAATTAAGAATGGGAGGAAATTGCCTATCTTGATATTTCCAAAAGAATAGAGGATGAGTTTTGTATACTTTATTGGGTTTAATTAACACTAACTTGATATTCTTCATCTGTGTAAACACAGATATGTGAATCAACAGTATCATTAATCATAAAAAAAATTCAGTCCACATAAAAAAAAATAATATCTAAAATAAAAAAAGATTTTTTTGTTTCATCATAAATTATGTCAAATTGATGATTTTGTTTGTGTGTAAAAATTTGAGCATACCAGTAATGAAACAGACATCTATTAATAACGATGTTTGGATTTTCAGGAATTGTCTTTAAGAATGGAAAGACTGACAGATGAATCCAAGCAGAAAAAGCATGTGCTTGAACATGAAACAACAGAAACTTTAACAGCTCAGATAGAACTGGACAAAACTGCAGAGGACTTCCGAAAGGCTCATCAAGAGCGTCAGAATTTAATAGAACAGTGGGAACATACTATTGAGCAAATGCAGCGTCGTGACAAAGAAATGGATCTCCTTGCAGCGGTTGGTTCTTGTTTCACCTCATTTTTATTGTAGATTTGGCTTCTGCTACACATTGTGATGATATAAGCATTAAGAAAAACCCCAATCTGTAAGAAAAATTTTCATTGTAGAAATTGGCAAGAGTGAAAGCAGTAGTTAGAAATAGGGAAGAAAATATTAAAGAAAAACAGCTGTTTCTGAGAAATGAAATAGATAATAATAAACAATATGAAAAGAAGATTTCACAGGCAGAGAGAATGTCGGCCAAATTCAGAATCGATTACCAGGAGGCGGAAACACAGAGAGTGCAGTTCCAAGATGAGGTTTGTAGTTGTAGGCTTGAAATTAAATAACCAACCAATCATAAATCTTTCTTTCACGCATGAAGTCAATGCAAATGGCAAAGATAAAAGTGTCAACAAGTCTAATGCACTTACATGCATGTATCCACTGCTGTTAAACAGGTAGTGTTTTTTTTAATATTTTAGTTGGATGCCTTGAAACGCACTGTTGACCGCACTGCCACTGATCTTGAAGTTACAAGGTCACAGGTCTCTCAACTGAAGAAGGATGTCCAAGAGAAAACCAACAAGTAAGTATATTTTCGTTTGTTTTTAATTTTACCTCAAAAATTTTGTCAGTGAAAGTTCTTATTACCTTTCCTACATACTGATAAATTATTTATTTGATTAGATAAAATTCATAGAAATATGTTTGGACACTTTTTCAGACTTCAAATGGCAAAAGATTTGAGGGAAACATTGGTGGAAAAACTAAAAATAGCCACAGAGTCGACCCTGAGTGCCGAGGAGAGAGCTGCACGCATGGACGAGCTTTTGGAGGAGGAAGAGAAGGTGCAGAAAGAGTACGACCAGAAGCTGAAGGCCCTCCGGGACCTCCAGTTCAGGAAGACTCAGGAGATGCATGAATGTAAAGTGAAGGAGAGGAACACAGAAGCTGAAATTCAGGTCTGTACTGTTTGGAGTTACTGTAAACGTAGTACATTTGGTATTCTATAGAGTCATGCATATTTTATTTATTTGAATAGATACCTTAAGAAATGACCTAAATCAAATCTGTAGCTATCCTTACTTGCTGAAAAGTGAAAATCAATTTCTGCCAAATACCAAATACATTGTACTGGTAAAGTATACCTGTACGTACCGTACATGCTATTAAACTGACGTGTCATGTTTTTCTTGATTTTAGGGAAGCCAAGCTGCCATTCGTAACCTCAACAGTAAGATATCCAAAGTGGACACAGATGCCCTCAAACAACAAGAAATCATATACAATCAGGTATGTGACATTCTTTAAACAGTATATAATATATTGATTATTTCATTTCAAATTGTATTACAAAACATAGAATGGCTGGTCAAGTAATATGGGGCTTGTAACTTACTCATCAACTATTCCATTTAAATGCAAAATGATACAGATACAGATATCATAGTATATAAGGGTTAATTTGATGTCTCTGTAATGAGTATATGTTGTTTTAAATAAATGTAGGACTTTGCTGTTCAACAACTGGAGAGGAGAATTAACAGAATGCAGGGAGAGCGAAGCAATGAAGAAAAGATTGCCTTGGAAGCCAAAATCAAGGATCTGAATGATGACTTGGAACAGAGGAACAACACTCATACTTTGTTGACCCTCCAACTCAAGAGGCTTCAGGTACATACTAGTGGAAAGTGGATGTAGAAACACTTTATGAAGAAAGAGAATTTCTAAATATTTTTTATTTACATGTATAAAAACGGGAAATTTGAAATAATTTTTTATGTTTCAAGTTTTAAAAATTCAGTTTTAGTATGCTTGTTTGTGACCTCCTGTGGATATAATTTTTGCATTGCTTATGTATCTGTTGTAATGTTATGTAGGCGGGATGATAAATTTTATGTACAGGTACTCTGTAATTATGAAATGCACAATGAGTAGGGAATTCCAACTTTTTTTCCAGGATGACATTCGCAGAGTTAAAAGAGACCTGGAGAAGTCAGGGGCGGAGAAGGGTGACCTGACCAGTAAGATAGAAGAGCTCAACCTGTACAACGACAGCTCAGAGAAAGAGCTGAGGAAGATCATCCGAAACAAACAGGTCAGAACCGAGCTTAAAGGGAGACAACTTAAAAACAATTCACTTCATTTATTTCAGTACATTGTATTAAGTGAATTCATTAAAATGTTTTAATATGAATATGATGTATGTCATTTTTAGTTCCATAGATTATTGAACAAATTCATGAAAAAGTTTATGAATTATTGAATATGACACATGTCATTCTATTTGAATTTTATAGGATATGATGGTGGATCAGAATATTCTCAAACTTGAAATCAAGAGACTGAGAGAGATGCTGAATTCGAAGGCAGATGAAGTGTTTAGTCTAGAGAAGCGAAGACTGCAGCTGGAAACGGTATTGAACTTTGAACTTCAATTTGTAAATGGATTATTATCCAAATTAAATAAATTGATGAGCTTGATAACTATAAAGTTTTAAAATAAAATTGACAAGTAATGAATACATGTAAGATTAAAAGTAAATAAATTTGATTTTAAGTAAGAAAATGTACAATACTGAAAATTGCTTACCATAGCTGTTTTAATAATTAATATGTAAAAATTTGACTACTTGCCTGTAATAAAGGCCATGAATGAGAGACACCAAGAGATAGGTATACACAAGGAGATGTTAGACGCTCAGTATCGTGCTGCTTCGGCTGAGAGGCAGCAGATCTCTGCCGAATTACACGAACGAATCTCCAAGATCGAAAAATTAAGAAGCAGGTCTGTTTATTATGTTATTTTGAATGGCAGCTCTGAAGCTCACTGTGAAAGCTAGAATTCAGGCAGCCTAGGCCCATAAAACTTAGACCAGCTGACTTTTAATCTCAGTCTCACTTTACTCTTTTCCGCTTTATATTCCTTTTGTGTTAGTGAGATTAGATCAAAAGTGAGCTCCTATTAGTTTTGTGGAGCCAGGAATTTTTAAGTAGAATCAAAATACTAACAATTCAGGAAAGAAACAGTTTTGGGGGTTTCCCTTTCATATGCTCACAGCTAGCTTCAGGTGGCCAAGAATTTTTACAACATTTGGTTAATTAGTTTGAAATAATTTCTGCCAGGCGATGAAAGAGAGGCGGCAAGAAATATTTATTCATAAGGAGATGTTGGAGGCACAGCATCGTTCTGCTAACACAGAGCGCCAGCAAATCAGTGCAGAGCTGCAGGAGAGAATATCTAAGATAGATAAATTAAGGAAGAGGTTGGTCAGAGGCTGACATAGATACTAGAATGTCTGCATGTCTCTTGAAATTACATATACTTCCCTTAAATACTTTCTCAGATTACCTGAATCTCATTTTTCTGACTTCTAATATTTGATTTCGTCGTATATCTCAATGATATGTTGATATGCTAGCTATACTGTTTTACACTAAATCTTTTACTACTATGCATGAACAGAGTCCTTGAAACTTATTTTTCCTTTCTACTCAACTGTCTCTATCTCTGTCTATAGTTAATATGATATCTGTAAACCAATACTGCAGATTCCTTATTTTACGCAAGTTCGTAATTCCGCGATTCAACCATTTGGCATCAAATCATAAGAATATAAAATCGTGAATGCCAAATTTTTATCATAGTTTCATTTTAGTGTACATCTGTCTGAAAAATAAAAGACATTTTAAAACCTGCGAGATGTGCTTTTCTGTTAAATTAGGAATCTGCAGTAATCTGTTTGTCGTATATAAACTGACTTCTGGCAGTGTTATACACAGTAACTGTGTATTACCTTTCTTTTCCTTTCTTTACCTGTAACTGCATTGATATCCTCTTATGTTAATTTGCATGACAATACATATATTTTTCTGTAAAATTATGTGAATTGTTGCACCATACATTTTTGTTAGTCTTCACATTCTGTACATTCTAAAAAATGTAAACGTCTTGTTAATTTCTTTTCCAAATTAATCTTATCAGTTATTAAGAACATCACGGATATCAATTTTGCGATATTTTGATGATCTTAATAATTAAACCATATTTTAGTTAGATTGTTTTTACTTTGTGTACTTAATATCAAAAACAACTTTTTTGATAGTTAATAAAATATATCAAAACCCCATGACTATCAATATTTAATGATGATAATGATTTAATTATATTAAAAAAATTTCTTTGGTGAACAAATTAAATTTCAAAAAACAACTTTGCAAATTCCAGATATGAAATCCTGATGGTTTCCATGGCACCACCAGAGGGAGAAGAGGAGAGATCACAAGCTTATTATGTCATCAAGGTAAAGCCCTTTATATAACAGTAATATTCATAAATCACTCATTTCCCCAGAATTCCCCAGAATTATGATTCTGTTGGATTGTTTGACATGTACTTTTAAAAAAAATCTAATCCTGTTAATCTGGATCTGTTGTGATTAGGCTGCTCAGGAGAAGGAGGAGCTCCAGAGACAGGGAGATGATCTGGATGCCAAGATCCGGAAGGCCGAGAAGGAAATCCGGGCCCTGGAGAACACCCTGAAACTAATGAACAATCGGAACGAAACATACAGGAAAAGCTTCAACAAAGTCACTGAGTCTAGTAAGTCCTTCTTAAAGTGTTCATTATGTAAACCATAATACTTGGTCCAAACCATTTGAATTCAACATTTAAAATCTGCAAATAAAATAACCTTTGCTTCATGAATCTTTTTCCCTCTCTATAATTAAAATAATGTTTATTGTGTAATTACATTATAGTAAGATCAAGCCATGTTCATTGTAAAGGATGAAGGTGCATAGTTTATGTACTTTCTATATATTACTGTAAATGTATTATATTTGGCATGTATGATTTTTTACGGGAAATATTTTTCAATAAGTTGGTGTGGATTTGATTTAGTGGAAGCCACATTCTGCCAAAAATGCTAAATAGAACATACAGCCAAATGTAATACATTTACAGGAATTATATTTGATGAAATCCAGTATCAGTAGAATTATCTCAATTATGTGTCTTAATGTTTAACAGGTGATGAGATGGAGGAGAAAGGACAGCTTGAGGAGCAGATGAGGGCAGTCATGGACAAGTTCAAGTACAAGCGGCGTCAGATCCGCGAGCTCCAGGAGGACCTTCAGACCATGAGTAATACCCTGGACAATCTCTCCAGGGACGAGCAGGCGTACGATGAGATGATTGAGGAGAAAGAGGTAAGGATGTCCCCTACTTTATACTGTTAATTCCTTATATTGTGCAAGTACTTAATTCTGCGATCCTGCTATTTTGTATTAAATTGCAAGAATAGAAAATCGCGAATGCAGAACTTTTTTCCTAATCACTTATTGTTCTCAACTCTCAAAAAATAATGGCGAGATTGAAAATCTATGAAGGGTGCTTCTCGCAATTTTACGCAGATATTAATTCCACGCGTTTGATTAGGAATCTACAGTACTGGGTACAGTTAAAGACTTGTAAATACAGTAAAAGGCTTACTATAGTACATTGTACTGGTAATTTTGTATATTCATTTGACTGAAACTTTATACAGAAATCTTTTCACTTTTGCTCTTTAGTAAATGTACCATACAGTATTATTCTTGATAAACATCGAGTGTCATTGAAAATTTTTTTTCACAGAATAAGAGATTGCAGCTGAATAAGGAACTGGATGATTTGAGAAACAAACTAGAGAGAGTAGCTAAGCAGGTAAACATTGATAGTCAATAATCCAATCTATTTTAAAATGTCATAAAGGAAAATCACCGAAATAAAACTATAGAGTCTGACAAAGACGTGTACATCTGTATACATGAAATTATGTAGTTTACATGTACAGCAACTACAAATATAGTATCTATATGAATTTTAGAACTCCAAATATGCCAGGGAGCTTAGGTCAGCAAAGAAATCCAAAGGGGAGACAAATGAAGAGGTAAAATTTTATTTCATTCTTCTTTTTTTTAAACAATTGCTTAACAATTAACTTCTTGAACTGAATTATTTTTCAAGACTTGCATGTAGAATCTAACAACTGGATTTCTTTTTTACAAAAAGAGTGTTAGCTTGTGTAAATGTTCTATTGAATACATATCAAGATGTACTTCAATGTACTAGTATTTGTCATTTTTGATGCAATTTCGTTACAGAAAGATTTTGATGTCCGTGAACTTCGAGAGTTCAACAGACAGATTATGCAACAGATTGGAGATGTTATCCAGAAACATCCAGATATTGGTGAAGCTGTCAACATGTACTTCTCACAGGTCTGAAGACTTTTTGAATAAGTGAAAATTGTTCAAATTGAATTTAATTTTTAAAGTATTGTATCAAAAAATTGCAGAGCAAAGCCAATTTATAATTTATTTTCTACTTAATAAAAGCAATATGTATGAGTAAAAAGTTTCTCAGTTCAAAGTCTGTATGAAAAAAATTTTATGATAAAAACCGATACAGTACAACAATTCAATTCCTGCCTTCTGATGACTTCTGCTTTATTTTTAGGCCAATCTCCCTCCCCCCACCCCCAGCGGTCGACAGCCAGGAAGTGCCCGCAGTAGTCTAGGATCCGTCCGTAGTAGTTCCAGCATCAAATCACCCCTCGGTAGTGGGAGGCCAACACCAGTCCAGATAGGGGCAGAATTTGGGGGTAATTAATCACCAGTTCATATATACATATATGTCTGTTGTTATATTTGCCTAGTTTAAGGATTTTGAAATTTAAACTTAAATTATTTGTCATAGTTAGCCTTATTTTTATTATTGCACAAACACATAGCCCTTATTGTAATTATAAGGAAAGATTTTACATTATTTCATATTTTCAAAAATTATTTTAAATGTTATATAAATCCATATGGGTTTAATGGGTTAATGGATCTTTTCTTTCTTGCACAAAGCCTTAAACCTTATTGTGGTGATTTTGAAAGAAGTTTTTTATTTCATATTAATTGTTCAAAAATTATTGTATATGATGAATCCGTGGTGTGTTTTATTTATATACATTGTAACCAGATGTATAATGGATATTGTATCTCTGCTTTCAGCAATGGGTTCCCCGGCCGGTTCTCGTAGCTCCAGCTCCATGGGAAGTGTCAGGAGTTCCGGAAGCAGAGCAGGAACAGGGAGGCGATAGGAAGTTATTCCCTCTGTACAACCATCCGTCCAGGATGTATCTTAACTGACTGTGATAATATTAGCCGAAGGCGGAAGCATACACAGAATTTTTATGTTTGTGAATGCTTTATTGAAGGACTGTATGAATGTGTGAATGTTTCTATTTTAAAAAAAAAAACTTTTTGTACTATATTATCCTTGATATCTGTCATCTATGTTGTGAACTTGAAAGAATGTGAAGAAATATGATTACGTAAATTGATACTGTTTGTTTATTTAGACTGAAGTAAATTATTTCACCGAGTTTAGTTTTATTTATGATGAGCAAAAAGTATTTTGAAGCTTTGAAACCCTTGGTAATTTTTTTCTTAAAAAAAAAAACCCGATCGAATGCACCACACCAATGGGTAACTACTTAGTTAAATACTGACCATACATTCCTTTTTGCAGATTATAAAAAAGTCTTCTATTAAGCCCCAGAGAAACATTATTACAAGCGCATTTGCATTGCGTTTCATGATTCCAAACGATAAAGAAGTGCTATTTGCTGTAGATACCGTAGAATGACGTAAGCGCCAGACTTTGTCAGCGTAAATCTTTGTAAACCCGTAGATCCTGGAAGATTTTTGATCAATGTCTAATAGAAATAGGAAAAAAATGAAAATAAAAGTTTTTCCAGACACACTAAAATCAATGCTTTCAAATGCCAACAGACTTCATGAGAATAAAATCGCGGAATCCAATTAGAGGCCGATTTGGAGACTGGCAGTTTTGTTGGATTCATGGACAGGATTTTAATGGAGGGGGGCTTTCAAATGGCGGTCCAGAATACGGGAGATAAAGCCCACACTAAATCCCATATCGCTTGGAGCGATCTGGCAGGCCAATGGATCGGGGCTTGATTGACATTCGGTGTTTAGGTTCCAGTCAGTGTCCTCTCTGACCAGATTAAATCGGAGGTTTGATCTTTTCATTTTTTTTTTTCAGAATAAACTTTCCACTAAAATGGAGGTATAACCGTTGCTTTAGAATAAGAGATCGACCCTGTTTAATACAAGTCGGATTGTCTGGATCGAGTTCATTCATATACCTAGACATGTAGATTTAAACCTCTCCACTGAATGTTTAATGTCAATTTTCTTTGGCGTGTAAGGCTTTCGCGTGTTGGGGCAAAAATCAAATATTACAGTTTGATGTTTGTGTACATACGATGTATTATATGTACACACATTCACTAATGCCAGGCGTCGATCATGAGAACATGAACAGTACTATAGTTCTCTTTTATAATTTTCTTACATGTACAAACACCACTGGATATATGGAACAAATCGGTAGGATTGGTTGACTTAATTTACACATGGATGCTATATTACACATCGATTATATTACATGCACCATACGTGAACATTTGGCCGTAGTGTGCTTCGTTGAGAGAGTGGGAGATAATTACCTTTAAATTCATCCTTCAAAACAACCAGGGAAGTAATCATGGAAAGATGTGGTGATTGTGATCACACGAATTTACAATTTTTTACATCGAAAAAAAATGTTCATTATACATGTATTATTTTTGGCTGTACATAGTGATACAACGTAACACATTTTATAAAAATTCTTGTAAAATTGTTGCTATCTGCATCGATATAATGTAACACGTCTATCTGATAATTTAGGGGCTACGTGTATAATTATATGCATCAATATAAAATAAAACATTGATTGGATTTATTTATTTGTGGTATGACATATCGATACACTGTAACATATTATGACTATCTGCATCGATATAATGTAATGCATCTAGTATATAATGTAACACATCGATATAATGTAAAACATCCATAGGATTTATTTATTTTTGTTATGATATATCGATACATTGTAACATGTTATGACTATCTGCAGCGATAGAATATAACGCATCTACTAGTATATAATATAACACATCGATATAATGTAACAAATCGATAGGATAATTCATGACTTTACATATCGTCATCGATAAGATGTAGCATATTATAGCTACATGTACATGTGAATATGCATAAATCTAAATAATAATATAACAAATTGATAGGATATATTTATTTGATATTTAGATATTTAAGCTGGACACTTCGATACAATAATTTATAACATATCTATATGAATCAATAGAATGTAAAACATTAGATATGTTACATCTATTTATATGCATGTCTTTTGAAGTTACTGTATATTTATCTCTCAATATATATTTCAAGAGGAAGTAAGTCAAAATGTAAACCACGTAAATACATTTGGTAGACTTTGAAAGAAAATTTTAGATTTAAGAGCAGTATTTCAACATTATAAAAAAAAATGTTATATAAAAAGAAGTAACAAATTTCTACCTGAATTCCACTTTAAAATTTCAAAAAAAGAGAGTATTTCTTGATTAATTGTCCTAGCATTTGCATAAACTACTGAAGTATTGTCACTTGCAATTGTCAGTTTAACAAAACCTTGTACTTCTAGATATACTATCACTTCAGTCTGCGTAACCTCTCTACCCTCTCTCTCTCTCTCTCTCTCTCTCTCTCTCTCTCTCTCTCAATATTCTTCGTTCGCAGCATGCAGCCCTTGCAATTGACACCGACTTGATGTACTTTGAAGTTCAAACAATCTGTTGTTATCAAACATGCTGGTGGAATTTTTTTTGGGAGATGAAATATCAGAAAATATCATGTGGGAAGACTTTTCTGTATTTCTGATGTTTGAAATCGGAGCCCAGGTCCTTGTATTTGAACTGGCGGTGTCATTACGTGTTTGCTTTAGGAGCCGGTGACAAAGATGTCGGGTGTGAATCAAACAATAGAATTGCTCTCTGACATGACCGAAACATTGTTGTGACGCATAGTTCAATTACGTTACAAATGAGTGCCTTTTCATAGATATCCCTTCAGATATCCCTTCATGCCTTAATGATAACAGAACATGACATCACCTCAAATGGCTGTAAATAATCTGATAGACTGAGAAAAATAAGATTGTAACACGAGATCAATTAAAGATTAAAATCCGTGTTTATATAATTAAGATCTGAAATCTGTTACATGTAGCTCGGAAATTAACACGAATTTTCCCATCGTATAGAATCCCGGGGTTTAATTGAATAGTAAATAGTACGGAATGGTTTTAATAAAGAGATATTTTTCTCTTTTATTTGCCTACCCAGGTACCTGTAAACAAACATGCAGTAAAGATCAATACATAACCAATTATACACATATTCTAATTTTGTTCGTTGCGGTCCTTTGATAACAAAACAATCAGGTATGCAAACATACACTGCAAATAAATGTCTAGGACTATAATCCTGAATGCTCAAAACATAAATTTATCATTAATACTGAACAAGTCCAAACAGTTTAGGAAATAAACGCAGTAAAATATTCTAGCTTGTATCTAATAGAATAATGACAATTATACTTTTTCCATCACGTTAAATTTAGTTCTTGTATATAAATCGACGAAAATTGGCCTAACCGTTTTGCAAAAGTTCCATTCCTTTAGGACAAGTGAATATCAGTAGATCGGTAAAAACTGATATACATGTACCCTAAGAAAGAACCGTTTGGAAACTAAAAAAGAATTCAACTTGATAATACCATAGTATATTCATTCTTTTGGAAATCGATTTTCTTCTTGGTTGTATGTTAGAAGTAACTGCAATATGTAACAAGGTTGCTATAACCATTTGTCTTTGATGACACCCGTTACACTACTCAGCTAAATGGATTGATGAAAAATCTCTTATATTGAATCAAAAATCGACGATAAAACTTTGATTTATTATTCTTTGTGATACTTTGAACTATGGTGTTTTATCACAAATGCAGTTTTCAGTAGCTGCTATGTCGATGATACGATCAACAATATCTGATAACTATAACACTCTGTGATAGTAGATATTAATTTATTGATCAAAGAATGTAACTTGTAATACAGATTTTATATATTGATAACGCTGAAAACGCCTTGTAACAGAGTATGGTCGTAACACAAGCTGGCATTGATGCCAATATTGGTTCTTAACTGGCGGTTGACACAAAACTTTTCAATTCCTTCACGCGCCGGAATCTGCTAATGGCAGCAACAATTGTACCTCATTGATCATGCTCTATATTCCACGCCCGTGACTTTGACAGGAATCAGGTTCATGTAAAAACGGATTACGCCCGCATCTCATCTCTTGTTTGTGTTTTTGCGGGCAGGAATTATAAGGAAAGAGCATTATACATTTATAGCTTCGAGAGATAAAAGTTACTATAATAATGGTATATGCGGGTGCATCTTCTGGCAGTCCGCTGGTGTAACACTGACTTTATGTTTCTATTGTATCTAAGAAACGCTAATGAAAATTTTAGCAATTGAAAACATATCTTACAGCACAAAAGTAAACCTCCACCAAGACAACAATTCAGTATCTTACAGCACAAATGTAAACCTCCAATGAAAACAACAAATGAAAACCTTTACGTGTACATCACATCTTTGCGTTCAAAAGAAAACCAGCACGTAGACAACATATCCTATAGTTAAACCACAAAACACATTAATTAAAAAACCTCAATGAACTACATATCTTACAACAAATAAAAGACTCGTCCATTTACACACACACAAGAATAAATTAGACGACATATAGTAAGCCAACAAACACTTCAATAAAGTCATAAATCAAAGATTATAATAAGTACAATAAAAACTACAATATCATGTACAACGAACATCTTTTTGAGGAAAAAAAAAGTAATTCCATGTAGTTCTTTTTTTTTTTAATTTAATGCGTTATTTTATATATATATATATATATATATATTTTTTTTTTCACATTTGCATTGCCGATTTCTTAAAGCTGTAATACATGCAAGTAACTATATGCGTTGCAACTCAAGTGAGCAGTATGGTACCTTGTACTCTAAAAGGTTGTCTAATTAGCCTGAGAGATGTCAATCTAACACAATGTCTCTCCCCAAAAAATATTTGTTTGTGTGGACGATAAATCAGATCAAGAAGGGTGATTGTTTCATATTTCAGTTAACTAGGGGTGGATACACTACAAGCGCTATCGGGTGTGTCCAAGGTGCGCGGACATTTAGCATTCATGTCATTTTTTGCGACGAATCAAGGCCTTTTTAAGCATTTTTATTTATTCATAAAAGTAAAATATCAACTTGTTTACAATTAAAAAGAAGATAATAATACCTAGCTAGCGAACATTGAACTCTGCACATGACTCGACAACTTACAGAGACTCGACAACTTTCCTCGGAACATGGCTTAAGCTCAAAATACCATAAAATGTTATAACCTCGTGGCGACATTACAGATTAAAATAGTTATAAAAGTTTGAATACACACTGAGAAATAGAGATATGTGTGTCCTTCAGATATATAAGCTTTATTTACGACAACAATGCAATGAAAGGTTTGTATAATGCCTTCCATTTTCCAACAAAAAAATGAATTCAAGAAGTTCAAATTTTTTTTCTTTCAATGCTAGGAATTTTTAGACTCGAGGTAGAGGTGGTGGTATTTGCATTTGTTTGAATACTTGCATGCTTCTACAGGTAAAAACATGTCAGAGATTATCATTTCATGTATCTGTCTCCGGGCCCCATGTTCAATTACGTTTTAGAACAAATTGCGCAATTGTTATCATTTAATCTTTTTTCTTTTAACAGATTAACTTGAATTTGTTTTAGCATGGGCAATTGCAAATTTGCGCTGCATTTCGGCGACAAAAAATGGAATATTAACAAAATATAGCAATTTTCTCTGTGTTTATGCTGTTTTTATGAAATTTGCATATGATAGTTATATTTTCCCACAGTTTATAATAGTTAACTGACAATTTGACAGTCATTTAATATTATCTAAAATCAAATAAGGTTGTCGGGGAACTTATCCAAATTCCAAATAAATTATAGACTAAAATCAGACTACCGTGTTTAAATAAATGGTGTATTTTCTAAAGCTATTGGAAATTCGATACATTTGAGCGCTGCAAGAAAAATAAAGTCCTTCTAAAATGAATTATCATCAAAACACCTCTCCATGGCGCTGTCAATCAAATCTTGGCCAAGTAATGATTCCTTTACATTAAATACAATTTTAAGATTCTAATATCACAACCCGCCTCTTCCCGCAACAATAGATATAGCCTGAAGAGGCTTTAACATAGCATCTAGCTCCCATTACATATCTTCTAAATCTGCATGAATTAACGTTACCCATCCCGCGCAGTTTTAAAAAATAAATTGAAAGAAAGTCTTATCATGGTTGAATGTTGCTGTACCCGTCCTCCCACCAATTAAAAAAAGTTAGATTAATGGTGATGTATTTGACGGGGTACAGAGTTCATAAATGTTTGTCACCAGACAATTTAACCACCATATTCCCACACATTATACATGTACCATAAAAAACCTTACTTTAGATTCTATAATCAGATTACGTCTTTCGGTTGACCATTTTCTACCATCGTTTGTGTCATGGGGACGTGTAACCCAACTACCTGTAATTTAGTGGACGCCTCCTAATATCTACCCACGAATTGGATAGACTTTTGTCGTCCGTCCAAGGCACGGAATGTAATAGCATATAAGCATATACATTTGGTAGCCATGAACCAGACATTGGACTGTTCACTTTATCGAAATCTCCACAGGGGTCCGGACAGATCTATCCCCATTTTGTCACGCCCCCTGTCACCTGTAATTCCCCATTTTGATAACTCGAGTATCGAATATATCTCTCTGTAAATATCTATTCATTTCATCTCAAAATCTGCCGAAAAAAGTTTATGTTTGATCTCTCTGTAAATATCTGTTACTTCAAATTGTTGTCCAAAAAATGCTAATAAAAGATATACTATAATATTTTGGATTGTTCTTGAGATAAAAAAAAAAAAGACAAAACGAATCACTGAGAATAACATTAAATGAAAAATTAATCTTAAAATTAAAATTTATATGCTTTTTCACAAAGAAATTAATGTGATAATTGTGATTCTGTTTTTTATTACATGCATTCATACACTGGTAAAAGAAAGAGAACGTCATTACGATTCGTTGATATAGTATCATAATAACAAACAGTACCAGAGTCACTGCCACTGCAACTGCTATTGATCTGTGGTTCTGTATTATACCATTTCCTATTGATATATTTCAACTTTTTTTTTTAAAACTATCTAAAAAAAAAAAATAATGAAAATAATGGTTTGAAAATAAGTAAATTTCTGGCGTGAATTTTCTCCATTATTGCATTTTTATATAGTTGTGCTCACTAGTCTTCCCACCCACGTGATGACTGCTAATGCAAACGTCAGCAAAAATAATAGTACTGTATTGAATTATTAATAAAACACTTCTGAATGTCAAGCTTAAGAAAAACATCCCTTGGATATTTCTTGAGTAATAGTACATATAAGATAAAGCAGACCTCTTCGCGCTCTTAGCCATGATGGGAATATTTCAACTTGGGATGATGGGCATCAATAAACTCTCCCGATTTATGGTCTATTGTTGTCAATATTTGTTTAATTCTAAATGATGGGCTGTGGTCACAAGTCAAATAAACGGTTTGTTTGTCTGTTGATTACAGTTCCTGATGCTATTTGTAAACTACATGTATCATGACGTATAGTCGGGTATATTATGGACGTTAATCTAATTTCTACTACAATTTTACATTTGAAACTTTTCAATTTACACCTTAGGTACAATATCAACATCAGCTTACATAAAATCGAAATGGGGATCGAGAACTAATTTAAAATGTTATGTTCAGAGTATTTGATTATATACTTAGAAAACTGTAAAACTTCAATCGTCGAAATTCGCCCATGAGATAAATAAATCTACACTTAATTCAATGAAGAAGATTCAGAATGACATTTTGATGTCTTTCCTGGTTTAACAGGTAGTTTATGGACTTTTTACAAAACATGCGAGGCTTTTAACGCTTCTATGCCAGGAGCCAGTCGACCCCGTGTATCTCCCTTACTTAGAGAATGTATCCATTAAATACCGAACAAGCTACATTATGTACACAGTGTAACCGCGTACATCATTTTGTTGTACCACTTTTCCCCCCAAATTCAATTATCCCTGTCCAAATTTTTACGCTTCGGTGACTTTTTTTCACTTCACCTTATAGTTGTCGTTTACATTGTGACTATCCTCGTCTCTGATTGGCTGTGAATTTATCACTTACAAGTTCGTCTGCTTCGTTGGTTCTCGTCAGCGTGAAAGGATTTCTGTGGACTTTATTTAGACATTTCTCTTTCAATTATATCCCGTCGATGTTTTGCTTATATCGCTGTTGATCATTTGTTTACAAGATTCTCGAGTGTTTGCAAAGGGATTTTATTCACTCATTTTCAGTGCACCATTTGAATTGGAGTTATTAAAAGATTCATCTCAATTCCAGTTCATTTATGGAATATTAAAACGACACACACCGGTAAGCATAAAAAAACATGGTGCATTAATTTCACTCCTGCTGTAGATCTGATATGATAAAAAAAAATGTCATTCGGTTTAACAAGTAACCTATCTCATTCACTAAACTCAGATTCTCAGATTAAGGCACGTCTTTTCAAGCAACGAAAAAAGAACTTTCTGAGACAAGGAACTGGGCATCGTATGCCTTTCATTGATAACAGAAGGTGATTTTTTTTTCAGTTTTTGCTTTTGGTCTATTTCCTATTTATTCTCTGTTGACAAAGCTGACACCCGATTCTGCGCCAGTCAAACTGACATTGCATAGGTCTCTGTGTTCACAATAGCGCTATATCGGAGGAATTCAGCACAGCGTGATCCCATAGCTTCTTTTTACAGGGTCGGGAAATCTATCACAGAGAATGACTTAACAAGGAATTAACTCTGATCGTCTTTATCTGGACAACACCACAAAGAGTTCAGATTATCCAAAAATGGGGATTTGACGGCGAATTCCACCCGATTCTATTGGTCATATCCCATGGACGTGAATACAAATCTTATGTAACAGGTATGTATAATTTTTTTATGCACGTAGTTTAAGATTAAACGGGTATCTAATTTCTACAAGGGCTCAATTCCCATCTATCCTCTCGACATGAAAACTATTTTTTTTAAAAACCGCACAGTTTTCTAGACACGGATGTATAAATGATTTGAACAAAAGGAACTTGCTAGGGTAGGGACAGCTAATGGTCCTAAATTGATGGGTGTCGAAGCTCAGTAGTTTGTGCTGAAGGCTTGTGGAACCCACCCTTTATGTATCGTACCACATTCCCACGGTTCTTCTCTGCTTCATAACAAATTCATACGAAAATTGTTAGTTTAAACTATCTGCCAATTGCATAACGTACAAAGTAAACTCTACATGCATGGCCTAGGTCCTTTTCATATATAAGGTGTTTGTCTGTTTAATTATGCATGCAATCAGATTTTGATTTTGAACTAGTTACAAGTAAATTGGAATTCACCTGAAGGCAAAACTTGACACATACATGTACATGTATTAAAAAGATGTAGAATATTGAGGTTGCGTAATTTAAGGTTGTCGGTTTGCCATTATTTTGATTATCTTAATTGAGTCTTTGGTTAAAGGATTTTGTAATCTTAGCTACTGAAGCGGATTATCAGTCCCCATTGACTTAATCTAATCCAATTACTTTGTTGATAACGAAACAACGGAGATCGTGCAATCATTGACTATTGTTTGGAACTGAAGTGTTCCCGACTTGAATGCCAATTTGTCACAGTCAAAAAAAAATCACCATCTCCTCTCTAATCCTGTCTACAAGAGATTTTCATTCTTTTTCCGCACGACATTACATTATCAATACAAAAAATAGAATAACAAGGCTGTTAATAGTATAATTGTCGGGGGTTTAAAATGTCATAAGTGCTGTAACAACTTTTGCAGGCGCATTCGTCAATTTTTACAATCCATTTACTCTACGCATTAAATCTGTTGGCCCAAGGAATGAAATTCAAATCAGAAACCAATTATTGACATGAAACCATTGTTAAATATCATACACTAATAATCGCTACATAGTATAGAGAAGGTCCATTTGCCGAACACTAGGGCTTTGAGAACTGTTTCTTTGTAACTCAAGACGGCTAACTGCGGCCTTTTCTTTCAATTTTAAAACATGATATATTGAGATATATCACCCTCCTTATGGTACCCAGCATAATTTTAAGTGGTTTTGGATTAATGAAAAGTGAAAAGGTGTTCTCCAAGTGTTTATCTGCGTATAAAGATAAAATCTAGTCCATGGTAAGTGGAGAATACGAAACCTTGAAGACGTTTCAACCTTGTAGAGTCTTTCGCACATCAAGCAGTTTTGAATTGCTCAGTTTTTATCTTAATACTCTGCACAAAATATCATTTCTTGTAACTCAATATATGGAAAATATATCTTGCATGCATAAAAAAATTATTGCTTTGCAGTAGTTGCATATAAGCGTTATCGAAATAGGTTCCCTGTCATTTCTTTATCACAAGAAAACAATTGATATTTAGGAAAACACCGAACAAGAATCATCTTATTTTCTCTTTATTGAAAAAATATATAATGATTATTATTCAGAATGTACACTGAGCCGAATTCTAATATAAGCCTCCGTCAAAGGTCCATGATACGAGAAACAGGCGTGACAAGAGTCAATAAATTTTGAAGGAAATGATAGAGCGAGGATTACATGCATTCTTAATGGACCAATGTCAAGTCAATAGCAATTGATTCTTAAATCTTTTCCAAGAATGACAAGATGTCCGTTTGTTTGATTCCATTTCCTCATATTCCAAACAGGTTTTTTTTTTACTGTTGCTGCCATCCTGCTGCTGTGTCTTTTGAAGTTTGCAGTGGCGTGCTAGCGCTGTAACATACTGCGCAATTCAAAATAGTTGTAGAATGAGTTATACATTTAACTGTGCAGGTATGGAGGGTAATATAAATAGCAACAAAGATTAGAATAGAATTGAATAGAAAATTAGTGGTCACAGGCAATGATCCGAAAATCTATCCCTTTTTTAACCATGCCCATGTTATAATAGAAATCCCTGTTCAGTCTCCTTTATTAGTTTTCACTTTTTTGTGTAACCCACATCACCCCTCGTTTTTCACTTTTCAACGCCGAGAATATTGAGTCCCAAAGGAGAGGTCTCTGTTAGTTACATCGACGTATCTTTAATTACTCTGTTCGGGAGGACTATACGTTATTCAAGTGGCTGGATGCACTAGCTGGGATGCTGAGATTTGTATGGTATATTCGTTCATTAAACTACTGTAATCTAGCGGTGAATTAAGAGGGGTTGAGTGGGGACACGGAAGACAAAATTAATGAATAATCAATCAGGATTGATAGAAATTGCTTTGAGTCGTGCTTATTAAATCATTGGTATTAGCTCGGGAAAAAAATACGACCCTATCTCGACAATTCAATAACCCACTAACTCCTTTGTTTCTAATCTTATCGTTTATTTTGCATGGTTAATGATCAAGCTGAAATTGCCCATTGGCAAATAAATAAAAAACAGAATTGTGGCTTTTATTGACTTTAAGCCGTGATCCCGTATCCCTTTCATTGGCATAAAAATATGTTACAGTTGTGTTACTGATACCCCCCCCCCCCCCCCCCCCCCGTGAAATTTACATTGTACATGTAGTACAGAAATAAACATGGAAGTTGCATAGTATGGGACAGTATAATTCATCATTTGTCACCATTTTTCCATCTCTAATTACCTTCTTTGCTTTTCTCTCTCAGTCTCCTCAAATTATTACAGTACCGTGTAGCCTGGTCTAACTTAAGTTATTATGGTCTTAACTATTCTACTCAAAGAAAATACCATTTAAAATGAAAGAAAAGTAGATTAATATGCAAGAAAAAGTTGATTTAACTCGCAACATACGAACACGTTGATGAAAGTGGCATAATGTTCAAACTAAAATTTCTTCGTGAAATCTACGTTATTTCAACAAGCCTTTTTTGAATAAGTTAAATATGGGTGAAAATTAAACTTGTAAGCTCTTCATATCTTTTCCGATTTTTGTGTTAATATCTCGGGCTTAAACGACCATATCAGACAATTGAAACCTAATACCGCTAGGAGACAGTTCTTTGATGATAGTGTCCATTCGATGATTATTGGTAGCTATGGTTACAATGGAATTGGCTGGATACAAAGGACATTAAGATAGGATTCCATTGTTAATAGGGAACAATTCCTCCAAAAGTGGATAGATTATGGAACATGCGAAATTACAATATAAATCCCCCCATAATCATTATCATAACCGCCACCACGGCCATCATCATCATCATCATCATTCTCATCATCATCATAATCTTCTTCTTCTTCTTCTTCTTCTTCTTCTTTGCTAAATGCCTTTTATACGTACATGCATATTTTATTCAAATTTATCACGCAGATGACAAAATATCAATGTTTTTGTTAAGGATATGCGGGACAATATAAATAACCTTAATCATTTATATTTAACATAACCCCACCATCATCATCATCCTCTTCTTCTTCTTCTTCTTCTTCTGTGGTGAATGCCTCTTATACATGCATATTTATCAGGTAGATGACAAAATATCAAAGTGTTTGTTTACCATAGAGGGGCCGATACACACATATTTCTTGTATTGTCTTTTGTTTTTTGTTCTTGTCGATTTTAGATAAAAATTCAATGAATATATCTGACAGATTATAAAAGCTGTCACCGTTCGATCATATCTGACACATTTGCATATTTTTGGTTTAACTTTATTTTAAACAATAAGACACAATATACATGTACACGTAAGGAATTCAAATATATTTAAATCAGTTTCTCTGCGTAATGAAAATATGTCCATTATTACGGTATAGAGTATTAAATTCTGGTCATAAACTAGTAATTAAATTACAGCTTAGGGGGAATATTATTTATACTGTTGCCATGGTTATAACTGTGTTTTTCATGTAGTGTTGCTTTAAGGTTTTACAGTATTCCTCACTGGACAACGTATGGTAGAAGCATTCTGTCATCGTATTGCAGACATAATACCATCTAATAACTCCCCCGAACAACGGAACAAGTTCCCTTCGTCGATTTCTGGTCTGTATTGTGGAGTGTGGAGAGGAATAATGTGGAGAAACTGCACTCCTTATGTGGCTTTACATCAATCTTGTCATATCCATCCAATTTCGGTGATGTGTGTTATCGAAATTTCTTGTCCATTATCAACATCACACCTATACCTTCAGATCATTTGTCGTGGTGCAACTGTTGTACATGTTTGGGTCTTGTTCATGTACTTGTAAGCAGGTAGCGTTCTTGGATAAGGTTTGCCTATAGGAATATAATCATCTTTTGCGGTGATCTTTGGACAACACTATATCTGTAGGACTCTCGTCGTCCTGGATATACCAACAACCATGATGGAATCTTACCTTTTCTGTTTATCCTTAACATTAACTTATAAATCATTGACTGACCTTTTTTATAGCATAGCACATTCTCATAAATGACTTTGAACGTTTCGGTTCTCTATCTCCATCCAAAATTAGGTTTTCTATACTCTTGTTTTCTCGTATACACATTCTTAAAAATCATAGATACATGTACGTGTAAATCATTCAATGATATGCAGGGCAAAGTGATGCTTTTTGAAACTTCATTTTGGTACGTACTTGGTCATCCATGTAAACAGACGAGAATGTTGAGGGCATTTGGCATTTATTTCTTGGATGAAGTTAAGAGTACGTACGTCGGGCACGATTTACGACGGTTTAATCACTGACCACAGAGGAAAATATGACAACGCCAGATGTTTAACCAGCGACCAACGTTATGGACTGCTGTGATATCGATTGTTTTGGATGTCCCAGTGGTATCATATCTTAATTATAGGGTGTTATTATACAGTAAACACCCTCTTATCTTACTTACTTTAATCTGGTAATGTACCCAATTGACAACCATATTCGTCTAGTTTATTTACGATGTGTGGTGTAAGTCCGTCGTGACCTTTCGTTAAAGTTGTTTTATTATTGCATTAGTTCTCGTTTTGATGTACATATATATTTCCGTAACGCATTGACCTGAGTTCGATTTTGGAAAAATTTGATCCATATTCTTCATTGGATTCTAGTTTTGGGCTGAGTTTGGACTTCATGCGCGGATCCAGAAATTTTTAAAAGGGGGGGTCCGAGGGATAATTTTGTTTTCCGGGGGAGGGGGGGGGGGCATTGTCCAGTGCCTATTTTCGGTAATTTTACAATGTGAATTTAATAAATTTGAATTTTCCAGGGGTTTCCATACCCCCCCCCCCCCCACCCCCACCCCTAGATCCGCGCATGGACTAAGTCTATTTTGCAAACTATTTGGACAGTAAATTTTTCGAAAATAATTCGGTCTATTTTAGCCTATTTCTAGTTGTTCATAACATAAAACAATTGTTATATAAAATACATGTAGCAGGTTAAAATAATAATACAAATACGTAGGTTGATTGTTGAAATGTCTACATCATTATTGATTCGGAAACATGTTAACAAATTAAAAGACAAACTGCAACAAGCGAAAAAATCCCGCAAAAGTGAATTTCCAATTCTGTATGTCGTTGCATTATGGATTGATATTGGTGGTAATGTTTTAAATTGTCCAGTCCAATTTTTAACTGTGACAATGAATTTGGCTTACTGTTGAGGAATTGCTCTCCATAGAGTTATTCCAGAAAGTTGTACATGGCTTTTGAATTCTCGTGAGTGTTTTACTGCGCTGTCCGCGAAGAAATTGGGTTAACACATAGTTTAGACCTACTTTAATAGTCCATAATCCCCGGGGATATAGCAACACTTTTTTGCTCTCTATTTTCCTCCAATTCTTACACCAATTTTTGCAAGAAATTATCCCAACAGTCACTTTAAAACGCATTTTCATAGCAATCAAGGCTGAAAAGGAAGTTAGGTGTATATCATGATGTTAAAAATTGATACCGAGACTTGCAATATTAGCAACTATTTCGTTCTATGTTTGTTTGTTTGTTTGGGGGGGGGGGGGGAGCGACGAAAAATAAATGTTTATGTTGTAAGATGTTTGTCGAATTCAAAGAATCTTGATAACTTTTGCCTATTAATAATTATACGTTGATTGTGGATCTTAAACTAAACCATCCCTGTTCTTGTCTAATTAGAAAGTAATTATTCTTATTGAGTCTTATAATGTAACCATCTATAAAGTTTAGATGAAGGGGGGAGGGGAAAAAAAAAAGATGTATATCTTTCATGCTACATTATAGTTTTGATATTCAGAGAATTTAAAACTATCTGTAACAATTTCTTTCTTTGTAAGATGTTTGCGGAAAGCAATTTAAAATGATGTCTGGGTAACCTTTCGTCATGTATGCGTCGTAATATATTTTAGAAGGTTTCGCTTATATCCATGACACAAGAATGACAATAAATGTAAATTATTCCACACTAAAATCCGGCCTGCCCTCATTGTGTCAGCGCATTGTGTCACAGTATCCCTCCGTTGGGAAAACCCAGAGACAAAACTAGATCTCGATTTGCTTAAACGTTTTAAAAAGTTTTAAATAAGTGTATAGAATAAAATGAATGGTAGAACGCCGTACCCTGTTATTTTGCCTCTGTTGTCATTTGCATTTATTTCTCTTTTTTTTTTTTTTTTTAATTTTCACAGTCATGTTAGAGTGTCTCTTATAAAGCATAACAAAACCTGTGTGGTTTTGTCTGTTTTTACGTAATGCATAAGGGAGTTGGATATAACTAACGCAGAAACCGGTCTGTCAAATTTATTTTCATTGCTATTCTTTGCATTCTCAAGCAACAATCTTGAGTTCAGGTGGAAAGTCTCGGTTTTTTAATTGAACAATAATGAAAACACCGTTATTGAATTTTTTACTCAATTTAAAAATCATCAAAAAGCGACTGGCTTGCTGTGGTGACTTTTCGCTGTTGTTATTTCAAGTAAAAAAAATCGCAGCGACCGCTTAAATCTTATTGCAAGAAATTTTGATGCAAAATGACAGTTCAAAGGAACACTCAAATATTGGAATCGCTACAGATTATGTTGTCACAAATTGTTCTAGGGACCACTGCTACATAATATTGATCGCAATTAGATATTGGCTGCCTATAATAATCCACTGACTAACGTTTAACGCCATATCAACCCCATCTCTCAACCATTGCTTTGTCTGTTTCTTTATTATCAAAAAATAATTATTGCAGAAAATAAATCATAGCAGGACATGAAATGTCCAACAGAATTAAAAATACGCTCAATCACGAAACATGGGCCTTTAATCTTAAAAAGCTATCGCCAAAAACAAGGATCAATATCCCCTCGCTACGGCTGTGATGAAAGTTCTAGGGGGGAAAGTGATGTTCCATGATTAATGCCAATTTTCAATTGGATTATGCTGTAGGGAATCTGATGTCGTCTAACTTTAGATCGCCACTGTATTATGATTATTTTTTCATTATCATGTAAATTAGAAAAAAGGGTAGAAAAAAAAACTGAGTCATAATCGGATGCGTTGAATTTAAAGCGATGCAACTAAAGTCAACAGTTCTGTTGACTTACAACTTGGGCAACACAATCAGATGTACGTGATGGTGTAATCCAAAACTGAAATGTGAATTGATTAAACGAAGGAATGCAAACACCTTCAGGCGAATTTGGAATCCTCCAACTAAACTACCTTGAACATGTCTAGTAAAGGTATTGCATGTCAAATGGTTTAAATCATTCATTCTTCAATGCAGACTGATTGCAAGTTTACTTTTCAAAAGATATACTTGTAGTTTAAATGCATGCTATTCAATACTTTACGGTGGGACAGTGCAAAAATATGTAGAAATCAGTCTTTGTACTGCAGTTTTATCAAAGTTTTTCTCTGCATTGCAAGATTTATCCAATCTGTCGCATATGTTGGAAAGACAGATACCGTAACAACATTGAAACATAATGGCCAACTTTAAATATGACGGAACCTTAGATAGCGTGTATTATTTTTTTCTTTCAATTCAAAATGATTTGGATAGAATGTTCATTTCAAGACATTTTCAAACATAATTGTGATCCATTATAATGATTCTGTTTGAGATTTCAGTCAATTATAGCAGTCAACTTCACGCGAAAAGTGACAGACCTATCACTGTTTGTCATTTTGCCCCTTCGAAAAGTTAAAAAAAAGACGCCAAAGTTCATGTTCTTATGAATGTTAAAGCATCTTAAATAGTCTGATTGCTTCTAAGCACGCAATACACCATGAGGAGAGAATTCCGCACTGTGGGTTTTAATACCAAATTGTTGTCGACTAAATAAACTGGCGGTGACCCTTAAAGACATCCGTTTTTATCCGATCCACTCTACCCATTCTTTATAACTCAGCTCACAGCTGCAGAATTTTAATGCTATAATTAAGATGTACAGATTAAACTTGTTTACGTGAACTTTTTTTCCTTTGCTTATTCGATTCCATTTTTAGATAACAGAAAATAAACACAGCTCTTAAGATTTTTTGTGAATAAACAAGACAATTTGACAAAAGTTCTTTAATATTTTTTCGGAATTTGGTCGAAATATATCATTTTTGGACGCCCATATATAGGCGAAACTAAAATAGAAAACATGACGTATACATTTGAAATTGCTTTTGTCAATTTTTTTCAGAGGTGAATTTGAAAGGTAAAATGAAGACGCCTTTGACCCTTTTGTTGGTATTCTTGGTTCGCTTGAGATATGCTGCAGCCATAGTTGGTAAGTAAAGAAAAAAGCATAACACACAATTAATATGCATGTAATGGTAAATGGTCCTTCTGTCCTTTACAAAAAATAAGATTCCATTAAATAAAAATTCAAATTTAATTTTTTGTAAAGAAAGCTTCTATGGGGAAGGATTTGGATTCTATTTCTTACACCTAAAAGGATTAATTGAATGACAATCCTGATATCGTTTCTTATCATAACTCGTTTATCTTGCTACAAACCCGACTTAGAGAGATAGTCAGGGAAATGACAAGTTTTGTTTGCAGACTGACATGATGCTACAACCCGAGTCTCTTTGTTCTCTGACCCCCATTCAAATCACCAGAAAAAAATAAAATGGACGACATCGATCAACAAAAAAAATCTTTTCTTTATCGATGCTTTAGTCTACATTCAGGACAAATCTGGACTTTACGCCAATTAGTCGCCATCCATCAGGGGATTTTTCCCCTCTATTGATTGTGATATACAGGGAACGGTGGTATGAACTTGTTAGGGCTTCATCACGCGAGATTAAGCGGGCCCCTTGACGTCCAAAACATCACATTTGTCTTCATCAGGTCGATCGTTTGCCGCTCTGAAAGAGATCGTCTGGTCAACTATTCATTTGGACCAAAATCAATCATGAAATTGTTTCTATTAGTTTAGTTAACCTGTGATCTTATTATTTGGGGATATATATATCCGTGGACTGCAGTCATTAGAGATCTATACAGAGTTTTTACGAAATAACGTTGAATACCGTTATTTTAGAGAAGCCTAAAGATTATACTAATTTTCTTGTATTTCGTCCTTTTGAAAAAACTTTTTCCAGCTCACCAATAAAAGATAAATTTAGTTGTCATGGGAATTTTGGTTTTATTTTGTTTTTCTTTAAAACCATTAACAGAACCACAAACGCTCAATAGCGGTTGTTAACCTAACACCGATAGCAAAAGAACTACAAACTGTTACTTTCATCTTTTAATGTTATACCAATAATTGATCGTAAGAATTGTTTCCATAAAGTCGACAGATAAATCGGAAATAAATGTTTGATATAGCTGATTGACTCAAAGCGAATTATTAGACTCAGTTATAAAGATATCAATTTTTGGTAATTGGTACAGACCAATTTATGAGACTCAGATAGTCATGTAGATACTATGATATGAAGGTATTGACAATTGCTTTAATGGGATTTTTACGATTTGGAAAAGTTCACATACGAAATGTTTGTAAATAGGTACTTAATTCTATAGCATGTCACCTGTATTTATAATTGGTTTTTTACATGAGAAAAAGTAATTACAAAGTAATTAAAATTAGGTATTATGAACGTCATAACGACCTTTACACTTTGGACCAAATAAATCTGAATTTCCGATGTCGAAAAATAACCAACTTTACCCTTGATTTTACCAATTTCAAGATTAAAAGGTCCGGAATTCTACTCTTTAGAAAAATTCAAACTTATCAAATTCAGGGGGGAGGGGGGTCTACGTACATATGTCTCGTACTATATAAAACTGATTTGGCATGACCAAACACTTTTTATTTCTACGTGTATACTTTTATTTATTTGCAGACCCTTGTACATTTTCTACGGAATTCATGTATGACCTATTTATAAGCGGAATACCGGAAAACCAGCCAGTAGGTGAGTCCCACATTTATGTGATACTTGTAAACAAACAAAGCCTAAATGAATGTTGTGCGTATGCAATGATGATAAAAATTAAAAAAAAAAACAACTTAAATAATATCTTTTTTCATAGGAATTTGAACGTGTTTTCTTATTATATAAATTCTAGTCGAACATTTTCATGTTTTACATTTTTGAAAAAAAACCATTAAAATGTTTTCAATACTTCTGTATGATAATGTTCGAATAGTTTTACAAATTTAATTTTAAGAAAAGTTAAGGAAAAAAAAAACGGACAAAGAATATTAAAACTTAATGATTACAGTGTGTAGAATAAACTAACAAGTTTGTAAAATAAATTCTCTAAAAAGGATTAGTAAATAATGAGAAAATGTGGAATTACATGTAATAAGACAAATATTTTAGCGATGTGGGTGTGTGCATTTAATTAATCTGAACAAGGTTTGTAGACAATGAGATGATATATAATTAATATCATATATAACAATATTGTAAAAGATGAGAGAAAATTTTCGGTAACAAAATTGTAAAAGATGATAGCATGTGGAATTAATCTTACATGTAGCAAGATTTGTAAAACATGAGATTATGTGAAATTAATTTTATCACGAGTTTTTAAGGAATCTTAAGAAGATTGTAGAAGATGAGAATACATTTATGTTGAATTAATATAGCTAGAAGCCTTTGTCAAGACTTGATCATGAAAGATGAGATTCTTTTTGGAATTAATCTAACCAATTGCCAGATTTGAAAAATGAGTGTATGGAATATAAATCGGATCAACTTTTTGAAAGATTTTTGAAATATGCTTCCGTATTTTCAGGCTCTGTCATCGCGGTATTGCCGCTGAATGGGGGTCAAGGGGAGGTGACTCTGACTCAGACCCCCAACCCTTACCTCCACCTTGACCCCGTTTCCCGAAATATCTCGATCACCAAGGAACTGGACACGGACAAAGACGACAACGGCAACCAGATGATGTCGGATATCATCCTACAAGTCATGTGTATGCCGTCCGGGTCAACAAGAAAGGTGAGAAATAATTACCTGAAAAGTGAGAAATGTTTATCTGAAAAATGTATATTTTTACGTGGCGGGTGCAATTCTCTACTTGTTTATCCATATCGTAACAGTACAATGGATTTTACTTCAGAATTGAAACAAAATATTTTAAAACTTTTAATACATTTTTAATGAATTAAAGAAAATTAAGACAAATGGAAATTATGAAACGTAGCAATGACTATATTATGTTTGATGATTATTTTTGTGAAAATATCACTGGACCAGAAGCACTTTATAGTCAATCAATTCGACATATGCATCTATTCTAAGACTGGGAACGCACTAAATTTAAACCAATATTATTATCTAATGCTAAAGTAGAATATACTCTAACTGAAGACTTTTTCCTATCTTTATTGCAGAGTTCCTTGACAGTGCGAGTTTTGTTAGAGGATATTAACGAACACAGACCGATGTTTCCCAAGAATCACTACATCATCAACTTACCAGAGGTAACAGAGTTTAAAAACACGTCAAATGTATAAAATAAATAAATTGTGCTTGGATTCAAACTTATCAATGCAAGAAGTTCATTTTGAAACACCTTAGAACAGGCACGTATTTCATGAAAGAAATATTTTGAAAATCACGGAGATGCGATGTTGACGCAGATATATTTTATGAATGCATGTAGCTCTAGCTTTCACAACTTCATAAATTTCAAATTATCAGATAGTAACACGTCTAACATTTTCGGTGATATTTTATTCGACAGCCCCCCCCCCCCCGAAAAAAAAAAGAAAGACAATCCCACCCCCCCCCCCCCAAAAAAAAAAAAAATTAATATTATTTAATCTTTCTATTCGCGTTACATAGATTGCATGTCAGTTTAATTTTAAAATTATCAAAGATTTTAAAAAACGCTATCATCAAATATGTTCTACAAAGTTTCACATTTATTTCTTTCTTTTCACGCTCATCCTTTTCTATTTCTAGGACACCCCCGTGGACACCGTGGTGTTTTATGCTGTCAGTGTGACGGACCGGGACGGGGGAGACACCGGAAATGACAACATCCGGTACAGCATCCTCCCGGGCTCATACTCGGTATGTCTGCATCTCCATGTGTACTTGCGGTACATTGCAGCCATTGTTGGTTCAAAAATAGTTTAACCCGAGATGCTGAAGTTTTTTTTTCTGTTTATTGTAGAATTATTTTGATATCCATATGTTGAAAACTGAGATTACGTTAAAGAAACCGCTGGATTACGAAAGTGTCCATTCCATGACCATAGAAATAGAAGCTAAGGTAAAACGACCAAATTTTAATGTTTCATATCTCTCTCTCTCTCTCTCTCTCTCTCTCTCTCTCTCTCTCTCTCTCTCTCTCCACACCATTCAAAACAACTCATTATGTCGGTATAGGATTTTTATCACAAATATCTCTGCGCGACGCTCAGACCTATTGTGTTGAGAGAGAAAATAATTATCAGCGTTCATCATTTGAATTATGCATTCAGTTTTTGTAAGAATAAAAGTACACGATAAATACTTAGTGTCGATGACAAATGTGATAACCTCTTTCTATCTACTCAATAAACAGGCTATACTTGTATTGTTATTTTATTTGGGCCTTTTTCTTCTTTTCTTCAAGGACAATCCTAAATACGGCGAGTCACTCAGCTCCAAGGCTTTTCTCACGTTTAATATTACTGATGTGGATGATCTGAACCCGAAGTTTACTAACGATACCTACACGGTCCGACTGGATGCGGACACATTGCCAGTAAGGATCCGCCAACTACTTCCCATATTATTTTTTATGCTTTAAAACTTAAATTGAAAACCCTGGAAAATTTTGCGAGGGGTTAATTTACATAAAATAAAATAAGCAAGAAGAAGATATCCATATTTACAGTTACAATTTACTCATTTAAAAAGTTTCATTATATAATTTTTTTTTTTTATTGATTTTAAATAAATACATTTTTGATTCTTCATTTTTACCAGGGAAGTCTTGTTCACGTCAATCCACCAATTCGAGCCTACGATGGAGACAGTTTAAATGCCTCTATCAAATATGAGCTTTTTGGTGAGTGAAATTCAAAATGTTTATAAACTCAATCGCAAAAGCTATAAAAAGTGTTACGGTTTTGTTCCTATTTTGTCATTCTATTGCCATATTGCAACTTTTTGTTCTAGCGTAATTTTGTGTGTTTTTCACCCTTTTGAACAGATCCAAAGAATCGGTTTGTGATTGATGCCACGACAGCTGAAGTCAGCGTTAATGCCAAGCTCACTGAAGGACAACCAACTCTTGTGTTAAAGGTACACGTACTTCAAAACATATCTCTTACATGTACCTACAAGATCTGAAATAGATATTTTTTCTGTCTAGATGCCAAATAAATATATATAATATAGTTTATGTCAGTATTCAAATTATAAGCTCTAGTGCTATTAGGAAAGCATCATCTATTAAATGTAGTTTCTAATAATTTTGTCAAATGACAGGCTATACAGAGGGACAACCCCATACGACAGGGCGTGGCCTTGCTCCAGATCATTATCATTGGACAGGGCAACAGTTTGGGGCCATCTTTTGCACAGCCTCGATATCATGCTGTTGTTTCTGAAAACGAGGCTGTAGGGACCACTGTAATTACGGTTACAGTAACCGATTACGACCAGGTACATGACCATAACACTTATAATAGAAAACCAATTTTGTTATATAAAAGAATATCACGAATTAATTGTCATATGTGTATAGTGATGATCAACAAAGTATCTTATTGAAATTTAACAGTATACGGTTACTAATTAGTATACTAGGGGTAAAAATTGGTTTTATTCGAATTAATGGCTCAACAATAAAATGTATATATTGTTCAGATCGAATATGATTTGTTTTCTGTAGTGGAAGTCTCTTCGTTATTCCATTGGTCTGCAGGAGCATTTTGCTGTTAACAATGAGTAAGTATATATTTCAATAAAATTTTCAATTGATTTACTATTTCATGTACAGTATCATATATACATATTCATATTTTACCTTTCCGAGAAAATAAAAGGCAGTCGAACAACCTCAACTACAAAACCCAACTTCAAACATAAACGTCAATTACTTCGATGTTAAGAAATACCTCAACTGTATTCTTCCTTTGATTTTCAGCGGGGATATTCTTATCAAAAAAGAATTGGACTACGAGGAACAAAACCAGTTCATCTTCAATCTCACCGCGTCAGATGAGTTCTATGTACGCACTACTTTATTGATCAGAGACATATTATTATTAAAGATTTAACATTTGTTGGAATTAGAAAATTGATTGGTACACTTATTTTTTAAAGTAGTAATGCATGTACATGTATTTGTACAAATGAAGTAAGACTTAGACATGGATAGGGATGGGAGTGGTTTAAGCAAGGTACGGAGAAGATTAAAATTGTTATTTGAGAGTGAATTATATTTTCCCATTATTACGAATTAAGAGAAATTTTTCCATCCAAGAGCCCAAAACAGATTATAATGAACGTGCATTGTACAACCATGTTCTTCACGCATGTATATATAGTAATCATTTTGATTAATATATTAATCATTTCATTTCATGCAGAGCGAATACAGATACTTGCATCATTGATATAAATAAAATCTATATAATTATGTGCTTGACCGCTAATTTGCAGAAACGTTTTCCCAAAGTATGGAACGAAATATTTGCTATAGTTTTGTATACTACATACATGTTCAATTATGTACATGTAGAGCTTCCTAGGTGTGATGTATTTATTTACCGTCAACTGGTAAATTCAAAGTTTAAACCATGAGAGTAGTGTAAAATTGAGCTGAATATAAATTGGAACTCCATTTGACCTTTGAACTGTTGTTTGCAGTCGGCGTGGACCACCATTACAGTCTCGGTAACGGACGTAAACGATAACAGACCGGAGATCGTACAAAGGGAGATCACTGTGAATGCGGAGCGGGTTCGGGGAACACAGATAACCGTTGTTGAGGTATTACCATATAATTAAAAATAAATGAGTGCATAAATGAAAAAAAAAAAGATTAAATGAAATAGAAACAAAATCCCACAAAGTTGTTACAGAATGACTCTCATATAAGAGCTTAAGATACAAAAATGTACAATTTACAAACAATATTCATGATATTTATCGTATATTTTAAATTGTAAAGGATGTTTGAAAAATGTAACTACTATTTTGTTGAACTATACCCGAACTGCACAATCTTACATCAGGAATACCAAAATGAAATCATTCCTTTGCTCACTCTTTTAGAATTTGCATTTATTTAGTGATGAGTTACAAAAAATATCCCTTAGCTCTAATGTTAACCTTGATTGTCAAATAATCATTAAATTCAGTGAGTTTTCTTTGCAAATATACATGTATAAGGCGTCGTTTTTTCATTATCATAAATTGACAACCATATTTTTGCATTCATACCAGTAACCTACACGTATTTTGATATAATACCGGTACCCCTCGTTCTCAGAGTGAAATACACCATACGCCCGCAGGCATGTTCACGAAGCTATCTTAGGACTGTGATGCGTCCCAAGTGCGTCTAAGGATACGTCTTAGCCCTATGTCAGTTTCTCGAATCTTTCCTAAAAGGACGCGTCAAAATTTTGTCCTAACTTTAGGACATCACAAGTCTTGTTCTAAGACCATCCCAAGTTTGTTAATCCATGTTTTCATGGAATCTCTGAGTTGTTTTGAAGCATTTTCTTAAGACTGGTAGAATAAGACATTCATTTTTACAGTCTGTGTGTAAACCTGTATGTTAGACAAACTTCAAAATCCTAATCCTGTGGGGAAGAGGGGGGGGCGGATAATCGTTTATTCTTTTCAAATTCTTTATTATTTTTAAAAATTCTCTATATAGTGGAGTGCAATTAACGTGTATATTGTATGTTTATAAGAACAAAGAACAAAGGTACATTGCTAAAAACGGGCAACTCGCCCCTCCCTCACCCCTTTCCTCTCTACGTGAATGTTGTATGCTGATGAATTTATAAAACTTTATTAAATTATTGACTTTTTTTTTTAGTGAAATTGGCAAGAGTAAGTCAGTATTCATTGCTTTGATCATTGACCAATGAATAAGATTTCTTTGACTCAGGAGACTGAAAGAAGTTTATAATGTTTCAAATAACCTTTTATTCAATATATTGTAGACAAAAGGAAAATTAGAGGTCTGTTTTGACAATAAGTTTTGTGTAAAAGGTTTTGCTTATGTTTACCCGAGTGACAAGAGTACAAATGAGTTCAAACAATTTCTACCTTCAAAAAATGCACATTTGTAGTCTAAATAATAATTTGCTAGTAAGTTAATAACTATCCTTATATATTACTTTTATTTCATGCTTTTCTTAGTGATTTAAGTTTTTAATTAACATAAATGTTATTGCAGTTGAAAGCATTTTTTTTTTTAAAGTGACAGTAATTCTCCTTTAAAAAGCTAATGATGAAGTAATTCTGACTGAAATAGGCGATAAACGATTTAAAAAATTTGTATTTTCTTCAAAATATGTGTGGTTTTGTAAATCTATACAAATCAAAATATAATGAATATATCGTGTTAATGTACACTGTACAGTATAATAATCTCCGTCTAAATTTTCATGATTTTTCACTGCAAGGGCCTCTCAGATTAATCTTAGGTCATATCTTAGGAAATTTTCGTGAACATGCCTGCTGGTTTGTAATCACGATCATTTTCTTTGATTCTTTATCACAAGGCCTTCTTAATTTCAGACCCTGGGTATTCTTATGCATACTGAAATCCATCAGTCAAGTTAATTAACATTATGCCAGATCACGCCGGGGTGAATTACGTACGAAGGTAATCTTGGTTAAATTGATATGACCTATCGACTGTATTTATTGTAGGCTGTGGACAGGGACCCTAATAGTTCTCTCTCGTACTCTGTGGTCACTCATAAAAGGTAACGTGTATTGATTTAATAATTTTCAATTTATCTTATTTAAAATGTCTTTTTTACTACACCAATTCTTATCGATGAAGTCTTAGTTTGATACGAAAAATTTGAACTTTTGTAAATTGAAAATTTATTCGCAGGTAATTGTAGTATTAATGCGCTTAAATTTTTTTTCATATTACAGTTGTTTTAAATATAATTTCGATTTAATGGAAATATTGATATTTAAAAATCGTCTTTTAAGTGTTTTTTAAGGCAATTACATGTGCACTCGTCTTTGAATGCATCCTCAGTTTTGCTAAAAAAAAAAAAGACTCCATTTTCAGTATATTTAAGGTTTAAGAAGATGAGGATTAAAAGTAACAATTGATTTCAAATCAACAAATTATTCAAACGAATTGCATGAGCATGTCTTTGAATACATTACGCTCCATTAGAATTGAATTTCTTAACCGTTTATTGATACTGAATCTAAAAGAAGCATGGCATGGACAATTTGAACATTCTTTGGAAGTTTATTTAAGGTGTTGGTTCTTATAGAAGGTCCCTCCATACGCTACACACAGAGATCAGAGTATTTCTGTGTAATTAAAGTAGTCTGCCATCACATTTTTAAGAGGGCTGGATGGTCTTGGCTATTTTTAGACTCTATTGCTCTCCTTTAGAAGAAGAGCTCTGTATAATGATATAGGGAAAAAAATTAAAAGCTAAAGTATATGGAATTTTTCTACAGTAAATAATATTTTACAGCTAAACAAATCATAGGTAGATCTGATAGGTAATTTGTTGACTATTCAGCCTCCTTAATGCGATATAATTTTTCTCCAATTGAAAACGCAACTCATTTTTCATTAGTATATAGAATGTCCTTAAAATGTTTGTTACTATTGTAGCCTGTTTGCAGTCTCACAACAGGGCGTGGTCTCGCTGACTGGAAGTAAGGACGACTATGTCCTCGACGAATATAGCGTTGTGATCAGTGTCAAAGATAACGGATCCCCCCAGCTGGAATCCGTCGCCGTGGTAACAGTTGCGTTTCCTGCACGACTGACCAAGGATACGAGCGCTCTGGACATGGCGAGCAGTAACGACCTGATAGCGATTATTTTAGGGATTGTCGCCGCACTACTTCTTTTTGTCATCATTTTTCTCATTGTATACATTATTCGCAGGTAATTGTAGTATTAATGCGCTTAAAATTACATTGCTGTTTAGGATAACCACGGAATAATTCTTTTATTGTGGTTTTATGTCGGGAATTTGAAAGACAACTTAAATAATTAAAATGTTATTGAAAACATTAACGTACAATGAAAATTTGATTTTACTTTTAATCTGAACTTTCTTCATTTGATACTTTGACAAAATTTCTTTAGAAATGTGTCGAACTATTAACTAGATATTAATATTGTTTTTTTCGCTAAATTTACTATTTATGAGAAGAATTAAGCATGCATGGTTTTTTTTCTAACTTTTAAAAAATCAAATTGCAGACGTCAGTATGTCGAAGAGCAGCTTGACAGGGCCAAGATACGTAAGGGCATGGACCCTAGGGGTCTGACATATCAGCGTGGGGGTCCGTCCCCAGACCCCTCCTCCCGCATTGACATTAATTTTGATGGTGAGTTGGGAGAAACCTCCGATGTGGACAGCCATACCACAATACAAGACAACCCCCTCAAATATAGACTGGCGACCGCGCGCCAAAATGGCGTCGGTGATATTCAGATAGAGACTGCAGTCGTTCCGTATGACGACAATTACAATGATTACCAAAACACAAACATGAGAACTTTCCACGTGGAAGAAATCAGTAGTAATAGTGATACCAGTGATAGCACAGGGGACAGCAATAAAATGTTGATGGAGAAGCACAGAAAGACCACGAGTGGAAATACCAATTCATTATCGTGGGCTGGATCCAATCCACCGTCTTCCACTTTTGGATCAGATGTAAGTACTCAATATTACAACGACCCACATTTGGATCAGATGTAAGAACAAAATACAGCACATATTCAAACGCAGATTTTTTTAATACCCATATGCATATAAAACAGTTATTATTGAGCTTAACTTTTCTTACTTTTGAAACATTATCACTTTTTGCAGAAGAAATTAATGATGACGTATTATCGCTGTCAATAGGTAATTTGTTGCATGGAGATTGTGAAATGCAACATTATTATGTGTAGCGAGTTTTCATTTACAGTGAAGTTTGCTTTTTCCTGACCTGAGTTATTTTTGGCATCGATTTTAATCGCATTTTGTGGTTGAGTCGCATGTTTCATTTCATTATTCATTTTTGATTTGTTGACTGTCTAGTTGTGAACACATCCTTTATTTAAACTTTTCAAATATATCGACTTTAATCAATAATGATTTTATCAGTAAACATATCGCGGTTTAAATTTCTATAATTATTGTAGTTACTTCAGTTGATAACGCGGTTGTATTTAATGAAATAAAAACTATTTCTAATAGCGTGTTCTTTTTTTTTCTTTTCAGATCATAGCTCCCGAGGAACATATCAAGAAAGAAAGGCCAGAAATAACTGTGTATTTCTGACACGGTTATAAACCTGTTGATTTATTGTTAACTTCTGAATAAGATAATGTTTAATTAAAATAAATACTGGCTGACCTTAATATATAAAAGTGTTTATGCAACGCTGCAAAACAGTCATCAAAAAATTTAATTCTCTTCAAGGAAAAAAAACCTGATATAAATATGATTATTTTATTAAAAATAACATATCAAAGGTTAATATTTCATTTTTCAATGCATTATACATAATCATAAAAACCCCAAACCATAGGATGCTATTAATGCACACTTCCTTTACATAGCAACTTGATAACAATTATCATTTTATGACTTGAATAATAAATATTAGCCATACTTTTATTTTACGTTCATGGTTTTGTACATTAACTATCTAATATACTGAATTGAAAAATAAGACTTGCAGAAAATAAATTAATTGAAAAACTTTAGCATGTGTTGCTTTTGTAAATTTTTTAAATACCATATTTTTGTTCAAGCCCTATATTATGCTTTTTTTCATAAAAAGTTAAAACAATTCAATCAGGGATGGGGTATTTGAAAAAAATATTTGTAATTGAGTGTATTACATTTTTCAAAGTAATGGGAAGTAATTGAGTCTATCTTCGATAACAAGTAATTGAATGTATTTAAATACATTCCAACAATATCACGTATTAATTACTTTTCAATTACATATATATGTGATTTATATACTAGTCATCATTATTTTATATACTGATGAGCTGTACCGCCCAAAGTTGTACTTTCTGAACTAACATATTTACTTAATTAAATTCACAATAGAATTAATCTTGATCAGAACCAAACATGAACTCAATGGTACTGGATGAATTTAATGCCAAAGAAAATTTTTCTAGAAATTTTAAAGCAGTCTATAAATGATGATTAAACAGAACTCCAATCTCCAGATTTTTAAAAAAAAATCTAAAGTAATTGAAATGTAATTAATTACATTTGAGAAAGTAATTGAGAGTAATTAAGTACATTTTAAAAAATCAATTTAATTGTAATCGCAAGTAATTGATGAAAAAATCAATGTATTTGAAAGTATATAATTACATTTCAAAGTAATTGACCCCAACCCTGATTTCAATTGAAAAGAGATGAAAAACAATTAATACATACATATACATGTATATGTAAAATAAATAAAGATAATTAGTGAACAGTTATTTCAAGTTACATTTACCATTTAAACAGTTTTCAAATATAAGGCGCCTGCATGGGAAGCTTTCCGAATTCCCTTGTATGCCATTTTTTTTTATTTAAAAGGCTCTGTCGTTAAATCGATGCCTCGAGAAATTATGAATTCTTGATTTGCCTCCCTTGTTGAATCGCGTAGGATATTTTCTATTTTGCATTTAAATGTCGGATTTGTCGAGTTAGAAGTAAAATTGGCAGGTATAGGTATTGTCCCGAACCAAAACAAATCAACGGAACAGTCACTGTAGCTCCCGAGTCCCGTTGAATTGATCGGAATTTCAAAACCGTTCCCACTGATGGTTATTTGATAGTTTGCATCTCTGTCTGTAAGGGAAGAACAATTAACACCGATGTTTTCCGCATCTGTATAATCCACGTCGATGAATACGTTATGCATCGGTGCTACAAAATGAAGGAAACGACTAGAATCAGTATTGAAATAAATGTTGAAAGTGTTTTAAACCTCTCGATCTAACAATCGTTCAATTATCGATTATTGGTATTGTTTTACCTGCAATGTATAATTGACTACCATTTTGGACAGAACCATATTTATGGATGACGATACAGATGAATTCTTTCACTGTAGAACATAGACTCGAATTCATATTCTCCAGAGAAACATTGAGGCTCACTGTCACTTTATCTGAAGACACTAGATTGAATACTGGTGCATAGAGGTCAACAGTATTTGGATATTGGACACTTGAATCATTATAGAATATTCCAATCGTCTTTCGATTTGGCTCGTTACCTATCTTTAATGCAACCGATAACCATTCAGTAGCTTTCACAGTGCAAACGAAGATCCCGACGTTATTTCGACCAGCTTCTAGTATCACTCGTTCAGTAAATAATACTAAAAAGAAAATGACAATGAATAAATGTATTAAACAGCTTAATGAACTTTCGATTTCTAGTAAAAAAGTAGCATGACACTAAGATTATTTTGTTGGAGATTTTGCTGAAAATTGTCATTAGCATTAGATCTCATAGAATTCTGGTAAATCCTTTTGTTGACCAAATGCTAGAACATTTGTGTTCATTTAAGGAATAGGAATTCCTAGATTAAAATCTGTAATCATAAAACATTTTTTTTTATAGAATACCGTTTACATTTTGACAAGTAAATAAAATCCATATTACACATTGATATTAAATGAACTTAATACAATGTATATACATGAAAAATGACAATAACAAACTGTCAACAATCTCAAAAATCCATAAAACGAAATACAAATTCAAAGCAGAGCAACACGGACCTCTAAAAAGATAGAGGTGGGATCAGGTGCCTAGGAGGAGTAAGCATCCCCGACCGGTCACACCCGCTGTGCGCTGATTGTCATGTAAGTAATTTGTATTGTTATTTATACTGCTACTGTCGTATTAGATGTGTCTAATATTTTTGAATATTAATTATGTATAAGTATATTGGTTATCATGGCTCTTTAATGAAATAAAATTAAATCAGAGTGATCTTTATCTCTATACCTTCTGCTTTCTGTGACGATATTTCTGTTGTTTGTGTTAACAGCTCTGTTGTTTCTGTTGAGTCTGTTGATACGTAACTAAAAGGTTGCTGAGTTGACTCTGTTGACATTTCTTGGATTGTTGTCATGGATATGTTGCTCGGTTGTGTTGACATGGATTCATTGTTTGGTTGAGCTGTCATAGATATGTTGCTCGGTTGTGTTGACATGGATTCATTGTTTGGTTGAGTTGTCATAGATATGTTGCTCTGCTGAGTTGACATGGATTCATTTATTTGGTGAGCAGTCATGGATATGTTGCTCGGTTGTGTTGACATGGATTTATTGTTTGGTTGAGCTGTCATGGATACATGTATATTGCTTGGTTGTGTTGATATGGATTCAATGTTTGGTTGAGTTAACTCTGTAGATATTTTTGAGCTGTTGGTTGACAAAGATGTGTTGCTTGATTGATTTGTCATAGATATGTTGTTTGATTGAGTTGAATCTGTTGTCATTTCTGAGAAGTGGGTTGACATGTTGTTAGGTTGAGTTGACTCAGTAGACGTTTCTGGTACTTGAGTTGACAGAGATATGTCATTTGGTTGAGTTGATAAGGGTGTGTTTGGTTGATTTGACACTGATTTTATGTTGTTTGGTGGAGATGAATCTGTTGAAATTTCTGTTAGGTGAGTTGACGAGGATATGTTGCTTTGCTGAGTTGACATAGATAAGTTGTTTGGTTGAGTTGTCACAGATATATTGTTTGGTTGAGATGACATCGATATGTTGTTTGGTTGAGATGACAATAATATATAGCTTGGCTGAGTTGACATGGCTGAACTGTTTAGATCAGTTGGCTCTGTTGACATTTCTATGAGCTTTGTTGTTATAGATATGTTGTTTGGTGGAGTAGTCATCGCTATCTTGTTTGCATTGGTTGTAATAGATTTGTTGTTTGGCTGAGTTGACATGAATGTGTTGTTTAATTCAGTTGACTCAGTAGACATTTCTGTGAGGATAGTTGACAAAGAAACATTATTTGGTTGAGTTGACATTGCTTCGTTGTTGAGTTGAGTTGTTTGAGTTATCATATCTGTTTTTGTAGTTGTCATTTCTATTGTTTGAGTTTTTATTTCTGTTGTTTGATTTGCCATCTCTGTTATTTGAGTTGTAATATGTGTTTTTGGAGATGTCAAATTGGCTGATGCAGATGTTGTTTCTATTCTATGAGTTGTTATTTCAGTAATTTCAGCTGTTATATTTGGTGTTGGAGTTGTCAACTCTGATGTTTGAGTATTCAAATCTGTTTGTTGAGTTATCGTCACTCCTGGTGAAGTTATTTGTATTGTGTGAGTTGTCATCTCTGAAGTCTTCTCTGTTATATGGGTTGTCCTTTCTGTTGTTTGATTTGCCACTTCTGTTATTTGAGTTGCTATTGGAGAAGTCATTTCTTTTGTAGAAGTTGTCATTTCTGGTGTTGGAGATCTCAGTTCTGTTGTTTGAGTTGCTATTGGAGATGTCATTTCTTCTGTACGAGTTGTCATATCTGGTGTTGAAGCAGTCATTTCTGTTGTTTGAGTTGACATTTCCGTTGTTTGAGTTGTTATTGGAGATGTAATCTCTTCTGTATGAGTTGTTGTCTCTGGTATTTGAGTTGTAATCGGTGTCGTTGGAGTTTTACTATCTGTTGTTTGAGTTGTCGTCTCTGTTGTTTGAATTGTCATTTCTGTTGTTGGAGTTGTGATCTCTATTGCTTGAGTTGTCATGTCTGTTGTTTGTGTTGCCATCTCTGTTGTTTGTGTTGTACTTTCCGTTGGTTGAGTTGTCATTCCTGTCATTGGAGTTGTGATCTCTATTGTTTGTGCTGTCATGTCTGTTGTTTGGGTTATCATTTCTGTTGTTTGAGTTATCATTTCTGTTGTTTGAGATGTCATTTCTGTTGTTTGAGTTGTCATTTCTGTTGTTTGAGTTGTTATCTCTGTCGATGGAGTTGTTATTTCTGTTGTTTGTGTTGTCATGTCTGTCGTTGAAGTTGTCATATCTTTTGTTTGTGTTGTTCTACCTGATGTTTGAGTTGTCATTTCTGTTGGTTGAGTTGTCATCTCTGTCGTTAGAGTTGTCATCTTTGTTGCTTGAGTTATTATATCTGTTGTTGAAGTTGTAGTTGTATTTGTTGTTGACGACATTATCTTGTTTTCTTGAGTTGTCGGGAGTTCTGTTGTACTAAAAATATTAGGTGTACTTAACACCATTGTCGAACTAAATGATGTTTCTGTTGTTTCAGTGATAGGATCAAGAGTACTTTCCGACGTATCAAATATATCAGTTGTTGTTTCAGAACTTAACGTCTCGCTTGAGCTTGTTATGTCTGTTGATTCTGATGCTGCTGTATATGTAGAGATACTGGATTGTGTTGTCACATTTATACTGCTGGCTGTAGTTTGAGATGAGGTTGTGGAAAGAGTTGTAGATGTAGAAGTTGATCCATAAGGGTCATTGTTTACCTTGTATGTTTCTCTTTTTATTTCAGAAATATCTAACGAGTCTGAAATGAATGCAATTGTTGTTTCTTTTGTGTTATTCACACCATTCCGTATTTCAGTTTCAATCCAAACAACGAGTTTATCCCTTGTTATCTGCTTCTCGGTGGCTATGAAGGTTATTTGGAAAATGACAATCACACTTCCGTTCCTGCAAGAATATTATTTCATTATCAAAGAAAATTTATATTTAAAAAAATAAAAATTCCGATGTTTTTCATTTCGTTTAGTTCCTGTGTGTGTCTTACAAAAGTTCTTTAACGTTGCACTGTCTAAATTCGTCCCCAACAAAAGATCTTTCTATAACTGTTCTCATCTACAATTTTAAGAATGTTCATTGATTCGTAATGTCCTCTCAATCAATTCAATAATGATCGATTTTTTAATGCATGAAAAGAAAAATCGTCCTTACCTCTGTACAAAATCTTTCACTGAAGTTCTTAAATTCTAAAGAACTGCTATCTGAGAAGTTCTGCTGGTAAGATTGATTGACACTTATTTGACTATCAGCAACATCTAAGTTTAAAAAGAAATAAGCATTCATAAATCCAGTAGTTAGCAGCGGTTTCTTAAAAAAAAATATGTATAATTAATTTTCGGTTTTGTTTCTTGATTTTCTTAAGGGGAAAAATTTACTTACAGTAGGTGTTAATTGTGGTATCGTCATCTGTAAAAAGAAAAAAATCTGATAATTATCCCTATAATGGTACATTAAGGACGCAAGTTGAATCGATATTTGACATCAGCGACTATTATGTAGCGACCTTTAATGATAATGAAAACAACAACGGGTATGACAGTAAGTAGGATCAGAAAAATGCCCCCCAGAATATAGAGTATGGTCCGTCGTGTAAAGGTCGGTTCTACGAAAGAGCTGTTGAAAGAGTTCCCGTCGCTCTGTGACACAAAGCCCCTGTGTTGTACATGTGTTGGGGATTTGGTATCCAGACGTAGGCTTGCCTGTAATCAAAAAAGCAAAAATTACTATATTCAGAACTTACTCAAAATCGCGTGCAACATGTTTACTTTTCATATTTAGTTTGAGTTTTGATATTATACTACTCTCTATTGTTTCAAATTTATTCTGAAAGAGAAAGTACATGAAAAATGGTATGATATATCCACTTACGCGAAATGAATTTCTGTCCAGATAATTTCTCTGAAACGTTCCCCCTAAGATCTTGTCCATCCAATCTCTATGGTCCCCGACTGTCTCACCCGGCCAGACATGCTGGCTTCCAACTTCATCAAAATCAATACTATTGGCATTGTACAGAATCGTCTCCTCGATGCCCCTTTTAGATGACTTTCCCAGGTAAGTATCTCTACCAAAATGGCCATTACTGTTCGAGTTGGAATCGTCGAAGCTTTGTGGTTCTCTTGTTGCTCCGAGTCGGCTTCCAGCAATTGCTGTAGTCGCCGGGTACACGGGCACCCTGTTTGCAGGTCCGGCCATTGATTTTCTCATTTCATTGGTTTTCCTCTCTCGTTCATTGACGTCGTAACGATTTTTCGGTTTTGGTTCCTTTGGAGGGTAAATACAATCCCGTGACATCACAGCAGTGAATCGGCATTGAGCCCCAGTGTTTTTTTTTAACAGTTTCCCTCGAAGACGTGCATATTACCGAAAGCTTGCTGCGTAAATATGCAGTTCCTGTTCACTAGTTCAGGCTGGTATTCGATTTTGATTGCACTTGGTCAATAGTTGCATTTAAATACTCTGTTCTGTGAATTAAATGCCTGCATGCCGCTCTTCCCTAAAGAACTTTGCGTAACAAAATGAATAGATTTGAAGAATTTTGTATAGGAGTTGTGAATTGAATTGTTTGAACTGACACAGGCACAAAAGTATCAAGAATCTTCAATACACTATTTATGGAGAACGGAATATTTGTAGTACATCTGTTATGAATTTAATATTTAAATGATCTTCTAACTTTTAAATCAGATATAACTTAAGCTAATGCATATATCAAGGCGATCAATGAAACCAGGTTTAATAAGATAATCCGGGTCAGACATTTGATTAAAAATATTCTTTTATTTTTAGTAATAACTTTTTCACATGCCTTCATGGTTTATATACATGTAGTTTTGTTTCGGGGTTTTCTGACTTTTATTTGTACGGTTATGAATATTTTTATTTATTGAGAATATCGACCTTTTTTGTCTTGTCATTACAACTGTATAATGCATAACAGGGCGATCAGTCATTAATCTAATATCTTAAAAGAGAGACAACTCATGGTAGCAAGCATAAGAAATTCTTTGATGAAATATTCTATATCAATTATATAAATCACTGGGTGAAAAATCCAGTTTCAGCAAAACTAAAACTATATGGAAACCTTGCTGAAACTTGAAGTTGAAGTTTCCTGTATAGTTTCCGCAATGCGGAAACCATTATATCGATTCAGCAAGTATCCGTTAGGTTTCAGTCAGCAGAAACTTTAGTCTAAGATTCCTAATTGAAAATGTATGAAAAGTGGTGTAAATAATTATGGAATTATCAATCAGTTTCAGCACATTTCCGCTAAGTTTCAGGATGCTGAAACTTTAAGTTAGGATTCCAAATAGTTTACGCACAGCTGAAACCATTACTAAAAATTATTTGAGTTTTGATAGTTATATCAATAATTTTAACAGGTTTAAGTTTAATTCTAGCCTCATGATCATGAATCCGTACATGCTTATATGTACAGTAGGTCTCAGCGTGACTGAAACTGTATGTATACATGTAACTATCTTTAAATGTGGAAAATAAGGCCATTAACAAATTTACTAAGTAATTGATTTTAAATTAAACGAACAACTGGTGTCTCTCTTGCTAAATAATCAAATCATTAATCTTAGGCACTGGGGCACGTGTATACATGTGTATACATTCTTTGTCCAGGTGACCTCCTCTTTGTTATTTTCCTGTATATTCTGTGTGGATTGCAGGGTTTTTCTGTCAGGAGTGAACAAAAGACTGTTACATAACATATACACAGTACTAAGCATGAGTTTATACCTGTAGCCCGGCAGGAATTTGTTTTTCAATTTGTGTGTATCTCAGTTAGTAAAATTAATTAGTTACTTTATTTAATGATTAATTAGTAAAAAAAAAAAAAAAAAAGAATCTAGGTGTATATGGCAAACATTGTATGATGAAATATGTACTTACACTCATTTAATTATAAGAGCTAGCAATATACCTATTTTGTTAGACTCCTTAAATCCTTCATCACTTTAATTAATAAATTAATGAATCTTGGTGTACTAATTAAGCAAACAAATTAAGGTAAAGTCATTGTAAATGCAACATTATTACAAACCATACCAAAAAATCGTACAACCTGAACTTTAGAGTTCATTTTTTAAAATCCCACGCCAATACATGTACACAGAAAAAACCATTATAAGTCTTCAGTTAATATATGATATTAAGTAAAAACCACTTGGAGTCTGAATCTGATATTGTTTATTTAGAATACATGCATATTAGACTTTACTTTGTGTGACTGTATCATGATTCATGCATTTCTATACTTTGTATTTACATTATGTACTGTAAACACAAAATTAATATGGATCCATGTATATGAAACATGTAGACTACATGTTTCTGTAATAAGATATAATAAGCATTAACTTCAGTTACACGTTATATTACAAAATCAGTTTAAAGTTGTATCCAGCACTAGTCATGTGGTGCAGGTGATTTCAATCCCAGTTTTTTAATTTGATGATACATTTGATTACATATGATGTAGAAAGTATAGCAAATAATTAAGTAACTATAATTAGCACAAAACACCTCATGTCCACTACATGTAAATTATTTATTAAATAATACTTCTTAAAACTATAACATGTAAAGTTATGTATTTAAAATGTTCATTTTATTCATATGTAGGTGGGTAAGGGTCAAGTTCGAATTAAATCGTCAAAATCCATTGCAATTGACGTAATTGTTTGCAATATATTCAGTTATTGACAAAATATTTAAAAGTTTATATATCAGTCAAATATTGTGTGAAGTCACACACGTCTTACTTCCCGGCTTTTGTATTTTATGAATATTTTCTTTAACGTTCTGTTCATCGTGATCAAGCAGTGGACATGTAATTGTCATCAATTCATATCGTAGTTGTAAATTGACCGCACGGGTAAACCCCGTTAACCAGCCTACCGTCTAGACCACCGTTAATTGATGGGCATTTAATTAATATACTTGTGATTCTTGTTCAAGTGGAAACTGCTCTGTGTTTAACATGATATTTTCACACCTCTATATTTTGAATAAGACAATGACTGTGCTCAGAATCGCGGTGAAAATTGGACAAGTTAAGATTACGTTGACAGTAAACTGTATGGCTATATCATTTAGTTTGGCAAAATCATGTGTGCATATAATAAAAGTTATAAACAAATTCTGAAACATATTTCAAAACCAAATTAGTTTAATTAAAACGTTAAGCCATTTGTAAACAAACGGTCGGCCATTTTTTTTTTATCACGTGTTACAATTGTAACAAAAAACCCCAATAATTTTCCTACTTAATCAGAAAATACTGACTCCAGCAATTCATATTTAAAATAAATATATGTAAAAAATATTATATTCAGTAAAAAATGATAATTTTGATTAAACATGATGTATTTTAAACTATCCCATGGTGCACTTTGCCAAGATTTAGCGGGTTCTGATTGGTCAGTATTGGCGCACTTTATAATTCTGAGCGAAGGTTAAAATGGACAAGAAGGTGCTGTTGTAAAATGGAGAATTAGAAAACATGTATAGCCTCTACAACAAGGAGATAATACATGCAGGAACGAAGAACTGATATCAAGGTAATTTAACTTAGTTTACAATATAGATACTCCTGATAACATTTTCAAAGCTCTTAGTTATCTCTCATTTGCAAACGAAATCTCGCGCCATCAAAATGGCGTCATTTTTTCAAACTTGGTTCGGCATTTTATTCCCACATCTCTTTAAAATATACGTTATGACCAAATCATTAACAAAGTTTATATGCATGATTCTCAAGATAGAGTTTGATAGAATATCCAGGAACGTATATTCGTCACTAAAATATATATGATGCTTGGTAAACAAGACGAACAATGAATATTTTTCCCACATTACACAATTTACAAACTCTAAATGTAACATAAGTATTTAAAAAATATTTTTTAATATTCAATCCGGAAAATGAAATCACGTTTTTCTTTTTTCAGCGGACACCACACAAAGTCAATGTTTTTTCCGGTGATTAGTTGCATCCTCTCTTCGGTGAATGTTTTGACCAGCTGGACGATTTGAACGCAGGGTATTGCCTTTGATATTGATTATTTTCACCCTTAACTTAAAGACATGTTGATTTTTATAATTTTAGTGTAGTAATTCGGGGGAAATTAAGGTCGAAGTTCTGGGAAAGGAGGTTGGGGGGGGGGGGGTGAAACATATTCTTCATTCATTGTTCAACAAACAATTATTGAACCAAAATGTGAAAATAACCTAATTTCAAACATAAAATGAAACATTTTAGACCTCTTTAGATCTCTACGGCCTGATTAAATCTCTGCAGAACAAAGACTTGGTAGCTGTAAAGTATTCCTATTTCAAAGAACCTATAAACTATAAAAGAACTTTTTATATATTAATCAAATACCAGTAAATTGCAATTCTGTCTGTAAGCTAAAATCTAAGAAAAATCACATGGTTTTGACTTATATTATCAAATGATTGATTAGACCTTGATATTAACTTTCATTTTCTTAAATAATTTGTTATATTTGCAAGTATTGCATAAAATATTAGACTCCAGGTAACATGTATCCACCCTTCTCCCAGTTGATAATATACATGCAGTGTTAACGATGTTGTTGATACCTAGTAGTTGATTCATATACATGTTCACAATCCAAACATAACCCCAAATGTTAATTTTTATTTTACCGATATGATGTGTACTTTTTAAATAGAGAACTGAAAAGGCATATTTACTTATACTAACCAACCGTTGTCTGAAAAATCATAATATAAATCCTGAATCAGATATATATATCTAGATATTTAGTACATTGTGTGTTTTTTTTATTTACTGTGTTTACATTTATTGATAATTTAGTTCTTATTTGCAGCAGTATATGAACAATTTAGAAATCAATCTTAATACTTGTAAAACACTGCATTAGGAGATGAATGTATGTATCAAAAATACACCAAACAATATTCAATTATGTCGAATATGAAAATATATAGAGATAACATGTACCCCATTTATAACAACTTTTATATAACAAAATCACTGAAAGTTGTTTACAATAGCATTTCCATGTGGGTTTTTTTTTTATCTGTGTCATGTAACTAATATTGGAATTAGCTTTTATATCATAAGTAAAATACTGGTATTGATGAGAAGCGTTTAGTGAATGATCCTTGTGACAGTTTGTATTTTATATCTTCAGGCTACAATAAGTAAGTACATGTAGTAACATTTGACATATATAAACAATGTATTTATTACTTGGACTTAAAAATATCAATGTAAGTAAAATAGTGAATTGTAGGAAGGTAAACTGTGTGTAAAGATTAATATTCATCAGGAATGGAGAGTGTTGCATAATTATTTAAATGTGTATATCATATTTTTGCACATGATTTGACAGACTTGCTCCTTTGTTTAATAGCATTCCATCGGACCGCAAGCTTTCTTATATCTCACTCTGGGTCATCTCTTAAATACTGAAAGGCTTATGACAATCAAATCTGATCAGTTGGTACATCATGGGGGAAAATGAGAAGTTCACTTTGGACTTTCTGGAATATCTAATAATATGCTGTCAAATCCTGTTCTAATGTAAGACATTAGATTATATAAATACTGGTAACAAAGAAAAGATTTGTCACAACTCGAAAGTAGGTCACTTTAGCCTCATTTTGGAATTTATGCACATACATATTCAAATCATATCTGGGTCATACCTCTATAGTCAATTACTATCTTGTAGTGTATGTTTTTCACAAAAGATGGACACGTTAGCCTCTAGAAAAACATTTTATGGTGTACATATTCATTGTAGTTCAAGACAAATTGAGACAAATGTATCATGTTCATGTAACGGTGAAGGTTTTTTTTGTTAATTCATGTAGTTGTGTTGTAAATTGCATTCATATTTTTAAAAAAGTAATATCTTTTGTATTATTAAGGGAGGTTTGGTATGCATTTGATCAAGTAGAAAACAAGTATGAGTACAAAAGTACAAATTTTGTGGGAAGTTTTTTTTTAATTGTGCAATTTTATCATTTTTTAAATAATAGTCCCTCATAAGAGAATTTCCATACAAATGTTTCTCCATTATTTATTGTATTTTAACTGCATTTTATTTATTATTGAAAACATTTTAAGTTTTGTGAACAAAATAAATTTGGAACTGTTTGAAATTGTGTTGTTTTTACATGTATTAGAAACCATGCTAAGTTTTTGTGGAAGCAAAAAAAATAAAGTTTCAGTAAGTTTCAGTTGCGGAAACCATTTGTAAACAATATGTATCCAAACAGTTTATGGAGGTAAAAACTATGCAGAAACTTCAAGTTTCAGTAAGTTTCCGTTGCGGAAACCATTTGGATTCAGCAGTGCGGAAACTTAATGAAACTTGAAGTTTCCATGTTGAAACCTGTCGGAAACTTAAAGTAACCTTAAGTTTCCGCAAAGTTTCTAAAGGGTTTCCGCAGCGCTGAAACCAGATATTTCATCCAGTGAATCTAACAAGAATTGCATATGGTAGTTCTCCTGTCATTAAAAATACGTGTGCTTTTTCAAATTGAGATGTTTAGGTCAACAGTATATCGTAAAAAGTCAGTTAGTCTTCACAATTCACAATTCACAGATTTGATATGATAACTATACGCATTATCAGCATTGGCTTTTTTTTTTTTTTTTTTTTTTTTTATAAATTTTGTCAATTTCTCCATCGGTCATGATTTTAATATTCTTTTGATGAACTTGTGGGGATTAATTTTGATTGCTTATAATTAGTGTTGTCATCACTTGTTTGAACAAGATAAAGTATGTCATATATAAACACTACTCACTAGGGAACGGTTTTCACTCTTGCTTTTCGATGAGAGTCTCATATGAATGAAACCATGCAGTTTAACTAATATATATATATTAGAATTAAGAATTAAACTGTCTATAAAAGTTAAACTTTTGACCTAACGTATTGTTTTGAGATGTATAAATGGATTCTGATTGATAGGAACACGTAGTCTAGCATTTTTAATTCATACTGAATTTCTTGAGCCAACCTAAAGGCAGAAAATTATAGGTTTGTATGTTGGTGCTTTTTTTAAACCGAAGGTATTTGCATACTTTCAACGAACACAATGTACTTTAGAAGGGTTCAATTGTCATGGCCATTTTTAAAATGTATTGATCTCTTTTAGAAGAAGAGCTCTATACTAGTATGAAAATAAAGGAAAATATCCAATTTTTTAAGTTAAAATTTACTGATTTTTTCTTTGATTAATAATAGTTTACAGGTAAACACTTCATATCTTAAAATTTAAGGTAGATCTGATAGTTAATTTGTTTACCACCGAGACTCCTTAATGCAATTTATTTTGTAAAGTTGTGATTTTGGCTTTTACTTGTCAGTCCTTTCTCATCGTCGTCCTTTATATCAATGCTCTTTTAATAAATCGATTGCTAATGTATGTTTACATATTATACACTTTAATCTAGGAAGCTATGGTTAAATGAAATTAAAGATTAAGAAAACATTTCAATACTATTTGCTTCTCTCTAGCTAATTCGTTTTGAAGATGAAAGTTAACCTTGAAAGTAAAGTTAAGTTATTACCCTTTAAACTTTCAGCTACTCGAAAAAATTGCATAGATAAAACCCTTATAAGGCAAATTTTGTTTGATGTCTTCATGCCTCTACCGCTAGAAAGAAATTGGTCAAAAGTTTACATTTTAGGAAATGGATTTTATATCTATATTTGTGCCTCATGCCAAAAAAAATATGATAAAAAAAAAAAAAAAATCCTTACCTACCTAATTTTTTCATCAGTGTTACCCTAAACACACAATTTTTTTTAGGCCTTATGGTGCATGACAAAACACCATGAAAACATTGTCAATTGTTAAACAACTGGGGAGTCTTTAATGCTGCTCTCTAAACACATTACCTTACTGGTTCACACAAGTATCTTTGCATTGGTCGATTAATTGAGTTACTAGTATCGAGAAATTCATTCAAAATCTAAATGCATGGATACTTGTATTCTTATTATAAAGCATCGAAATAATTTTATGTTAAAGTTATTTTTTTTCAACTAAATACAATGAATTGAAACGAAGGAAGCATATATTTCATTTTCATTATCGATTTTAAAACATTTACACGTGTACGTTGAGCATTTAAGCAAATGATTTTATTTCATTTGTTCAAATTACAATATCAACTAAGAAATAATAAGTAAACATATATTTCTATCTCTTATTAGCAATCATATAAGCATTAAAACTCAGTAAAAAAGAATATCAAAATGCGCAAGAGAAATCTTTGATAAAGTGAAGATTGATAGAATCATGCAAACATTGTATTTTAGCATTAAATGATTTAAAAATCACATCATAGTCAGTTTAAGTATGTTATTCAGCGTTTCCGCTAAATAAACTTGAAATATCAAATAAAAGTCAATTAATATTAGTCTAAAACTTCTTTTGCCATCTTCGTTTTACCCTTAGGTTCTTCTGATGATTGTTGCAAAAAGATACACTGTCAGGCACAAATAAAGAAGAAAGAAACCCCAAAATGCCAGAAAATCGATAGCTGATGTCACGTCTTTCCATTCGGTTCTGTTTCCCCTGTCTTTAGAAGTTTCCCCCGTAGAACCAAAGTTTTCTCTGTATTCGCTATTCTTTTCTTCCGCGGGAGATACTGTTTTACTGGATTTACCAGATTTTTGGCAGCGCAAGTAATGCACGAGGCGAACCATGAACCAAAAGGATTTAGATATGGGAACTGACGCGTCTCGGTGATGTAAGCGTATTTGTAAAGCTGTGATGTACAGAACAAGGATGCTCATCGTCATCTGCATAAAAAGGTATATGCTAAGAACAGGTGTTGTTTCCGAGCTTACTGGAAGCAGAGTGTTGATGATGGTTAGAAAGACAGCGAAAGACAGGAAGACGGTCATTGCATATGACATCTTTTCTCCGGAATCGACGGGTAGAGCGAAAACCAAAATGGTGAGCATTCCCAGGAAAAGAATTGGAAGAATGATGTTGAAGACATAATAAAAGGGTTTCCTCTTGATGTGGATTGAAAATGTTACCTTGGATTCATCGGACTCTTTGCTTACTTTAACATCGGTTCGTGTGATTTCCCATACGCCACTTTCTTTGTATTCGTTTAGGTCAATTCCTTTCCCAGATTTAAAAATCTCCACTTCGATGACTGTGTAACTCCAAACTACGAAGTCAATCTCACAAACTTCTCTGTCGAAAGGAAAGTATGTGGTATCGATACTACATTGCGTTTGAAAGACTTGAAATGGTTGCCAGAAAATGTTACCAAAATTTTGAACTTCAACATTGTAAAAACTGCCCCCAAATTCTTCGAATTTCTGGAAACCATTGCCCAGCACTATATCTGGTTTCCAAATGTCGTTCTAAAATATATATAATTTCCCAATTTTTAAACAAGATCAAAATAATTCAAATCTGTTACTGCTAAGGCCTAAGAAAAAAAATTGTGTGTTTAGGGTAGCACTGAGGAAAAAATTAGGTTAGGTAGGTAGGATTTTTTTAATTTTATCATATTTTTTTCTGCATGAGGGCACAAATGCAAATATAAAATCCTAAGGATGTTTGTGTCATATTTAAAAAATTTTTTTTAAATGAAAATAATATGAAAATCACAATCGGATAAAAACAGACATCTGAAAATGGTACATGTAGGATCGGGGTATTTTTGTAGGTTAGGTCGGGTTACCCTAAACACATAATATTTTTTTAGGCCTAACTAGTATATTTTACAAATTAAAGGATATTTGCCTATTCAAATGGCATGTTTAAACGGGTTCATATTATTTGCGATGTACATGTATACTGGTAAATTAAAATGTTAAAACATGTAATTTGAATTTGCGAAAGTACATAAAATAAGTTTAGTCGAAACAAGAGGAAAAGTTATTAAGCTTAACAAACCTGAGGCAGATATATCATGGAGATGTTGTCATTACTTGCTGGATTCCAGATGAGAAGGTCGTCTGTCCACTGTATGGTCAGGTAACCAGACGTCTCCAGTTTTTCGTTCACTTCATCTACCCCAATGATGCTGATTAGACTAAAACTCACGTCTAGATTCACTGGAAGGGTCTGGTCCTCCACCGGACGAATTCGCTTGTCGTAGTTAGACAGAAGATTGTCCACAAGACTCTTAACTTGCACCGGTGTCTGGCTATTGACTCCTCCGAGAAAGCAAAAAGCAAGTGCAATTGAAACTGCAACCATATTGTAACACTAAATGGTTTATGCAGCAGAAGATCTGGTTCTATAAACTGTTTGAAAGCATGCGCTCATTAGAAGGTAAAAAATGGAAAATACATGTTAAATAGTAATCCTCTTAATGTACGAGTCTGATGGATATGTGATTTTTCGTTAAGGACAATTAGAGAAGAAAATTACGGAATGTAAATTTATTTAAAACCAATAGCTGTTTACAGACTGTTTAGCAGTTGTTATTGTAGAGAAGTATAATCGAGAATTAAACTATCATAGAAAGGTCACTACACGACTGAATCACTAATGTAATGCAAAAAATGCTTATTGCTATTTTATTTTGATTTTATTCACTAACAGATGAAAATTACTTTAAAAACCAGCTGAGTTTAAAAGCAACAAAAAACGAAAAAGGCTTCTTGCAACGTTTATTATAACTTTCAAATGGTTAAAATGTCACCTATCCGATATCGGCTGTTAATCACTCGTATTCTAATTGAAAAATTATTCACATGAGCTTTGATAAAATTGTGATATTTATGTTTTATTTGATACTCTGTATCCATGAAGAAACCCCCCCCCCCCCCCCCCCCCCCAAATTGTGAATTTTGATTTTGTACAAAACATATCTATTATTTATTATTATGTAATATAATATTTTTTGAAACTTGTATAGCAATTATATCATAATTTTCTATTTTGTTTTAACTATTATTTTATTTAAATATTTATATTTCAATTTGCAATTAAGTGTGCAGTGTTTATAACTGTAGATTCGCGATCAGTACATGTTTATATTTTTTTTCAATATAGAAGGACGCATATTCTATAAGATCAATAAGGTAGATGATTGGATGCCGTTTTTTTCACAGTGCCAAATTTTATGTATAGAAAAACTTTAAAATATAAAAAAGTTATTGATTTAGTTTAAGGTCAGACGACATGTTCCTCAATTCAATAAAACTTTTTCCATTTTTACTGCGACTTTTTACATATTAAACAAATTACAAATTTTTCTCCAATCATAGAAGAGCACAGAAAGGGATGAAATCCCGGATTACTTTTATTGGAAATCTTTATTACGAGGAGATACAAAAAGATGCTTGAGGAACGTGTCGTCTGACCTTAATTGTTACATTCATTCCATCAACAAGAAAGAATATAAATGTAATGATAGGCATATGTATCATACTATATTAGTTGAATCTTTCTGTATTTTCCCGATCCCCAAAACTCCCGCCAAAATTGACAATTACATTTTAATCATGCCTGTCCTTCGTATGTTAGTAACTCTCTAAAGATGTAAACGTGCACTGCAAATATAAAGGTGTTAGTTGTGCAAACTTGCTTCTTTGTTGCACATAATAGTTCTCTTTGTGATGTACTATGTAAGGAATTACATAGACGTCACCATCCTTGCATCATTTTCAGAAAATGTGTAAAAATTTGTCACGTGATGGACTAGCTGTACTGGTCAACATGGTCGAAGTGACATGATGGAGACTCCTGTTAAGATAACTGTTAATGAACATTGTGCTTAAATATCTTCAGCAATTCATAGAAAACTAGAAAACAGATAGCGAACAAAATGTAGAAGATTACGTTCAACAGGAGACGATATCGTTTCCGAGTTTTGGAGGGTTGAATTTTAATCCGGATTCCTTGTACATTTACCTCGGACAAACCTGTGATTGATTTGAACATGAACAATGCTACATTGAAAACCCCGTTGACGACGGTGATTGAAAATTTATTTGTATAGAACGTAATTCCACCAAACACGAAGGAAAGCACAACGTGGGCTGTCAAAGGACCTTCAGATGCGCTACAGGTTGAGTGAGTTATCCCCGAAGATGAGATGGTTACCACGGATACCTCGTCTGTGTCTCTTATTTAGAAGATTGTAGAAAGAGAAAGTGATGTAATTTAACGTGAAATTCCTTTATCTTTTCATGTTAGGAAAATATGTCCGAGTGTGGTGAAATTTTCTCAAAACCCCACTGTTTTCGGATCGGTTTGATTTACTGCCATATTGCAGTGGCCTTGTGGCTTTCCAGATGGATATTCCCATTTAGTATTATGCACTATAGCAGCACTCTGAGAAGGTATTTTGCATTAAATTGTGTTGAGATGAACGCTTTTGTTAGATTTTTATTTTGTTGGGCGGTTATTCCACATGGGATAATTGCATTATCCCAAATGAAATAACTGCAATAGTTTTACTGATTTATCAACAATTGTCTTTAACAATTGTGGATAAATCTAATGATATTTATCATTTTCTTTAATATTCTGTATCCAGGAATAACTTTTTATTAAAAAAAAATTCCAACAATAATTTTGTCATTAAAATCATAATTGTGTATATTAATTGATTTTTCATTTGATATAAGTTTTATAAAATAAATCAATTTATATATCAATCAACATACTTTCCGAATTAACACGTGAATATGTATAAGAATCTAATCTTGATTATTATTACTGCTCTAAGAGTTTCTTGCAGCAGATGCCCAGGACGTAAATATTTTTGTTGTTGAAAATCTATCATATATCATAATATATAATAGTTTTAGCATGTTTAAGGAGCAATTATATCAAATCTATTTTGTTTCAAATATTTTTTTTGATAGATATTCATATTTATTTATGCAATGAAATGTGCAGTGTCTTTGCGACAGTATATTATTTTGATAAAATATGTTGTGAATTTAGGTATTTATAACATTAACTCGTGTATTTATTACTTTAACTCTTGTATTTATTACATTAAATACCCAGAATAATGAAGGAAAACGAGGAAAAGAAAATGGACAAAAGATGGGAGACATAAATTAACCTCTCCCTGAGCGAAACAGACAAAATGATTAGTTCACATTAATGCTTACATTAACATGGTATCGTACAACAACAACATTTAAAATCAATAAGTGTTATTTATTGAGTGATGTTTCAAAAAGAAATAGATTAAACTATTAAACACTTTCCCTGAGCTTTTCATAGCGAAACTAAAAGTTCGAGAAAAACCGTATGCATTTAAGAGCAATCGTATCTACTCGGCCATTTCTGTAACCACTGATATTTTTTTGTCAGTTACGGAAAAGGGCGAGTGAATGATGTAAGAGGTGCCACTAAAACCAATCAAATTCTTGTAAATGATCATGTGACTATCACTGTTCTTAGTAACTTGTCAAAGTTATAGAAAAAACATCTGAAAAGAAATCAGGCAACTGCAAGTGTTGAAACAAGGTTTAACTTCATCTCAAGTTGACATTACGGTAAGGAAATTATCCAACACGCTTTTGCCATAGAAAATTCGCATACAATAATTGTTTAGTTTCGATTTGTTTTGTATACATTCGGACTTGTTTTATGAGATGTAATCTATATATGGTCATAAAAAAGCCCAGGTATATTTCTCCTTACCGAAGTGTTGCCTAACTTTTGTTACGTTGAATTCAATACCCTCTGTACTAGATGTTTTCATGTAGAATCATGATTAAAATAGAGTTCTTAAATTGATATTTAATTTGTTAATCTTGATTGTTTTGCTGGGCTATATTTAGCTTCCGTAAATTTTGGTGCCTGTGGAATTTTTTTTTTTTACATTTGTAACGTTTACTTTAGGACTTCTACACCTGTGATTGCATTTATTCAATAATTATAAAAAATGATTTATTCTTAAATAGATTTGAGCTTTTTGACAACAATTTATATTTGGATTTGACCACAATCTATATATAGATAAGGGATTTCCTAAGAACACACATCAGGTGATATCAGGGACCTTAACAAAACAATAATGAAAGACAGTATCCTAACTGGAGAACTACTGATATGGATGTTAAGAGGAGTCCTGAAAATTCCACTTTGGTTCAAGTCTTTGTAAGTTATAACAAAAGTACTCTCTCTCTCTCTCTCTCTCTCTCTCTCTCTCTCTCTCTCTCTCTCTCTCGTTTTGTTTGTGTGCGATAGAAGTTAAATGTATATAAAGTGTCTTCTAATTAATCACTTAGGAATTGATTTTTGTGCTACTCTTTATGTTTGTTTGTTTTTATATGTAGGCCAGTTCCTTTCCATGGATTGGCAATCTGGCCCGTCTGTTTAGTCAGTGCAAAGGTAAATTCACAAGAAGTTGATCGGATGGAAGAAATGGGGGCCCACCTCGTTTACTTTTAGAATCACTAATCCATGTTTGATTACGCGTATAATTTTAAAACAAACGTCAGTAGGTACAATCTTTTTATTTTCCCTTTTAAAGATTTGTTTTGTTTCGGTTTGTTTTAATGGATTTTTCTTTGGGGATAATAACTTTTATTGCTTCGTTTTGTGGTTTGGTTTTTTTTATTTCTTTAATGTGTTGGGTTTTTTTTTCAAATACCAATTTACAAAAGGTATTCATTAAATTTATTGGAATAAGCGAAAACACTCATCTCAATTTGTAACAATATCTTATTGGTTGCAGTTAAAATGTGCATCCCATATTCTGAGATATGAATATCTATAAATATAGGGTAAAGCAATTGGGAGAAAATTGATGATCAGTCGAGCAAACGGAAATATACATATTTTTATCATTATAAAATCGGCCTTAAATATGATAGTTAAACAAATTGCCTCATGATCAAGAAAAATAATAAAATAAATTTGGTTTACAAGACATAGTTAACATTACTAGCATTCATAAATAATACATACTATTTCATTGATTCTTCTAGTTGTATAGAAACAGGGGGAAAACAATCTTTCTAATTTATATTATAAACTTTGCAGTAGTATAAAACATCTGACTGAGGTATAAATCTGGTTCATGGTTTTGTTTGTTGCAGATCATATTTGACATGGCCTGCCTATTCATGAATTCCTCAATTGTGAGACGTAAGGTATTTAAGCCATACAAAACAAAAAAGATGACAATTATCCTGACCATCCTTTTGGTAAGATCTTCCATTATCGTCACATTAAGTTGGGTATTTTGAAAAAAAAAACCCACAATTTAAACGTTTTCCTTTTTCCTTTTTAGAGTTTTTCCGGGGCAGATTGCCCAAGTGGATTTGTAGGTCACAATAATCCAGATGGGGATGTCTGCTGTAAGCCTACATCATGTTCCCCAGGTAACCAATTCAATAATAAATTCAAATAGACATATTATCAATAATTACAGAGCATCAATTGAACAATTTATATTTTTGTTAAAAAAAAATGAAAATACAAATAAACTATTCACATGTATTCTTCCAAGTCTAAAAGTTTGAAATCTGAATTGCAGTCTGAAATACACAAGAAATTGATTTAAAAATCAAAATATTTTAAAGGTACCTTTGTGCAGCCTTGTCAACATCACTTGGATTCTGATATTTGTCTCCCGTGTAAGGCCAATTCTTATCTACTGGATTCCACCAACTCAAGCTTCCCATACCCCTGTATCAAGGCCAACTGTCCCCCTGGTACGTGATGCACTTACATTTGTGAATCCTTGAAATTGATACATATACATATAATGCATAATAGAAGGTCTTCCAAAAGCTATTTAGAAATATCCACTTGTTTTATCTGCTAAACCATACCCCATCAAAATTGACTCAAGACTCTTGTTTTACGGTGCTTATGTATATAATATGTTTTCGCAACTTTTTCCTGTAAATCGGACGGGAAAAAAACAATTGGGGTGATGTATTCATTTGCTTTTTTTTTAAATCAAAATTCACAATATTTTAAATTGAAACTGTTTTGAAAATAAATCTGCTTTTGATTATGTGTTCAATATAAGCAGTTATACATGTTTTAATTTGAATGCTCGTAAATACTGTAATAATAAGTTGTTTAAAATTTTAATACAGAGGCCACTATGTCATCAGCCTTTCCTCGATTTGGATGCAGGTTAAGGTGTAAATGTGATGAAGAGAGGGGATATTATGGAAAAGATCCTTGTAATTGCAAACGGTACAGAGAACACTTGCGATAGACCCATCTGTATTTACGTAGCTGATCTTTCTAATACTTTAATGTATAGTTCAAATAACAATATAAAGTTCTTTCTTCTCTCCCTCTCTCTCTATCTCTCCCCCTCTCTCTCTCTTAATTCTCAATTTGATTTAGTGAACTTCACAATTTTCTTATTTTTCCAGTTAATTAAATATTGCTATGAGGCAATTGCAATACTGCATTGCTATTTCTATCTGATGCCATTTAAGCAAAGTTTATTTTTTATAAAATTGTGATAAATCATTTAAAACAATCTTCTCATATTATTTATAAATTCTGTATAAGTGATAAACTCATAAATTCTAGCATTGAAGACAAAACAAACAAACAAAGAAAAGGACAAGGTAAGATACAATTGTAATGCACTGAAATAGAGCTCCAATGCATCTAGATAGACGATTCTTTACATTTTATTTCAAAACTTCTGATAATCTATTGAAGCTGACTACGAAAAAAAGCGAGATAACTTGATGTACGACCATATCCACAAACAGATCAATTTAGTAATGTAAGTAACAGAATCGAACAACCAAAATATATTCTTACTCTGAAAATTTGTTTATTTTTGCATGAATTAAATGCCTGTTCTTTATACTCCCCAGTATTGTTGTGGGCATCGTGCTGGGTCTCGTGATGTTGATCTGTTTTCTGTATGTCTACTGTGAACTATGGAGAAGAGGTCAACAGCATCGGATGCGGGGTCCAGCGGGGAGAGATCTGAGGTCCAAACCCCTTGAAGCTTTCCCTATATAATATCACCCAATTTATTATTTACACCTAAAAAGTATGTTACCCCGTCCCCTTGCTATGACATGGATTTGCCCTTGAACAGGGTAAAGTCTTTCGATCGAAGACGGGGTGTAAAGTATATTACAGTCGCATTATAAACACAATATATGTATTTCACATCTTTTAACATAATCAATTTCGATACTGTAGATTCCTAATTAAACGCGAGTAATTATTATCAGCATAAATTTGCGGATTTTAAAATCTTGCCATTATTTTGTGAGAGTTGAAAACTATAATAAATAAAGGAAAAACGTTCCGCACTTGCGATTTTATATTCTCGCGATTTGATGCAAAACAGTGGGATCGTGGAATTAAGTACTCGCGGAAAATAAGGAATTTACAGTACATGTTTTAGTAACTACTTTTTTCATTTTATTGTCAAGATTAACAAATTGTCTCTTTTTAATATTGATATTTTTGATATGCATTTTTAATTTATAGCAATATGTATATACCAGTATACAAGTCAACTTGATCTCTATTTAATTGAAATAAAGCCTTCTGGTGTTGAAATGTATGAATTGAAGATCTGAATTGAATATTATTAATACATGTAGTAATCTCCTTATTCATTTTTATTTCTAATTATCAAAATGCAAACTACCACACAGAGTTTTTAAATCAACATTTAACAGATATACATAATTCTATTTTTTCTTAAAATATATATGTTTTTCAAAAAGTTTCAATTTACAAGAGGTACATATCTTCTTTTGTACATATAATTTAAGCAAGTTTTCAAAAGCAAATTTTGCATTTACTTTATTGTCTGAAATTTTATTAAAAGTAATAAATATATGATTGTCATAATGGTTTTCTATGTTTGCCAAATTAAAGTTTGAATAAAGATTGAAATTTTTATTGTTTTTTTTTTATTCTAAATTTAAAAAAATGAATGTTATTAATTGGGAAACAGTGTAGCCACTAAATTAAATGATAAAGAATATAGCTGACTGATATTTTTCTATTTTGCTGAATCGGACATTGCCCAACAAAATATTTTAAAAAAACGAGGCATCATTATTGAATAGCGTTGCATGTCATCCCCGAAAAATGCAAATGGTGAACTCTGACTGGGAGTTAGACCCAAAAGTATAAACTACATGCACATACAACATCGATGACCGGCGCTACGGGTATCTTAAACGAAAGAGTGACCTGTAAATCAACTTGACTGGGCTCGAGATCCATTGGCTTTGCAGACACTCCAAGAAGTGACCTTCGAATTGGTCACGGTCAGCCATAAGGATGAACTTCACCGCAAGTAAACGACGAAAATTATCTGTTTGAATATGTGTGAAATGGAATATGTTTTTAGTTAGGTTAAAGATAGTTTCTGGAAATTTATTTCATTAACAGGTTTAAAAATCTAATAGAACATTGGAAAACTGGTATCAAAATAAAGCTGTAATGAATATCAATTAACATTAACATTGTGACTGTAGATGAAACTTAAAATGTTTCAGACAGACACTGGTTAAGTTGTGAAAATAAAATCAATTTTACGAAAATCTTTAAAGTTGTGAAAGCAAAAAAAATATAATATAATATGTACACATTTTCAATGTGGGAAAAAAACATCGAGTAAATACGATAAAAACTTCTATTATTTTTTTGAAAAGGCAGACAATTATCAAATGTTTAATGGAATTGGAAAAAAATCGATAGAGTTTCCTATATTCCAAACGAATACTTGGTCGGTTGGAATTGTTCGAATGCAGAAATTAAGAAAACCCTTGGTTGATTTGATTCCCAATAGAGCCATCTTCAAGTAGGATAAAAAAAAAAAGGTCGATGAAAAGATGACGGGGATGCCACAACTTGTCGAAGATGATACAGACAAGCAAGCAATCTGGTACGTTGCCTGGAACACTAATCTGGTCATATATATTTCCAAGTTAATTGTGTCGTATATTTATGTAACCCCAAACAATGCCATAGACCGAAAAATGTTTAGAATGAATATATACGAGTGTTGTTCGGAAATTATTGAGACAACACGAATATTTCCCTTTTTAAGTGACGAATTAGGGTGAAAATTGACATGAATATTGAAGAAACTCCATCAAATAGTTAAACAAAGTAAAATTTAAAAAATATTTAATATTTTGTTAACAACGGTAGATAAACAGATCGGTGGTCGGGGTACCCGCCGCAGGCATAAACTCATAGAATAACAAACTGAAACATCTTCTTTCTAAGTGTCCGTAAACTTATAGTTTAAGATAAAAAAAATCAAATTAAATATGTTCAATTTGCTATTTATTGTGGCTAACTTTTGATTAAGTTTCTCTAATATTCGAGTTGAAATACGGATATGGTACAAATATATTTACCAAGCAATAGATAAAAAAATCAAATTAAATATGTTCAATTTGCTATTTATTGTGGCTAACTTTTGATTAAATTTCTCTAATATTCGAGTTGAAATACGGATATGGTACAAATATATTTACCAAGCAATAGATAAAAAAAATCAAATTAAATATGTTCAATTTGCTATTTATTGTGGCTAACTTTTGATTAAGTTTCTCTAATATTCGAGTTGAAATACGGATATGGTACAAATATATTTACCAAGCAATAGAAATCTGACAACGACTTTATGTAATGAATTTTGACGTCAAGGCGGCGCAGCGAATATACATCAAATTAGTGGAAATCTCAGAAGAAGACCTTTTAATGCCACGCAATTGCTTAAACAAAAACTATACGATTGCAAGGGATAAAGAGCTTCAGTTTATCGTCTTTTTCACTGATTGTTTAACTAGAATTAAGACAAAGGGACTAAATATCAAGCACTTTTTACACACTAACTGATGTCAACAGTTCTAAAATATTTATAGAATGACTGTAGGAGATATTTCACATTAATTTCACCTTCGGGTAAAAATAACTCGAATTTTTTTCGAATTTTTTCACAAAAAATCAAGAATAGAGAGAATATGTAAATGTTGATACCTTGAAATGAAAACAAAAGATGAGAAATGAGGAATAATTCTGATTTTCGTTCGTTTGTAAGGTGTTTAAAAGATAAGGAGCAATTAGAAACGTTAAAATGACGTTGCAATAAGTTTGCAGTTGCTCCGGGTCACTGGACGAAGGTACGTTGGTCAGCTTACAGGAATGATCTAATCATGCCATGGACTAGAAACTTTTTTACATTGAAAAACTCTATCCTGATTTAAGTTTTAGTGAAATTTCAAGGGTTTATCATTTTCCCCAAGGGAATAAGAGAAAATGTCTCAATAATTTCCGAACATCCCTCGAATCAAAATTTTTTGAGTGCCAGAAAAACATGTTTTAAGAAATGTCTATCAATAATTTGTGCATTATATTTTACACATACCCAGGCGTTTTATTGACTATTGCAAATATTGATGTAGCAAACTTGTAAGTTTAATAAGCACTGTTTTTAAAAAGCCAACTTTTCATACTCTTATGAATATATCATCATTTTCTCTTTTTTCTTATTCCAATTTTTATTGAATCATGACAAACATATGAATTACCAATGTGTCTTTATAAAATGGCAAAATGCATTTTCCATACCTCACAACTCGAGATCATATTTGGGATTCAACTCTAGATTATGACCTCCTGCGTGAACATCCGGTTTCTATTTTATAGTGATAAGAAAACTACAGGTGAGTTCAATGTCGACAAATAAATCGCAGTATTTTCTTTGCTTGATATTTATTGCGATGAAAGATAATCAAACTTAAGTATTAATTAATTAAACGATGCTAAGAATATATATGTACAGGATTATATCAGTTTTACAACGTCAAGATAATATACATCTTTCTCAAACATCGACAATGTTGATAAGATATAGTGACCTAGATGAAGTACTTAGTTTGTTGTATTAGTACATGTATGTTAAACATTTAGATGCATTGTTAATGTATATAATGCTCTCAAACTACTTTCAAGCAATACTAGTAGGTGGTGAAGTACTTCTTTGTTATATACATGAACTTGCCATTTTCAAATTCTATGAATCTTTTCGTTCCAAACCCTCTACGACACTGCAACCAGAATTATTTTGTTTTATCTGTACTTCAACATTGTAACTGTTGTGAACATTAACCTGTGAAATTAAGATATTTTTATTTCTCTTAACGTTTGAATGAATCAAATCAAAATGCAGTAACTAATTTTATCTGTTTATCTTTTCATTTGGCTATTTTGACTTGATAAAACAACTTGGTAAGGTAAGAGAGTATCAACAAATGATCGAGCCAACATACTACATAACGAATAATTATGCGCGCTCACGTTAGAGATAAAATAACACATATTACATGATGATTATTTGCCCTCCATATTCGCGGATCAAACAATGAATAATAGTGGGGAGGAGCTGTTTCATTATATTTAAACATCTCTTTTTAATCTATTTTTCTTTTAGCGATCACACTGCATTTTTGAAATTACCGATATTGTTAAAGAAACATTCTACAAAACTTATTTCCAACTTGAAATAAAAAACAAATCTTTGCAATGTAATATATATTTGCTAAACAATGGATATTCCATATTACTTCATGATAATGTTGCAAGAGAAATTTTTTGAGAGGCTAAAAAAAGTCAGAACGACAGTCGAAATTGACAGTTGTCTCTCACAAAATTATTGACAGTAGAACATATAGCACTCAACTTTTAGTTTTATTATTCCACTTTCCAGATTAGTTTAAAATCCCCTACAAAATAATCACAGTGCTAGACACCTGTGTGTTGGTCTATTTCAAAACAATTTGGAAATTTTAAATATCAGATTGAATAAAAACATACCTTGAAACAACTCACAAAGTCAAACTATGGTTTAAAGTTGAAAATGTATAATTTTTCTGAAGGTTTGACATTCAGAGCAAAATGGTATACTGAGTCAGTTCTTTGCAAAAAGCTTGATATATATGGTCAGATATACTATTTCAAACGTAATTTCAGGCATCTTCGAACGTAAGCCAGAAATATTCGCTATGAAATTGACATTACAAAATATATATCATCAGCTAATAATTTAATTCTGGTTGTAACGTGCTTTCTGATTGGCTAAAAAAATTATTTTATACTGTATAAAGAATGTTGCCTACGTCTTAGCAAGACTAACATCAAAAATTAATCCGCCTGATGTGACGTTTGAATTTTGTACAATTTAATGTAATTTTAAAGGTTTAATGACTGTTTATACTACTACAATTAATGGCGAAAAATTAAATAATATGCAATGAATTCAATATTTATTAGTTTTATAAGATATGAAATGGTTTGGGACAGTTTACACTTTAAATTTTTATTAACCGCTGAACGCGGTTTATAAAGCATAAACTGCGCCAAACCATTTAATATCGTAACAAACTAATAAATATTGAATTCATTCCTTAATAATTGTATCAATTTAAACAGACGTAAGTTTGCTAGTATTCCACTTCGAAACCTGAAATGTACTAAATTCATTTATACCAATTAATATTATTTACTGTTCTGTATAATAATTTTTGAATTGTCAAAATATCTGTAACAGAGTTGTCTTCACATGATTTGCATACACATGACTCAGGTTCGTGTAGTTTCTGAAAAGCCGTACTAGTTTGTGTAAGAAATGTACAACATCGCCGATCAACTTTAATTGTTCTCATTCAGAAAAAACGCAGCGGATATGTCGGTAGCTGGTAAGACGGCCCTGATTACAGGATCAACGAGTGGGATAGGACTATCCACGGCTAAACTCCTTGCAGACAAGGGTTGCTCGATCTTGGTGACCGGTTCAAGGTCACGTGACGATGCACAGGAAGCCCTAAAGGACATCCAAAGCACGTGAGTATGTATGGTGGTCTCATACGTCGTTATACTACTTGCCTAAATTAATTGATTTGACAAATTAGAAAAGACGAAAGCACTGCCTTGTTCGAAAACAACAACAGAAAGAGCGTTGATAAGATAATTCCCCCTATTTTACAACGAAAAATGCTTCAGCATTTAGTGGCAAAAGGGTCTTTAAAACGTGATTATTTCGTTAATTTGTTAGAAAAAATAGTGTTCATTCTCATTTATTGAATATGATAATTATAAGATCTAATAATCACATATAATCACATATTCTGCAATAACATTTTATAAATTGCATCAAAGATTTTACTAGACACTAATTAATCAATTTGAAATAAATGTTTTTTTATTTTCATATAAAGTTCATAACATTACGTTTGGATTTAGCAATACTGAGTATATGTATTTTTGTTTGTTTGGTTGGTCCAATAGTCTATGTGTCACGGTGTGAAATTCAATCATTCGAACTATTTTTAATTATTGTGTAAATTAACTTTTTTCAAACTTCCTGTTAATTGTTACAAAAAACTTTCCCCCTATATCGACAACTGTGAAAAACGTTCTAAATTCCGCGCGGCCTTAATCCCACCTGAGGCACAGTCAGAGATGGACAGCTAATTTTTTAATTGACTTCTGTTTATGTTTATTGACACTTCATCTTTCATCTTATTAATTCTTTTATGTTCATGCCGCTAAAATGTCACGAGTTACTCAATAGCTGTTTGATAATTGATTTCCTTATATATTTATATATATTTTCATTATGTTCATCCTTCATTGTTATTCCATTGTTCACTATATATGATATTGTAAACTATCGTCAGTTGGAATCAGACCTTCGGTACTGATACATCCCCAAACTCATGTACAAAGTGCAAAATTCTAGATAAAAGTCTGAAAACTTAAGCGCGTGTTGGCTTGTTGGAGGTTTCATGAGGCTGGGCCCAACAAGAGAATAATCTGAGGGCTGGACCAGTATTAATCCCGTACGGGAGAGAGCGTCCTGTAATATACGCTTAACAATATACATTAAATCGATCTTCTATCCTTTTAGGGTTGTGTTTGGCAGAGTAATGTAGATTCATTTTATTTTTCTTTGGTAGGTACCAAAATATTTGGCGAGGTTCATGAAATGTATAAGATTTTCGTTTAAGACAGACCTCATAACACTGAGTGGGACAATTATGTCGTGCCTATGTGCTTTTTTCTGCACCCGCCTTCGGCAAAATTTCATAAAAATCTTAATATCGCATGACCATTGCCTTGATAGTATATAATCAATTATGTTTTGGGTGACATAACAGATATTTTTATCATTGAAAAGTTCTCATTGCAAAATCATTATTATAAAACTAAGGGGAAAATAAAATATAGGGAAAACTATTTTTGCATAATAATTTTTATAAACTTCAAGGTTTTTGTCTATGTCGAACCGAATACATCTATTTTATTTTAATTATTTGTTTAGAGGGTAATGTAAATTACTTTTCTGATTGGTCTGATACTGTGAATGCTAATGATGTATACACGCACATATATATTTACTGGGTACATTGCAATCTATTTAAAAATTAGGCTTGTAACATCGCATTTCTACGATACGCTTAACATATAGCGTATCGCAGTGGAGCAAGATGACAAGTCTAATTTTTATTAGATTGGAAACATTGTAGGTCCTTATTCATATTTTTTCTTTTGTTGTGTAGGGCTGTTGGCAAGGTGCATTACGTACAAAGCGACCTCCGAGATGTTACTCAGGTGCTAGAACTGTGTAGACAAGCAGACAAATTATTTCCTGAGGGAATTGATATCCTTGTTAACAATGCTGGTAAATTTTTGAGTTTTTTTTTTCTCTGAGAGAGAGAGAGAGAGAGAGAGAGAGAGAGAGAGAGAAGGAGAGTGTATGTGTTGATTTTGATACTGAATATCAGTTTAGAAATTGGCATGTACATTTGTTGTTGGAAGTACTGAACCTTAACAATTAAGTTACCTGTAGTTTAGATCAGCGAGTTTAATATTTCAATAATTATAAAATACTTAAAGGGGAATGGTCACGATTTGATATTGATATTTTTCATATTCATATTTTATTGATTATTTTCGTTTCCAAAACGCTTTATAAGTAGTACCTTTTATATATATCTAGTGTTTGACCTAGATTTGTGTGTAAGAGGGCATCAAGGAGATACAGAGCTCAGAAAAGAGAACATGACACGACATTTGTATATATTACAAAAATTTCTTTTCCGAGCTCTGTATCTCCTTCATGCCCTCTTACACTCAAATTAAATTCAAATTACTTATACATTTGTTTGTCATTAGTATTTTTATGATATATGTAATTTTCTTTACATAATCTGTAAACAAAAAGGGACACGATGTTTGCTTAGAGCACGATTTATATCAGTATTCTGCCTATTTATCGACTTCTAATCTTCAAAGTTTTGTATAGCTTTGGAAATCTCAAAGCTATTCAATGTAGGCTTATAAAAAATGAATTCAAGTACTTGATCGTTACCCTGACCCTTATATCACAATTTTCAACATTCATATACTTAACACAAATAGGGCCTATGTAATATTTCCAACACCAATTATAATTACATTCAAAATCAGTCTGTTAATTTGCAAGACCTTGAAAGGTCTTAATTCTCTCTCAGACAATTGCAGAAATTTTGTCCTTTAAGATCAAAGAACATGTACAATATATAAAACACGAACTTTATCATGTGTTTGCAATTCAACAGTATACAGTATCAACATATATACAATATTCAACAGTATGGATGACGAAAACTGTATACAGACAAAGAGAGTTGTTTTCGCTTCATGTTTAATGATATGATCAATATTGCATTTTTGCCTGATTTTGATCTACCAATTTTAACTTTGATAGAGACATTCAAAACAACCATATCAAATTTTTATTGTTAATTGACCTTGTTTTATCTTTGTCTTTAAATCCTCATTGTTTCCTTATAATTATCTGTTCGCAGGTATACAACATGTAGCACCGGTTGATGAAATGCCACTAGAAAAGTGGAATGATCTCATTCAGGTCAATTTAACCACACCGTTCATTTTGAGCAAACATGTGGTACCCGCAATGAAAATGAAAGGTACAATTCATTACATATACTTTTATTGTTAATCCTAAATTAACAAATTTCATAACACAGCTAAAATGAAATTCACTGGCATTCATGAAAGTCTTAATACTGTCTATTTTTGAAAAGTTATAGTGTTCTCTCAAATCCTTATATGGCCGTTTCTTAAAAAATGACACACTAAAACAAGAATCAAGCGCCATTGATAACATCCTGAACTGTCAATGTCGGAAGTAGTTGGGTGCTATAAGGTTGTCAAGGGAGCTTAAATTTATTGACCCTTAATGTATTTCCTGTTCTATTTTCTTTGCAAATATTCGAAATGACATGGATACTTAATTTTCTAAAAGGATAATATACCGATTTGGTAAATCCGAATCAAGCTACGCGTGACATAAACGATAAACTCCCAGGTTGAGTTGTCACTTGGTTAATTAATGATTGATTCTATTTAATATCTTGCACTTGATACATGTAGGTTGGGGACGAATAGTAAACATATCGTCAGTGCAGGCAATAATGGCTCACTACAACAAGGCGCCGTACATTTCCTCCAAGACGGGGTTGGTTGGACTTACAAGGGTAATTTCAAGAGGACATTGAACTCTACTTTATTGTTGTTGTTCATTAGATCCATGTACATAGCTTGGCTGTTAGATGTCCAGTTGTAGAGAAAACATGTTTTTGTAAAGGTTTGCTTCATGTTCACCTTTTAGCAATAAAGCCCTACCCTAACACAAGAACCTCTTACCCATAGACCGATTCATGTGGGCAGGGTCCAAATAACGTTTTTGTTTAAGTTTTCTATTCTTTAAACATCAATTTTCGCCTGTCCTTGAATCTAAACTAGGAAAAAAATTATAGATGAGTTTAAAAAAATGCTTAAAAAATTATTTAAGGTATACACATAAATGTCAAAATGTCAAAACACCATAAGGATTCGCATAATTATACACGTCAATATATATTTTCCAAAGCTATCTCTGTTATAGAGATATTTTTAAATAAACGATGTCTTTGTTGATTTATCCATGTATTGCCCGGAGTATTTCTTTCATGACACTTTAAAATTTATTAAATTAACCATTAATATAACAAAAAACCACAGCAACCCCTTAAGAATGTAATATCTGAAATAAAATTATACAAATGATGCAGCTCTTACTAAAACAGAGGATATTTTCATTGTCCCAAAGATACACGACATGGAAAATCATAATCGACCAATAAACAACTTTGATCTAATGGTTCATGATGTAGTTTTTACAATATACAATTTTTATTTATCAATCGTGGCTTGAACTAAAGAATTTTTTTCTTTTCAAGTAGCTCACCTGTGTCTAAGACCTTTTGTATTCAAAGCGCATTCATATTTAATTCATATATCATCTTCTGCTGTGAAAACGCTTTGCAAAATTTGGCTAAAAATCCTTGGTTTAATTGTTATAAGATTCAGGTGTCTGCGAAGGAGGGATCGGGTTCCCTCGTAAGGAGAAATAAATACTAAGATAAATAATGAAAGCAGTGCTGAGTTTCTCAAAAATCTTTTCACTTCTCAAAAGAAGGCTTATTTATATAAAAACTTTCGCGCAAGCTTCCTTATATATATAAAACATTTAAATTTCAAACTTTGGAAAAAAAAACAATACGAGATGGTTAAAAGAATAATAGAATCATACTGTAACCATTGTCAATGTTTAACCATTGATATCACAGAGAGAGAGAGAGAGAGAGAGAGAGAGAGAGAGAGAGAGGTGATTAAGTGGATGTGGGGGATTAGCTACTTTAGTCAGTTAACCATTGTTGCCAAGGTGAATTATGTGGCATATGATGACCTTAAAAAGGCAAAAATATATTTTGTCAATATTTTTTAAATCATACTGATTATGAATGAATAAAATTGTCTAAATCATTTCAGCTGTAGCTGTGCTTGGTATGGACTTGAATAATGTATCATTTTGCAATACCTTTCGAGTTAAACAGGATTTGTAACAAGAAAATTGGAATCTAATTTCAAATTCTTCAACTTTCAGGCTGTTGCAATGGATACAGCGGCTTTTGGGATCACGTGCAATGCGTTGTGTCCAGCATGGACGGACACACCACGTAAGTTTGTTCTTCTTTAATGATGGTAATATGTTCCTTTCTTTCTTTCTTTCTTTCCTTTAGGGGTTAATAGTTTAAAATTGCCATAGTGACTCAAAAGTGGCACTTCACATTTTAAAGACGACAACGGAAATAATTATACATATTCAAAATTTATTTCATGAAAGATTTACTTCTGATAATTGTTATTTCTTATAGGTTTATATTTTCATTTGAGAAAATTTAATGCGTGCTGGAATCGTGTTAAAACTCGATTGATTGTTTGTGCGTCATCATATCATTATACATTACTAATTTATACAAACGTTAGAGGCAAAGCACTATATGAAGAATATATATATTTTTTAACGTTGATAGAGCAATATATAACCTTTAGTTGTAGCACCCCAGGTCAAAATGCATGCAGACAAGAACAACATGTCTCTAGAAGGAGCCAAGGTGAGATCAAACTGTCTAGTTGTACCTGTATGTGTGACATCGTTTGTTTCCTGAATTTTCAATACCATACCCTCAGCGCTTACCTACTTTACTTAGTAAGGTTACTCGATGTAATAAACTGAATACAAGTTTAAAAAAAAAGACCCCCTGCCAAGGATATAATAAATTGACCTTGTGTCGTATTTTGTTTTAATGGATGTTTTTATGTTATCGTTGCAGAAAGACCTGTTTACAAATGCTACACCCACACGAAAAATAAATGATCCATCACAAGTAAGTTATAATTTTTAATATATAGACGTCTCCTTTTAGAAGTATAAAAATCAAAGTGAATAAGAATGTAAGAAATTTTGATTAACAATATGAGATGTAAGATTAATTTTAAATAAAAATTTGACATATCATTTTAGAATTTAAAATATCTGTAGGGAGATAAGAAATATCGATGACCTAATTTAAACTAATTATAATTGTTAGCAAAATATTTCATATTTATGAAAAAAAAAATCCAGAAATCATCATTTTCAAAAGTAATTACTTTGGAAAATGACGTTTCTTGATTTTTTCCTATGGATATATAATAATTTTTGTTGCTATTAGAAAATATCCCTTAGGCTAGTAATATTCGATTTTCAAAGTAATAAGAATTCCTGGAATTTAAAATCATGAAACTTTTTTTTTCTGAAGTGAATTTAAATCGTATGCCTCCATCAACCAGACCATTCTAGACTCGGCTTATTTAGTTTTCCCCAGACTCTCGCAGTCGCAAATTCTCGGTCCTTTTCGGCTAGAGGATATCAATCTCAAATATATTATAACACTAGGCGTCAATAACATCACCCAATAGGGCAACCTTTATCTGCTGAGATTTGAGCTGCACATTGTTAAACGCTAACCAAACCAGTGAAAACCCACTCACGATTTTCTAGCCAATATACTTAATTAAATTGACTGGAAGCGACTTCATTTTGCATGTATATAAAATCAGACTTAACTACCGGCCGGTGATGTTTTACTTAGTACATATTCATTTGAGGTGATTTTCCAAGCTCTGTCAGAAAGATACGAGCCGTTGCAATTGACCAGACTCAATGACTGTATTAAGTCGTTGTCAGAAGAGTCTAATTGTTCCTGACTTATGAAACCATTGAATTTATTCTTAGATCGCCGGGATGATCCTGTTTCTGTGTTCCCCGGATGCAGATAACATGACGGGAACATCCATTCCAATGGACGGTGGCATGACTGTTCAGTAGCCAATAGGTTCCCTAGTCACCGCAATGGTATCTTTAAAACCAAGACCCAACATTAAGCAAGATAATTTTTTTGTGTAACGAAAAGTCAATTATATTCCCTTTGGAACATCATTTTAATTGTTTTACTTGGTTTTAACTTCATGCTGGAAAAACCAAGCAAACTAGTTTTTTAGTGTGTGTTTTTCAACAACAATATATGACTCGAAAATACTTTTGAAAAAAGATTTAAAAACATACCACGGAGTTTGACGAAAAACAATTGAATGTCTTTCAAATGATGGTTTAAGTTTTGGAAATATAAATTAAATTGATCTGAAACGTACACAGCAATGTCTAGAAGGATGATAACGTTTTAGAATTGTACTTTAAACAAGACCTTGTGGTGTAACCAGTGTGCAATATTTCAATGAGTTTATATACATGCAAAATACTGAAACGTTTTATTCACATTTAGCAATGCTCTCAAATTATGGCAATATTTCAATCACTGTCAAAAGTATGCTTTAAAGGAAATAAAACAATGTTTGGAATTGACCGCCAGTCGGATGTACCTAGTTTTTTCATTCATTGTTGAAAGTTTAATTGTCTATTAGACATATTTTCTACTTGAATAATGCGTGAATATTTTAGCCATGAGACAGACATTGGATATACATAAGAATCGGTTAATCAAACCTGCTGAAGTTGCTCTGTTATTGCTTCCGTAGCAATGACGTAAGTGTACTTTTGGGTTACGCAAGATCTACTCCGCACCTGTTTACAAACTGTTTTGCCCTTTTTCTCAAAATACTGTATTCCATTTAATTTATATAAAATTATCAAAAATCAAAAATGATATAAAATCGCTTAAAACAAGTTTGTTTGAATCAGCATTTGACATTCAATACACACATCATGTAAAGTAAAAGAGCCGTTAATCTTCAAATCAATTTACTCTTTGGTACAAACAATACGTCTCGTCTTTGAAAGTATTTTGATGATCAACATTTTAAAACAAAATGTACTATACCACTCATTAATGATTCGTTAAGTGGTAACGAGTTCATTGGACATAGTTATATTTTTTATATTTCTTGTTTTTACTTCCAAGTTATATTTATTTTGCCAAAGAGTTTTTGCATCATGTTTTGCCATTAAATCAATAATAAATTTCAAGATTAGAAATCGGACATAAAGTATCCAAATTTATTTAGGATGATCTTTTAAAGCTTTCACTCTTGGACCCTATGGGAAAAAAGTTGAAATGCTCCAAATTAAAAAAAAAACCCATTTTTTTCTGTTCTTGGGGTTTTGTTTTCAATTAAGGATATGCAAATTATTGTGAAAAGACACAGAATCGTGAAGCTTAGAGGAAAAAATCAACCGGAATCATTACAGATTATTTTGTTCAATGCACCATCATTCTAAATTTGGCACATTACGGTATATTGGCGAAGAAGAATTATTTTGTAAAGGAATAAAACTGAAGATATATAATATTGTTAAGATTGTTTCATTTTCAACTTCCTGCATTGTAGCTGCAGATTTTAAATATAACATTATCATTAAAATATCGCCAATTTTGTGTAACATTTAAAAGAAAAATTAACACTGCACATACGACTGCTGTGAGTAAAATGCTGCGCGCAGTCATGTACACTCGAATTAGATTCTGCCTCGTGGAAGTGCACTATTATATAAAAAGGATTTACTGCAATTTTATTGAAAACGACGACTTTGTGTGATAAAGATTTATGTAGCCAGATATTATTGTATATGTGTGACAGGAAGTGATTGCTGTTTAATTCATCTTCTAAGAGTATAAAGCAATAGAATTTATAATAGTATAAACGTTTTATCGGTCGGTTTAAGGATTTTTCTCCAAACTTATTAGTATCCTTAAGCTGCTACGCTTATATGATAATTTCTTTTGTTTTTGTTATTAAGAAAAAAAAGCATAATTACAAGAAAAACTTGTCTAACAAGCCAATGCTTACTACTGATCAAAATGGGAACTTGAATGCAATTCATGACATCATGAAAATCTCGTTGGAATAAGTATTCGTCAGCCTATGAGTAGGCGTGAATTTATGATTCTGCAAAAATAAATGTGCAGAAAATGTCAATTACCGCGAATTAAAGGCATATTGCTAACTAATCTCTTTTAATTGCTCAATTTAATGTTTAATCGAAGGTAAAATTTGACGGCATAAACCTTGGAATGAGGGACCTTTAGCTGGATTTGTCAGAAATGTACATGTATATTTATCCACCGTTTTAGTTAGAGGCAAGATGAAAATTCGGGGCTTCTATTCAAGGTTGAAAGGAAAATGAACCTATTTTCTGATATAACTTGTTTTGATGGTAATATTACAAGCCCTTTAATTAGCTAATCGTCTTTCTTTGGTTAGATAGTCTTTCTGCTATTGTGCCAAATGGCTTTTTATGCGAGTCAAGTGTTCGAATTCACCTGAAATTATTTTTTTTAATAATTTCTAACTTATGGCCCTTGTCATAGAATTCTTTTTATCATCTTTGATGTTAAATTGACGATAGTTGAATTCATTGTTTTGAGCCCACATTTACATTATTGTAAAAAGAGAAAGTTAATAAAGACGTATAGTTATACCATTAAAATGGCTCAATGGTCGTGGCCACTTCTATAGACAAATTGTTCTCCTTTTGAGGAAGAGCTCAATAAAGTATAGGAAAATAACCAAATTTAAAAGGTGAAATTTATGGATATTTTTCTTGACCCAAAAATAGTTTATATGTACATTAATCAAACTTAAAACATTTAGGTAGATTTGATGGTTAATTTGTTGACCATCCAGCCTCCTTAAGGAGAATGGATAGTCAATACATCACGCATCTATCTACCTGAACATTATATTCTAGCCGTAAACTATTACTAAGTAAAGAAAAAAACTCCAAATATTTTAACTTCAATCTGAAAATGACATGTGGTGATAAAGAACAGTGTTCAAATTCAAAAGTCCAAAGGAAAATTACGAAACAGGAGCAGAGCAAACACGGACCTCTTAAAAAATAGAGGTAGGAGCAGGTGCCATAGAGGAGGGAGCATCCTCTGCTGACCGGTCACACCCGCCGTGTGCTCTTTGTCGTAATCGGGAAAACGGAAAAGTCCGTAGACAATCAGGTGATTAATTATGGTCTAACAATTAGTATGAAAAACGTCAGTCAGCATGCGATCCGGTGGATGATTGTATTTGCTGACAAGGTCGTTGTATCGACCACAGAACTTACGAAAAGATGACTTCAAACGAGACTGTTGATAGTCCTGTTTTATCAACTTGTTTGTCAGTAGCTTGCCTCGCCTTAGAAACTGTTCATACGAAGAGCATGCCCTTGCGTATCGAATTAATTGAGAGACAAAAACAAGTTGATGAAGGTATATTGCTACATAAGTAAGGAAAGTTGACTAAAGAAAAATCGAAATCACGTTTATCATAAAGTTTTGTTGTTAGGTTACCATCAATGTCCATTTCCAGTAAAATATTCAAATATGAAACAGATGACGCAGACTCTGTTGTATCTTTTATTTCAATATCACTGGGATATATCGAGTCGACGTAAGTATGAAAGTAACAATTGATAATTGATAATACGTCGTCGATATACCTGAATATTGAGTTGAAGGCCACAGCAAGTGTTTTATTTTTTTCACGTACAAGTTTTCGAATAAATTCTGAATTATTTTTCTACATCTTTATAAAGAGCTATTCTTCTCAAGGAGAATAACATGGTCTAAAAATGGACCAGTCATTCAGACCTCTTTAAAACAATGCTTTGTTTTGTTTTTTTTAAATCATATTCATTTGTTTTATTGCATTATTTTAAGATTTTATTTTACCACATGTACCATTTATAACATGGCGTGAGTAGTAAAGTGAAATTAAACTCAAACTTGATAGCTTTTTTTTTAAAACTTTTAAGAAGAACAATGCTGTGAATTTGAGGACAGACCCGATACTCGGTAGAATATTTGCTTAGCTGATTTGACCGGAATGTTTCGGAAATTCACTCCCCTTTTTATTTTAAAGGCAGGTTTTAAATATCACATTTTTCTGAGGGCATTTCAAATTCTTTCAATTACAAAGTCCACTAAAGTGATATTAAATGTCAATAGTGTTAGGTGCTATAATATTATATCCATAATAGTGTGCAAGCCCTCCAATTTATAGCTAACTGCAATTCCATGTATACCATAAAACTGCAGCAATAATTGAGGTAATTACAAGTGATAAGAGGCAGATCACACGACAGGCTAGAAATCAGCCCTTGATTAAATCTGTATGCATACTTTATTTCCATATTTTATTAAAACGTTTGCAGACACTAACTTCATTTCCTGGCAGAGATTTTGTTTTTTAGGTCACCTGAGTCACTCTTCTAAATTGTGAAACCCATAACCCATGGGACAGGGGTTTAGGCCTTAGGGCGGGGTCAATATAGCAATATAACAATGATATGTATTAAATCTTAGAAAATATTTTTCTTTACTCCCACATATGTGGGAAAAAACTGAATGCATGGTTATAATGTCTGCGAACTCCTCTACATAAATTGTGAAATCCACGGCCCCTGAGTCAGGGGTTCAGGCCGTTAGGAGACGCAATATGGCCATATAGTGTTTATGCATATCATGTTTACAAAATTTCGTCTCTACTCTCACACATCTGTAAGAAAAACTGACTTCATAATTATTTTAACCAGGAAGTCCTCTACTAAAATTGCAAATTTTATGTCTCCTGGAGTATGGGTTCTGACTCTAGGGCCAGGCTGAAATGGATGAATAGTGTAAATGCATATAAATGTTTACAAATTATCTTCTTTACTCCCACACACCTGTAAGGAAAACTGAATTCATAATTTTGTAGACCAGGAAGCCCTCTACCAAAATTATAAATTTCGTTATAAATTTCATGTCCCCCGAGGCAGGGTTCTGACTCTAGGGCGGGGCCAAAATAGTTATATATTGTTAATGCATTTAATATTTTAAAAATTCGTCTTCTTTACTTCTACTGATACTGAATAAAAACTGTCTGCATATTTATAAAGAAAATAAGCCATCTATCATAATTTTAAATTTCATGCTGCCCATTGTAGGGATTTTAATCTAGGGCGGTGCCAAAACACTCATATAGTGTATGGAGTAGGGTTTTTATTGCAGGTTGCGGCCAAAATGGTCATTTGGTGTTATTGTATATAATGTTTAAAAGACATCTACTGACATAGAATTAAAACTGACTGCATATTTAGAAAAAAAAACATTAAGCTGTCATCTTTCACGTCATCTACATGTAAGGCAAGAGTTATGGCTGAGAGGGGGGTATTTATTTGTCTTATTATTTTATTCTGCTCAGGAATTTCAATGAAAGAAATAAGTAAATTAAAAATATATAGAAAAGAGAAAGAAGCTGTCTATTAAAGTTTAAAAAGAGTTCAGGCAGTTAATGTAGTTATCTTCCCTTGCTTCTTCATAATGGAGTTATCTTCCTTTGCTTGTTCATATTTAGTAATTAGTCATTGAATATAATGTAATTAAGAAGTTGTATGATCAAAAGAGTTATGCAAGTCTTTTTATCATTTGAAACAAAAACAGTTTTTGAACTTTCTAAATAAACAAAAAGACTTGTTAATAGTAAAGTAATAGTTGGTAAACCAAAATCACTGATAAGTAGTACATGTAAAATGATTTTGGTATAAATGCCAGATGGTTATAAAATATCAAAGAAGGTAGAACATTCAAAAGCTGGAACTGGAGAAGTGAGAATCCCTTAATAGAAAGCTGTTTTATTTTGTTTAAATGCCCACAGGAAGAGTTTCTGTCTGCCCCTGGGGATGAGAGATGGGAGGTTGTTTTAAATAAAACATGTATACTGGCCACATTGTTTTAGTTTATCTATGAAAACATATACACATAAAATCTATCTTGAAAGTCAAAAAATATGGAAAAACTGTTTTCTTTCAGAGTCATGCACCTTTTCAATATCATAGGCCATGCACTCTATTATGATCTTTAAGCTTTTCGCTAAAATTATAGGTTTCATAGTCCTTTTTGAAAGATTTCAGGCAAGGAGGTGGTCGTCATTACAATATTATATTTGTTCTACTCCAGAATGAAACTTAATTATATGCATATATGAGACTCCTCAACAAGTTTTGTATGGGCTCAGGTGACCGTTAAGGCCTATTGGCCTCTTGTTTTTGAAATGGACTTTTTTGCAATCCCATCTAAGAAGTACACTGTAGCTGTTACCACCTTTCATAACTTTATCTTTTTGCATTTAATATTAAAACATTTATCATCCTCCAATATTTACATTTTATAGTGTCATTGTCTTTGATGACACAACAAATCGGTTTTGTAATTAAAGTTTAACCCAAATACATTTCATCAATGACTATTTCAATCGTAATCAATTAAACAATTGCTGAAAATTATATAAATATAAGTAATAAAGAATATTTCTTTTAATATTATAATAAATACGGTCGGTCGGGCGTGATCGAATCTTTCATAAATCCCTTCGGCTTCATTAGATTTGATCAGCCCCGACCGTATTTGATATACGCAATGAATGATTCCTTACTCCATAAAAAGTAACTAATTTAATTTGCTTCGGATCATTTTATTTCATACGTTACTTAATTTATAGGTGCACCTGCAGGTGAATTTACATTTCTTGGGAATTTCTCTCTCTGATCGCCTGGAATCGGAAGAGGAGGTAGATATCAGAGGGTTGGACACCGACCTGCGGTCTTGTCGGTTACGAGAATTGGTTTCTTTCGTGAAGGGTTCTTCAACGTCATGTGAGCAATTACTACGTTTCGTTAACGCACACCTTAAACAAGTCACGTGCTTTTTAATCTCGGAACGGAAGGACTGGTTCATCCAACAATATAGAATAGGGTTTATACAGGAACTGGAGACGGCAATCCAATGGCAAACAAAAAAAGCTGTACCGTTGTAACGGAAGGTAACTCTGTTCGGATGAAGGTCCGTCAAGAGATGGTAGAAATTGATCGGCGCCCAGCATACTGTGAATACCAACATGACAGCCACCAATAACTTGATTGTTTTTCTTTTCTTTTGAATTTCTATTCGCCTCTGTGTTTCTGTCACCACCCCCAGGTGCGTTCGCAACCAGAGTTTCTGTATCACCCTCGAATAAGCAACTGCAATAACTCCCACAGGCAAAAAGAACTGTAGGACTGTAGTGGTAATAGTCAGAGCCTGTTCCCATTGATGGGCAGGGTGAGGAAACACGGTAGTACATCGCTTGAGCTTGGCTAACAGGAAATCAATCACTGCCACTTTGGTGAAAATCCCATACGGTAACGCTAAGAGGATTGACACGAACCATATAGCGAAAATGATTACGTAACTTATGCGTTTTGTGATTCTGGGCTGTAAAGGATAAAGAAGCACCTGATGCCTGTCTAGAGCTATGGCGGTCAAAGTGAAGGTCGAAACATAAACTGACAGCATCAATGAAAAGTTCAGCATGTGACAACAGAAGTCCCCCAGGGTCCACTCACGCGCTAGATGCCTCGCAATATTTAGAGAGACATTCAGAGAGACTAGAATTAAATCCGACACAGACATGTTCACGATGAAGACATTTGTCACCGTCTGCATTTTCTTGTTTTTGCCTACGACGTAGCAAACAATGATGTTGCAGACAAATGTAAGCATAGCCAGAGGACCAAACATTGATATTAAAAGAATCTGGGTCGTTGGGTTGCTATCGAAATACTCAAAGTTTGATGTATTCTCAAAATCATCCGAGAAAACATCGTGTAATGTTTCATTGTCCATGGAATAAAGTAAGTTTTCTATGTCATCCATTTGGAATTGTAAAAAAGACATCGCGTTTCTGAAGACGATTGGATCTCTGGCACTATCCTAGAAAAACTGTTATCATATACACACACACATCTGCAAAATGAAAATAAAACATGATTAACGTAATTGTCTTCGAACTATTATAATTTTCTTCAATTCAAAATTGAAATGGGTTTTTTTCTGAAGTATTAAGTATTGTTTATGATTGAAAGAGATATCATAAATGCGCATTAAATCGATGTTAATCGCAAGCATGCATTAAAACAAATGGTTTTGTGATAAAAGAAAAGTGAAGCTTTTAATTCACAATCAGTGTATTGTCATTCACAGTGAAAAGTAGATCAGATACGTGTACCAATAAAGATGATTATTCGCCATTGTTAATTACTTCCTTGATACCGCAGTACAGTTACTTCGAAATGGCTTCACAGCTGTACGGACGCAAGAATCCTGTTATCCAGAGAACCACATACTTACAAGAGTTTGCGCTTGTGGTGCAAATTTCAGATATATATCTTACTGTAGATGGGGCTTCACTCTTGTCAATCCAAAATAAAACAAGCTGTCCAAGAGGCCCGCCAGTATTTCCTATTTTATCAATTACACAAAGCATCCCGAAAAACTTATGGACTATAAAATAATTGCTTCTTACAAAATTTGAAAACAAGCATATTTGTTTCCCTTATTAAATACTATTTGAGCAAATCGTTGTTATTTCTGCGTAATAAAAAAAAGCAAAATTTTGATAAAAGAATAATTCTACAAGATCCAACAGTATACTGCAGAATTACTTCCGAGATCGCATTAGCTTCTATTCTATAATCCTATATAATTCAAAACAACACTTTGAGACCTCATTATCAGAAGTAAGCCCTCGTCATCCTCGGCAACAAGTCTAAAAGAAAGCTTTGTTCTTTAAAGATACGAATTAGGTCATTACGACGGCTTTTCTGTGTAACCTAAAAGATTTTTTTTTTTAAATGACTGTTCTCTATCGATCTCAAAGTTGCTGAGAAAGGAAAGTTATCGCAGAAAGAAAAATATCTTTTCATCATTTGGAACCTCGTGGTTTTGTTTTTTGAAATCGCTCGATCGATATTAATTGAGTGTAAAATATCCTTGCATTATTTGTCAAATTGTTGAATCATAAATTAGTTGATTTTTCACATTAAAATTTTAAAAAACATTTTGTAAATTTTTTTGTTTTTACAGTAAAGAGGTTCATTGAATAATCAGTTGTAGGCAATACGCTCTATTTTGAATAATCAAAGACATAATATCGTAATAATCGCGTAAAAAACCCATTTTTTTTATTCTGTTGTGCGAATAATTTAACATGAATAAATATTCTAATCATTTTAATGACGTTCTTGGTATATTGGAAAATAATGTTCGTCTGCATTTATTGGTTAGAATATATACTTACAATTATTTCAGTTTTAATTTGGGGTGTAAATTTTTATCTTGATATTTAAAAATATCGCGAACTAATGGCGTTTTAGGAGTTTTGATCGAATGGTGGGAGTTCAAGGAATTTGATCACGTGATAAATCGTTATTTACATTTCTATAAGCATTAACAAGATATCTTCTTCCTTGAATATTACTTGTTCATAGCCATAGAACCATCTAATAATAACGTGAAAGTAACTATTTTACTCTTTCTTGAACCCTTATAATTTTAAGTGCATATACATGTAGGTCATAGTGCTTTAAGGCTTAGATCATAAACCGGAAGTAATTTTCTAAACAACACTTAGCGGCGACCATTCTCTGTCAGTAATTTTAATCACCACAATAGACCAGTTTCAGCATCAGAAACATCATTCATTGAAACGACATTCTTATGGGGATAGTATTTAGATTATATCGAACGTTTGCTGAACGGCATGGAAAGATTGCTGCAAGACAACATTTGTAATTGATATTTTGGACACTGGGAAGAATGAGAATGAGAAACTAATTTCAGAGAATATTTGCAGAATTAACTTTAAAATCATTAAAAAAAATTTCAAATTATTTATGATTTTGAGAAACATTCATAAAAATATAGACTTTCGATCACGTACAGGTGCTTGAGGAAATAGTAAATAATTCAGGCATTGTTCAGAAATGAACCAGTAACAATGCCAAGAAAGTCACATTTTGAATAAATATGTAGGCGAGTCTTAAAATGTAAAATTTAATTTTGTTAAAATCAAAGCATGATTTACAGGTTCATTAATGCAAACTCAACAATTTTCTTTTTCCAAATTGCATCTAAAAATACATATTGGTGCAAGAAAAACACTTTAAAAATGTATATTAATCCACTTTATTTTTCTGTAAGTTGGAAATTGACAATAATATTTTTTAAAAACAGACAGACGGACGGACAGATGTCACTACTGGTTTAGTATTGATACATGCAGGTGTAACCATTTCTCTTGGTCCTTTTATTCCAGTAATGATTCCCATTTCAGCTAATTAACGATTCAAATGATAGTTAACAACTTTATTGACTACTATATAATGACGTATATTTCGTGACATGTCACGCGACAAATGCTTCTGCAACACGTGTGATCACACGTGGCAGCTGTTTCTCTTTGAGGAGATACTTAATATAAAGTAGAGAAACAAAAATGAAAAGAATTGAAATTGAAACAAAGGAGCAAAGGAAAACTGCAGTACAAACGTACTTGTTATTAAAAGAACAAAAGACAGTACATATTTAATTAATATGAAGGAGAAAAAGGGCAAAAAATAATGTAGTGAACATATAATTGGTAAAAAGGAGATAAAGAAAATACAGTACATATTTATCATATATATAAAAGGAAAAGAAAAATGCAGTACATGAATAATTGATATAAAATGGCAAAAGAAAAATGCATAAATAGTTAACTGATATAAAGGAGCGAACGAAAATAATTGATATAGAGAAGCAAAAAATGCAGTTCATAAATATTTGATATAAAAGAGAATCGCTGTTACTGTTGCACATTGGACATAAACAATGAATGAAGAGCCCCTTTTTATTGCTTTTGCTTTTACAATTTAAAAAAAGGTTTGCATCCCTTTGTTAGTTGGGATTTTATTTACATCACCGGTGGGTGGAATAGGTTTTACCGTCTCAACCTAATCGGTGATTTAAGAAATTTAAAAATATCTTTTTGACATGTATAGCCAGTGTTGCTAAGTCATCTAAGCTGAAACTGTTACCAAAAAAAAACTTCAATGTTCTTTATTGAAACTACTTTCACTTGCTCATTATAGACCAATAAGTATTAGATTCTCTATGAAGAATTACAAGACATGAACTAAATCACCTTGTCTTGATAGATCGAGTTCGACGAGGCACAATTGCGCTGTATTATCAAGTTTGTTAAATGATTATTAAAGAGGAAGCTTCATCCTACCTTCAATGGTATTCCTACAATAGTTAATCATTTACTAGAGAACCACGCGGTTTTTTTTCTGTTGATGGTTTTATGCATTATCAGATAAGGAAATGTGTTGATAAAATATCTTTTGACACAAGGCGTTTGACACTGCTAGAAGGAAACACCGGCAATTGTTCAGACATGAACAGCTATGATTTAACACTCAAATAAAAGAAGTATTATATCATTCAATCCCTTCAATTATCTCTCCAACAAAAAAAAGAAATAAATAAATAAAAATCATAACACTTTATCACCTTTTTATGTCTACAAATTTGAGAAAAAGGCTTTACCTGGACTTGCTCACCATTATCATATTGTCTCAAGACGGGGTTTAGCCGGACATTTCATGCTTTAAGACCGGCTTCAAAATCATCCATTCGATCATTGCAATTGACCACTGCGGCAATTACACATTGTTTACGCCCTCTATTGACGTAAAAGCAACAGCAACCTGAACTGACCATAACAGACTTTGGATCTAGTTTTAATTATTTCATCTGACACCTGTATAATTTCATATTGACTTGATTATAAGTAGTTCAATCTTGAAAGGGTTAGAATGATTATTACATTGCTTACATCAGAAACTTATTAAATCAATTGTGTTTTAAAGACGCATGGTCACGATTTTGGTCAATAATTATTTTTCCGATTTTAATGTTTACAGTGCTTCACTAGGGCAATTTTAATAGGCAACCAAAATTTGAGTGTCATTCGTTAAGTTATAAAGGAGTTACAGAGCTTTAAATTCTTTGCTATATAAACAAAGATTTGTTTACTTTTTGAATGTTGAAGTAAAAATTCCAGTTTTAGACCTAAAATGAATGTGTTAAACGTTAGGAACTGTTTATTTATGCTTAAAATGAATTAAGAAGATAGACAAATCAGCTTGAAAAAGATTTTTTACTGGTATATTCTACCTATGTAAACAAAAACAGGGCACGACCCTTGTTAATATGACAAAGAATTGTGAGCACCGTATCTTGCTTATAACTTTACGACTGACTCTCAAATTTCATTTGATCATCAGAAATGCATTCCTAAAGCATTGTAAATAATAAAAACAGAAAAATAGAATTTGACCAAAATCGTGACCACGCCCCTTTAAAGCCATGGCATAAACTACTTTGAAAAATACCTCAAACTATAAAAGGATATCTCCATTTTTTATGGTTTTTTAAAATTTGGTTTTTTGCTTGTTTGTTTTAGAAACGTTTTGATGCTTTCACTGTTTTTGTTGATATTGGAAAGTTCCTTTTAAACAGTTAGAAATATCATTTACTGGTATCCACTCATCAACTCGATATATGCATCAAATTTCATCGTTGGCCTAGGCCCACCTCACCTTGGTTTAAATTGGAAAATTTTATTGATCAAAAATATCTCATCTTAATCTCGAAAATTATTGAAAATTAAATGATTTGGAGATGTATCAAAGACACCCGTCATGAAAGCTTAGAGCGTCGATGTTACACTTTTTCTTCAAAGATAACAAATGTCCATTTTGTAACGATTGCTGTCATAAATAGTGCTTAAAGCTTAAAGCGCATTGCCAATCGTCGATTCGTGTAATAGAAAAAAAAAGTAAAGTTATATAGGACAAGGGCTTGTGTCGCGTACAAATTTTGATTTGTAATACTACGAACCAATGTTTGTTTGCAAAGGACCGATTATCATATCAAAGATTTTTGTTGTTCTCATTTTCGTTGTCCTCTTAGTTTGAACATGGTCCAAATATTAAAGAGGGAAAAGTAAATAACTTTATAACAGTAAAAATATTTCAATCTGCGTATTAAATGAGTGGTTATTGTCATTAAAAAAGCGAGATTTGGCTCAGAAAATGTGATTACAGAATGAAACAGTAAAAAAAAGATCAAGCCACATTTGGGGTACTTTAGATTTCTATAAGATAAAACGTTTGAAAGAATTTTAAAAATATTGAAAAAATTTCATTTTCTTTAAAGTGGTTTCATTAATAATCGTGGGCATTAATTTTCTGGGATTAAGAAAAGAATTACAGATTCAAGGATGCATAAGTTCGTGGCCAATGATTCTGTTATAAATACAATATGTAATCAGAAATTGCACTTCAATAGACAATATTATATTTTCCGGTGTCTTTATATGCAATAACACTACAAATCGATTTTGTAATGTATAGTCCAATACATTTCTTCAATGACAATTATAATATTTAGTCGTACAATTGCTAAAAATTATATAAATATAAGTTATAAGGAATCATTCTTTGAATATATTTAGGTAATCAATTACGGTTGGATGTGATCAAATCTATCATAAAGCCCTTCGGGCTTTATCGGATTTGATCACTCCGAACCGTATTTGATTACCTAAATACATTCAAAGAATGATTCCTTATTCTTTAATTTGAAATAAATATTTGTCATTTGAGACATACAACATATTTAATGAGAGTAAGAGTACCTGTTATATTGTATTGATATTCCAGAGATAAAAAAATAGCAGAATATCAAAAGTAGATATAAATGCCCCCCCCCCCCCCCCCCCCCCGCCCATGATTCATCAATTGACTGATTGATTGATCTAATCACTAATGATTTTTGATTTATTCTAAAAGTTACTCCATTCAATCACTGATCAATAAATAAGTAATCGATTCGTTCTTTTGTTTAATCATTGATTATATAACTGTGTTTTGTGCTGTAAGTCATTTTAAGGCATATAAATTTTGCAACAACTCACAGCATGTCCATCACTCTTAGGGCCAGTGCCATGTGTCAGTGACCGGAATAAGAGATCAACTCTTGGTCACCGACCCGCACATTTACTTCCTTTGTTTCCACAGAAAGAAACTCGGGGGTCAGATACCTCGGGTAGGATGACCATAAATATTCCACAAAACACACTTGGGTGTAATTCAAATTTCTGTTCTATAAATGATGTCCGGATTATTGCTTCTCTGTGCGAAACGCGTTTATAATAAGTGCCTGGCGGGTTTCATAAACTTAGCGATGTTGTGGTTTTTTTTATATTGCAATCTATTATTTAAGAATTTGCTTTCTCATTGGTATCTTCACATTCGTCTTCTTTAAGGCTATTAACGATGTCAAAAAAAAATCAAAAACATGTTATTATTTTATCTCCATTGTTGTTAGGGCAAGAATTATAAGATTTTTTTTGAAAAAAAAAGTTTCACTTAAAGTACATCCTTTTTTACTAATTCTAAACGGAAATGAAATGGTTAAGGGAGAGTTGTGTTGTCAACGTGAATAGAATCATTACCGGTAAATGGCTTGTAATGTCTTCTACGGCTAATGAAAGCATGTCAGTTTGTCATCTGCCTCATTGAGTCACGTTCGATTATCGCAAAGAGTGTATATATATTTTTCAAAGATCTATCAGGAAAAGTGATAAGTATGATCTACCCTGATTCAATACTTATTTTCCCAATTAACCCCTGTGGACATGGAGGAGAGTTACCGATGATAAACCAGAATCAAAACCTATTCATTACGTCCTTCTCTTACTGCTTCCTTTCAAACTATACGATATAAAGACATGTTGTTCAACCGTTTCCGTCTTGTATTTTGATCGTACATCATGATCTCATGAATTAAAAGAAAAAAAATGCAAACAGCAGAATTCGTCAGAAAACGCCTATATATGTTTTATTCAATTTTTTTTAAGGGGGGGGGACATAAAGGAAAGGAATATTAGTATTGCTCATTTTTCTGTTAACTTTTGCTAAATCCACTATTTGCTAAGTGTTGTTTGGACTAATACTGTAGTTGTTAAATATACAAATGTTTAATTAAAAAAAATATTTGATTTATTTTGATACATAATAGTTTGAAATTGCAGTTAAAAGCCATAAGAATTTCAATTAGATCTCGAATGTTGGGTTAAAATTTTGATTTTATGCCTTTGATTTCCGAATTAATAACAATAACAGTAATATTCTATATTATTTGAAGTATAGTTTTGAGCAGCTTTTTTACGAAAGAATGCAAACGATGATATTGGTGGGTTTTTTAAATTTAAAATTTATGTCCTTTATTCATAAAGTTCGTGTTTGTTAAGAGCTCTCGAGAGCTACTGTTGGTGAGTGTCTTTTGACTATATAAAGCAAACAGGGCATTGGAGGCCCTTCTTGAGGCTTCTTTATCATGATTGCTTAAGGACCTTTCACAATTGGCGCACGAGCAAAAGCGACAAAATATTCGTGCGACCGAAAAATTAAGATTAAGACTGTTGCATTTTAATTGCACATGAAAAATACTCGTACGAAATTCACACGACCTCAAGCGGGGGATGCAAACGCATTAAGATCGCGCTAGTGATAAGGTGATCGGATGATTGAACGTGCGCTAATGCGATTGAACGTGCGGCGCTCGTGCGATCGTGCGTACCATGGTACGAATGCTCGAGCGAGTCGGGGGGGGGGGGGGTATAAAGGTATATACCGCCCGTTTCCGACGCTCTTCAATAGACATAGTTGAATGCGATAAAAGATGTCGCCCAAGAAGATGACCAAAGCAATAACCAAGGTGGCGAACCGTAGAAAGAAGGTCCAGGATAAAGATGCATGCAAGCATGGCAAATTGAAGCTGATAAAACGTGCAATAATAGTTAAAACTTGAATGATTACATGAGACACGTTGGGCAACAGTTTCATGGTCGCAGAACAAATACATAGACAGCTGCGGTTCCTCTTACGACCTTTAAAAATCGTGCCTCACTCTTGCGAGTACACAAAACGTTGTAAGACGTTCGTACTAATGTTCGTGCGTTGCATTGCGATAATTTGGATCGCATTCGGTTGCGTCTGAATAGTGTGCATGTCCACTATTTTGAGAAGACTTGATGTGACGACTAAAACGCATGCAAAGAATACGAGACAAAGTGCAAGGTTGCGAGAGCTCATGCGAAGCTTAAACATTCCGATCGTAAAGTGTTGTACATATAGTGCTTTATTCTGGAACCATCCCGACTTGGTTTAAAATTTTCTCTCATTCCCAAAAAATACATCTAGATGTTTACATGTACTGTATACATGTACCTGTACTTGATGCGGGTAAAGCTATTTTCAAAATGTTGTGTAAGCTATTTAGGAGGCTTAATGGTCAGCAAATTAAACTTCAGATCAACCTTTAATTTTAGAATTTTAGCCATGCTTTAAAATTTGAATATTTTTTCTATATTGGTATACAAATCTCTTCATCTAAGGGAGATCACCAAATTAGTCTTAAAATGGCCACGACCATCCAGCCCTCTTCAGGGGGGCTTGGGAATGGCTGCCATTTTAGACAATATTGATCTCCTTTAGAAGAAGAGCACCATATAAAGATAATGGAAAATGATAATAACATTTTATATTAAAATATATGAATTTTTTCTTTACCAAATAGTAGTTGGAAATCACTTATAAAATTTTCAGCTAAATCTGATGGCTTTTATATTATATTATATTTTGACACCCCCACCCCGGGCCCCGTTTATTCGATCACCTTCCCCTAAATGTCAACGAGATGGTTTTTTTATGCATCAAACCATTTTTTATGGGGATCAACCTTTTTGTTACAAATATGAAGCCGGTGATGTAGTCCCCTGAGGAATGGATCATCGCCTTTTCTGTGTGTTTAATACTGTTTTGTTGCAATTATTTTACTAGCTAAAAGTCAGCAATTCATCTGACAAATTTCAAATTCAGGTTTCTACGTACTAGGAAATCTAGGATAAATTGATATCAATCGCAAGTTATTGTTATAATTATGTAGGCTCTTCTTATGGAGATTTTCATTAAAAGGATTGACTTTATATAACAAAATCGCTTATAGGGAAATACAACAAAAGCAGACTTACAATACCGTATTGCACGCCAATTATTTTTCAATATCTAACAATAAAAAATATGTTCATTTTGAATTGGTGATAAAATAAAAGTATGTCATCTTTTAAGGACACACAAATAAAAATTACGTTTTAAAAAGCCATGTAAAAAATCTTCAAGAAAAAAAAAAGCAAAACCTCATAATGAGAATGAATTTAATTGAAAAGCGTAATTGAAAATATATTCTAAAATAGCTACTAGTAATTTATCTTACATTGACCTAATCTATACAATAACATCTATATTAAATTGTATACAAATAATTTGCTTCACAAAAATAAATGCCAGTCTCAGATACGGCCGTACCCGGTCATGCGTGCTATCTGACGCTGACATATGCCCCGTATCATAAAAAGAAAACTTATAAAAGATAACATGAAATATAATTTCATTATAATTATTTTTTTTTCATTTTGTGCATGGGGATACTATGAAACAGTTTAATCCCTGTATCGCAAAAATATACTGAATGGTACAACATTAAAAATGGTCAAATTTATAAATACATGAAAAGAAATAAATTACCGGTATTTAAAGGTAAATTTTACCTTTTATTCGTTAAAAGCCAAAATAATTTTGGTTTCCTCTCTGTGTTTCTGACGGAAAAGCATTAAATCCATTCACATCCCTCTCCAAGATGCATTCTCGAAGCAAATGAACAACCCATGCAGGTCGATATACAGTAGGTACAATCTTAATGGATGCGAAACATGTAGGCAGTTTTCATGTAAACATATTGAAAGGTAATGGCGTGTGACTAAACACTGTCACCGACGAGAGTTTAATTGTTCTTTTCAAGAAACAAGATATATCTCGAACTGAGCCGAAGCTGTTATATAGACGTATATCATGTAATTAAAAAGTACACGAATCAAAGCCATGAATCAAAAATCTCTCCCTCGGTATAAGTTTCTCTTTGCCACATAACTTGAGGAAAGCCATTTAAAGAAACATATTAAAGACCTTTTGGACAGGATTCCATATTCCTATTTTGATCTTAAATATCAGCTCGTTTCCTGAGCCCTTTCGCACATAAAGGCATCCGCTCCCAATTTTTTGAACGTCTCGGGGCCAAGTGTTTGGAATCGGTGATAATAGGATGCCGTAAAAGTCACCACACGAATAACGCCAATGTGTCAGACTGAAAAAGGGAAAAAATTAACTCAAAACATTGGTTTTTTTTTTTATTACATGCCAATCAATAAGTTGCATTATCTACGACTAATTTTTAAATAGAAATAAGCCTAACGGCATTTATTAAAGAAAGTTTATTTATATTCCAAGAAACTAAGTATCGAGGAACGAAATCTTCAAGTGGGGCTTTAGATACACGTTACATTTTCGTATAAAAATTATTTTGATCATCATTAACGGTGCATACATACTGTTTTAACTAGCGTATAGTATATGCGTAAAAATGATAAGACCAAATAATTAATATGGCAAGACATTTTACATTGATTCTTTACTGTATTAATCCAAAACGAAGAAATATCTTTAAATGTTACCAATTTACCATTTTTACACTACGCAGTTCCTTTTCATTTCTTTCGTTTTCTATCAATTTTGAGATTATATCATTGGAGTTAGTTTAATTCCAATTTCAAATTTTAATTAAGAAGGGTGTCTGGACTGCCCATTAATTGACAGGAACCTGTGAGCATGATTTGATTGGTGTCCGCATTTGCATTGAGTAAAAAGTTGTTGTCAGAAAGGCCAAAGAATGCAATGGTCATATTTTAAGGTAGCTCACTGGACCAAGATTTATACTTTTTAAGACACAACGTCACAAGAAGGCGATATACTAGTAAATGTATTGTTAAATTTTTTGTATCGATTTTATTGAATGTCATCATAGCTCAGTGGTTAAAGTTTTGGGCTAGGGAAGCACAAATCGAGTTTGAATCCACCTGGGGCTTATGTTCATATTTACTGAATTAAATTTTTGAAAATCATAATCTTTTATCCAAATCGCAACTTTTTCGGCTCTATGACTTATATACATTTTATGCATCATGTTATCTTTTTTAATCAAGTGATTTTATGCTGATTTGAAAAACTATTCAAAGATGTAGTGAGCCACCTTAAATAATAATTCCAACTCACGTTTTCAGGCCGATTAATTATTAATTTATTAAAGTGTAATAAGTAAAGAGGCATTGTTACCAAAATGGGGTAGGCTTTTCCGGTAATTTTTAATGTCAACTAGTATTATAATAATCTTTGACAAGGCAGGCTATACAACATGTATGAGGTTTGGTATCCGGTTAGTTTTGATTCGCTTCCTATATTTACCACTCCTCAACATGTAATCGTAATAGAATTACTATAGGCGAGTCACGATCTTATTCATATTGTTCACTATGGAGTTTTAATCGAATAATAATCATTTAGGGGTTAAAAACGTTTTTAAAATGTAAAATCAAAGAAAGCGCTATTGTTAGAAATTTATTGCATTTCAAATTTACATTATATATTTTTCAAAAATTATATGAAAATGTTAACGTTTGCATAAAAACATTCTATCTATGAACGGATTTGAATGAAAAATAAGTTTTTCCCTCAAGCGTATTTAATGGTATTTTTGTTTGATTTATTTTTTATCATTAGGTTTTAGTATTTTTATATGAAGAAAAATATTTTAAATGCTTCAAGAATTTACAAAAACTTCAAGAACCCGAGCGAGCATTATTAGATATACTTGCAAGTTATTGAATAACATTTTTATTACAAAAAACCCTATAAATACATTCATTTATTTTGAAATTGGGGTATATGTCATTTAATTGACTACATTGATTTAATCCTTATGATAAAATTAATGATAAGCTTAAGGTACCTTGACCTGACCTTGTTACGAGAATTTGTTTCATTTGATACCGTAATCGATATCGTCGATTTCAGTGTGTTAAAAAAACCGTGATTTCTTTAATATAACGCATTTCACAGAATTGCATCCTTAATTTTTTTATTGATATTACTGACAGAAAAAGTGAACCTTTTCATCACATAAGCTCCATTTACTGAATTTCACCATTTCAAGGTTTGTTGGATTGTTTTTCTGAAGTAACTAATATAAATGGATTATTAAAGAAGAGAAATACGTACATGCTCGTAAATCAAAGAATTGTATAAGAACCTCCAGGCCTATTGCAAATTGTGAAACAGGGTACATCTTAAACGTGATTTCCAACTAATAGCCGATAATTGACGCTATGGAAGTTAGATTCGGAAACTCGGCCTCAGACGTAACGCAAGAACAGAAAGAGTTGTAGAAGAAAGCGCTAAATGTGAATTTTAAAGGAATTTGCCCCATGGGAATTTTTTTTTTTTTTGCAAAATAAATATCTTAATACAAATAAAGATTTACGTGAGATATGATATCCATTCCGACACTCCATAGAATATCTCCGTTATTTACCGCTTTTTTCTTTCTTTTTTTTAATTTTTCTTCGTCTTCTTTTTTTTGTTAGTAGGAAAGCCTATTGAGCTCATTTTCGTAGTTAAAAAAAATAAATTTATCGCGAATAAATCCAAAAGTTTCGCGAATTAACGCGTAACTTTTGCGAATAAACGCGAACGAAACTTTCGCAAATTACGTCATCATTTTTGCGATAAAACGCGAAAGTTTCGGAGTTTTGGAGTTTGTTCCGACTCATCGACATTTAGGACATTTCAAATCACAAAATCTCAGCTGGTCTGAATACATTGATGGTATTGTAAACTCTGCATACAAAAAATTAGGACTTTCAAAAAAAAAGTTAAGTATAAAATTGGCAGAGAACATCTCTCTAAATTATATATTACATTTATCAGACCTACCCTGGAATATGCTTCAATTGTGTGGGATGGCTGTTCTGTGCATGATTCAGACAAACTTGAGAGGGTTCAATTATGCGCTGCTCGAATTGTCACTTGGCTGCCAATTGTTGTCTCAAGGGAAGTGCTTTATTCAGTAACAGGGTGGCAAACTTTATAAACTAGACGCTACATTGCTAAGATGACAATTAACTATGTTTAAAATTAACATGCGGATTGTACCTGACTATTTAATTGATATTATTCCTAGCGAGCGGGAAAACATATCAGGATATAACACACGAAATAGGGATCAGTTTATTGTTCTTAAGTGTAGATTAGATTTATTCAAAAAATCATTTGTAGCCAATGGTGTTAACCAGTGGAATTCATTAAATGTAGAAGCCAGAACAGCCAACTCAATCAATTTGTTCCGTAAATATATGCCTAATGTTACGAAACCCCCTAAGTATTTTTCTTTTGGTAAATGTTGTACCAACATAATTCACACCAAGCTGAGACACAACTGTATATTAAATTATGATCTATATAAACGTAATAATTTTAAAAAATCCATTGTGTTCATGTGGTAAAACAGATGATGCGTATCATTTCTTCTTTTCTTGTAAAATTATTCTAGAGCTAGAAACAATTGCAACTTGTTTGATCAATTATTTATGCTAGATTTAGTCAATATTGATACTAGTTTACTTTTATATGGCAACGATAACCTACCTTTACACAAGTAACTTGTCTTTGTTTAAATGTGTATATCAGTATATATTTTAATTTTATATGCATGACAGTTATTGTTACATTTAAGAAGATCCAGTAAGTTGTAAGAACTTGTATCTGATCCTTTTGAGTTTATCTCAATAAAATATGTTCAAAACAAAACAAAGTTTCGCAAATAAACGCGAGACTTTAATATAAATATTGTTATTTCATACAAGAACCCTTATTAAGAATAATGATTGAAAACGAATACATTTTGGTTTTGAATTAAGTGAATCAATTTAATATATATATATATATATATATATATATATATATATATATATATATATATATATATATATATATATATATATATATATATATGAAGTTATATATTTAAAAATCAAATCTTATATAACTTCATATATAACTATTTATATCATGTATAAATGCTCCAGGTAAATAAGGAGGTAGAGGGCATCATTTTTTCGCCGACCCTGTTCTTGAACAGGCATTTATTTATTATCTTTTTTTCTAAAAATAAATACAAGTTCAAGTATGGGAAATCTTCAAAACCTAGTTTCTGAGTTTTAAAGAACATACCGGAATGTGGTACATTTAGAGCAAGAAATTACGATATCTTTTGAGCAATAGCTAGAAAAAAATTGTGTAGATTAAACTTTTTTTTTCAAATTCACAACTTTTCTTATTTCTCGGATATAAAACTGTCAAAGTAGACGTTAATTTATGTCAAGGCGATATCACTTACACATAACATTTTGAACGATTATATTCTTTTAACTTTACAATGATATTTGATAAAACTTTTTTACCTACGAAAAAAAAATCGCTTTCGTACGTTAGTGTTCTTTAACATAATGGAAGAATTCTTGCAATTAGGGGTTACAAATCATTACTTATTACCAGATGTTGTGAACTGCAAATATGTCAATTATATCGATTAATCCTCACCCACGTGATTTTCATGATCTGAGACTCCTAATGCAACAATTGCACATTCAAGTAATTCTTTGCTTATCTATAAGGGTTTAATAGAGTTGTAACAGCAATCAAACTAAAAGGCTCGTAAGCTTAAGTGAATGGAGGTTTAAAAAAATGAAAAGTATTATCTCATAAAGTCAAGTTCAGGGAGAGAATGGAGTTTTACTCCATAAAAACGAAGTTTTCACCGACATATTAAAAATGCAATTCGAGTTCACAATTCTCCCTTTCGTCTATTTCAATTGCACTTCTTTCACAGGTATGTGTATTTTTATTAAAAATCGTATAAATGTGATGCATAAATATCTTGGGACAGACTACATGTATAGCACTTTAAAGACACACGAGACGTTTCTCAATTTGAGATAAATTTCCATGAAAATTTATATTTCATTTATTTGCACCTAAACCTGTTTATGCCAAAAATTACGAGGCACATTACCAGGCTATTTTTGGAGTTAGAATATTTTGAATTTTCCTCATTAAAAAACGCAAAATTCATGCAATTGATTGCATATAAATACAGTCAATGTATATGTTTTCCGTTGAAATTACATACATGTATCAAAACAGAAATGTGTCGTATAGAGTGAAATGTCATTAAGGAAATACGTAGTGGAAATCTTCACATTGTGGAAATAAAAAAACCTTCGCGATGACTTCGTAAAATAATCATGGAAGATTGAAAACACGAAAAGCAAGGATGACAAACCTATTTCATTGCCTCTTCGCTTGAAATAATACGACATTTAACGTTACGTACCTCATATTCAAAAAATTGTCCTACATTTAGAGAAAATCCTTTTGGAATGTAATATTTCCCCTTAAGCATACATTCCATAGTAATTTTAACAAAGTTTTACAAACGCGTTATTATTTTTTTTTATTATTATTGAACTAACTTTCTTGGCTTTAATATACAACTGTGCCAGCTTTTTATGAAAGATATAATAACTTTCAAAATCATATACAAAATTCTATATATATGTGGTGATATTTGATTTTGATTGAAGCATCACTTCCTAGGGCATGGAAACTCTTTTAATTTGGAATGTCTTTTTCTCAAATACCATTACGTGAACTAGTAATTCGTTTTCGAAATGGGGAAAGTCTTTCTGCAGCCGCTCATAACCTCGATTCAAAGTGAAAAAAAAAACATGAAACAACATATCAATGATTTAAAAAAAAAAACCAATTTGCCAAGGATAAAGAAAATAAATAAACATCCCATCCCCGAATTGCCGAAAAAATATCTTAAGTCATGATATTTTTTTTTTTGCTAGATGACTATGAGAGGTCAAAATTGTGAAGTGACGTATTTTCACTATGCTTTCAAAAGAACCAAGTCTTTAAGGTATCACACCGGTAATTGTTTTCACTATATAACACTATAGAGGGAAAAAAATTCTTAAAAATCAGTTTGTATTTCTCATGACAAAATATTCGGAGGAAATGTTATTTGTTACCTATCTCATCAGCTAACACCAAAAAAAATGGCACACGATACGGCATTTTCTCAAAATATCTAGCTTCAAACAGGTCTACCCTCAAAACCACGTGTTTTCTGTTTGTATGTAAACAGACTGCACACTCCCAAGGAAGCTGCTGCATGTGCCCTGAAAGAAGTAGTCCCTGCGAGAAAAGATCATCATCTAACAAAATACATGAAATATTCTTCTCAGTGGTACAAAAATTTTTAAAACTGGGTAAAGGAAAATGTAAAAATGCAGTCAATGAAAAAAATAATTCTGAAGTATATATGGACTACAATTGACTAAGTTCATTTTGATTGGTCGATTACCGGTGTGATACCTTGAAGGAGGCTCGATGGTCATCAAATTAACCATCAGATTGAAAGAATGATTCCTTAAATAGATCTCTTCTTCTAAAGGAGATCAATACAGTCTAAACATGGCAACTACCATCGAGCCCTCTTAAATAGTTCAAAATCACTGAACCTTTGGTAGATGTCCTCTTGCTTAACTTGGAATAACCATTATGTTCCATAATCAGTTTGTCTGTTAGAAGCTAGAAGAAATGGTGATTTAATGGAAAAGAACATTTTCAACACATTATCAGTATATACAGTGTAAGAACCAACACCTTAATTGTTACTTTTAAAAAGTATGCATATTGTTCATGCCATGCTATGGCCACTCTGAATTAAAATTCTTTTGTCAGCGATTTCAGATTCATTAACAATACACAACCAAGAATTCCAATGAAGCGATATGCTCATGCAATTCGTTAGGATAATTTGCCGATTTGAAAACAATTGTTACTTTTATCTTCTTAAACCTAAGACATACTCACAATGAATTATTTCTTACTAAAATCTTGGATGCATTCCGGTGCACAAGTATTGCAATTTATGATTACCGGTGTTATATAGTGCCTTTTCCCCCTCGCCATCTTTCCACCCGGAAAAATGGCTATATAGCAGTTTCCCCCGGAAAAATGGCTATAGAGGGTTTCCCCCCTTGTTATAGCCAGATTACCCTCACGGAAAACCTACAATAGAGTAGATTTTTCCCCATTTTTACATTCCGGTCATGTTTATGGCGGACCATTCGTGGCAATAATTTGCAATAACTGATATGATATTAATTTCTCATAATAAAGAATAATAATGGCATTTATTAATACATAGTATGAAATACATGTTTTTCACCCCTGATATGAACAAAGGCACGCGCCTTCATAACATTCCTGTGCCATTACCATTTATTTCATCTTTTGTTATAATAATAATAATAATAATAGTAATTTTTATAGCGCCCTATATGATAAAAATATCACTCCAAGGCGCTTTACATAAAATGGACATAAAATGGACATGACAAAACATAGAATGCATTGCTATAAAACAAATGGAAAAGTATTAATATTAGCCGACAAATTATCATGGTAAAAATATGGATACACCTTTTTGGAACACCTTTTATTTGGATTTCGGAATACCTCGAATCTTTTTCCTTTAATCGATGCTTATCTACTTTTTTTACTTCGGCGTTATGACATTGACATTTTTCACAGAACACGTCAGAATACATTTGAGTGAAAATACGCCGGTTTGGAACTTTAATTTTCCCATGTAATATCATCTTTGTATAAGCTCCTAAAACTAACTGACCAATCTTGACTTAATTTTGTAGAGGAAGGAAATAAAAAGTGGAGATTATTACCCCCTTCGTCCAAAAGGCTATAAGTTTTCAATTAATACCGTTAGAATTGACGATCTTAAATATAATTATATATTTCTACTTCTAAATATCAAACGAGAGACAGGGTGCAATGATATGATGAGAAACTGAAATGTTTTACTTCGATTGATGGGGTTCTAAATCATGGGTAATTGGTATTATAATTGATTATGTATTAAAGACATGTGTAAAGTTAGTATTAACAATTTTGTTTTGAAGTCACGAATATTCATATTCATGTTTTTAATTAAGCGAGGTTTTATGATGTAAACAATTTTTTAAAAATATTTTATGGCTTCACAACCAGAACAAAGTTGGTATCTTTGCTCGTTACTTCGGAAAATGTGAAATGGAGCCTGAAATAACCTTATGTATATATTATCATTCACTGCGTGCCAATTTTCCGCTTTTTATTTTGCAACGTGATTTAGAAATATACAATTTTGAAAACGATGCCATATAAAACAAGATATACGATTCATTTACCTAAAAATCTTATCATACTATTTATTTCATATTTTTGCAATAAAGATTTACTTGTTTACCATATTATTTCTTCGAACAATGAAACAAGGGTAATTAAAAATTAAAAACTTTGAAACATTGATTTTAATCCTAACTGGGTTTCCATAAATATTTTCTTATAAAATCTGAATCAAAAATGTGAGGGATGGGGGAAAATGTACTATATAGTAGCTTTTCCCCCCGGGGGGGAAGGGGGGGAAGGCTACTATATAGTAGATTTTTCGTGGGGAAAAGCTACTATGGGGGAAAACTGCTATACAACACCGGTATCATATATTTTTGATACAAAAAAACAGTGTATTTATAATGCAACACGCTTTAATTATCGCGATTTCCAGTTCACCGAGTATCTACAATACTCTGTCACTTGGAAAAAAATATCTGGCTCTTAATATCTCACTAAAAAAATTTGTGGAGCTAATTTTCAAATAACATGTTATATTAAACTAAGAATTAAAAAGCCAACAGTATTTCGTGAGGAAAAAAAAATCGCGATAAAAGAAGATAACTTTACAATAATTTATTAATAGATGTGTGGTAATAAAATACGTTACCTTTTATGAGTGACCACAGATAATATAGGCCCGTGCAGTAGCACCTTGGTAAAACCCCTACCATTCTCTATAAAGTATGTTAGAGAAGTTTTACGGTTGTCCTAGAAGGGTGACAGACGGGTTAAATTTCCGCTGGATGGTGTCCATCACCCACTACCCTTCCTGGAAAGGGCAATGCCGGTGTATTTTATGCAGATTCATTTTTAAAAGACCGTGCATTTTCGCTTTGACATCAAAGCAAATTGAAAATGACACTGGTTTGAAAACAAATCTGCAGGAACAACTTAAGGGCAGGCCAAATTTTGAGTTTCTAAGCATTGACTACATGGCCAACAACAAAATAGACGGTCTTACGTCAATTTTGACACAACTTCCGAAATTCAATGGTTCTCTAAAAATAGCTCTCATATTATTCAATTTTGGACGCCACAACAATCTAAAATCGAACAAAATTCGAACCCGAGAGCCAGTCTAACCCAGTCTGCACAGAATTCATTGTTATGAAACCTTTTTATCTACACTAAGATTCGAGATCATTAAGGTTTTATCAGTACTAGTAGGCGTTTTTTTTTTTTTCTATTTGCCTCAAACCACTTGATGCAGCTGCTCAGGAAACCATTTACCGGGTGCAGTTAAAGTCAAAACGTGGCCTCCATACATATATCTTACACAAAGCCATCTGTTACGTTGGTCGAAATAAATCCCTGGTATACTATATAATACTCTCTTTGGAAAAAAAAACACGAAAAAAAAAACCCACAGGAAATCATTTATTCTTCCGATGGAAGATAAAAAAAACTTTTTTATTCATTCAATATCAAATCTGTAATAAATAATCATTTCTCAAAGACCTTAATAACATATTTTAACACTTTTTTTTTTCTTATGAAGCATAGTTCTACAAGAAGCAGTGTTATGCAGAAGAAACATTAGTATTTAGTGATTTCATCATCTTTGCAAGAACAATCATCATTTACTTTATTCCACAGATATTCCAATAGATTCATAACAAAGCGGGTTTTTTTTCATAAATCACACATTTTTTTAAAATTTAATGGTTGACGATTTCACCGACAGATCCATTTGTTGTCCTAATTAACTCATCAAGTGACGTCATCAGTGATCACCTCCTCCCATTCTCTGTAATATAAAAAACAGTAAAAGCTTGATCGTGTATCGATATATGTGTCATCTGCATCCGTATTAAATATCAGAATGAAAAGAAGGTCTTTTGATCAGTTAATTTAAATCTAGCTGTTCCGCTAGTAATATATATACACGGAAAAAAAGTGTCGTTCAATTCCATAAACTCTAAACTTTAAGTACTACGGGTAGCATGCAATCGGAAAAGCTATTCCACAAACAACCAGGCTTTAGTATAATAAATCAACTGTTACATTGTACTACCAGAAATGTCAAGCTTCAAAATTATTTCTGAACTTCCTGCACTGAAGCAATGCGTATGGTCGTCATGCGTATAGGAAATTATATTAATTTTACAACATAAACTTTTTTGATGGACTGTTTTAATGAACTTTTCTTAGATTTACTATCATTTCATGGAACCTGAACTTGATAGGTGATTTAGGGAATTAAGAAAATTTCATTAATCTGATTGCATCCATAAACGATGAACATGGACCATGACAAGTGCGATGTAAATGTGTAAACACAATAAAATTTCCTTTGAAAAAAAATACGAGAAAAATATATGCAGAGGATGTTAAATATATTCCATTCAAAATCTTACTCCATGCATCCTCAAGTTCCATCTGAGTTCAAAATCTGACGTATATTGTAAACTTAAGCCAGGTAATTTATCAGAATGTATTATCATATATAGTGCCCATGAGATCTAAAATTAGGCTTCATTAACCACATTTTTAACATTCTCATTTATCTACCCCCAGGCCTGCAAATGTGTTAAATACAGCTAATGCTCAAAAAATCAAAGTATTAATAGATTGATTAAAACCTAATGATAGCATGAGGAGAAAATTGCAGTCACTAAACAAGTGCTTGCAATAAATTTCCTACAAAAAAAGGGCAAAAATGTGTTTATAGAGAAAATTATTTGGATACAAATCTACTATAATATCCAATGCAGAAGAGATTTTATAATTAAAGCAATTCTTAAAGATTAAACATTGTTTTTCATGGCTGCATCAAAGTGTCATATATAATTGTAAATAATGAATATCATGGACAACACCTTTTCAACAAAATCAATGCAGGCAGGGTAAATTCTGACGATAATTCTAAAAAAAAAATCGAAATTCAGAATTTGAATCTCTTGCACATCAATGATAGAGACAAACATTTATTCATGCTTGTTTTTTTAATTTGAATTGATTTCATTTCTATTAAAAGCATACTACTTATGTAATGATATTTCATTCATCGATCCATCTCACTGAAAGAAAACCCCTATTATCACAGACAAAGACAAGATACACATGTGTAAAGATGTCTATTCCTGAAAACATTGTAGAAATGGGGAAGGCAGCATAAGCAAAATATACAAAGCATTGGCTACAAACGAATAGCTTCTATCATTCCAAAAAAACAGTTGCAATATTTTGATTGTTTTTAATGAGCTTTTTAAAAAAATGAAAATATGGATTTTTTTAAAATGTATAAAACAAACTGTAATTCTTTAACACTAACAGGCTAAGTAGTCAACAAACCAACCATTAGATTTGTCCACTGCAAATCAATTAAAAATGTCTTTGATATTTTTAAGCCATTAACTATTACATGAACTTGGCTAAGATAACAAAAATGCTTCTTATAGCTTTTAATTAAAATTTGATTTTATTTGAATGTGTTGCTATTTAATCATACATGTAGCTCTTCTTTTCAATGAGATCAAAAATAAAAGAAGTCTAAAATTTATCATACTGTACACAGGGTTATTTTTGCCCTTCTACACTTGCAAACAGTTTCGCCCCATCTTCAATTCACCCAGACACAGTTGTGTTAAAGAGAGATATTATGAGACATTGGAATTCGCCCAGCCTTAAATTCGCCCACTGACAACAAGGGTGAAAAGAAATGGGGGCAAATATTTCCCCTGTATACAGAAATTTCTTTAAAAGGCTAAGTAGAGTAGGTTTCAAGGTTGCTACTTGAGTGATCTGTAAATTTGTTGGGTATCTGTTACTTGAGGCAGAAGAACGGATCAACCAGTTCCTGATAAGTTAGTGCTCTTGTGCCAATCAAACCATTTTCCGCAATGGAAAAATGATTAGGAACATTTTTTTATATATATGAGTAAAATGAATCAATTTATGCTGTTGCCAAAATAGGTTGTTAAAAGTTAAACATCTGTCTCTCTCTCTCTCTCTCTCTTGTTTTACACAGGTCATCTCATCTTCTGCAACTGTATTGTTCCATGCCAAAGAAATCAAGCGTTTTAGCTTCATAAAGGCTAGATCAAAAGGTAATGGAGGGTGAGCTTGAAAAATCAATATATCTTTTATTTCCTGTTCATAGGTTTAGATGCTTGTAAATCAGGTAGAGAATATTAGCTGAATGAACCATTTTCTTATGATAATATTTATGCTTGAGTATTCTTCTCAGATGAATTGAATTGTTTAAAACAAAGCTTTATCATACCATCCAGTACTACATCTTTAACACTTTCACTTTTTTATATAGATATAATCCCATTATGTTCTTGTTTTTTTGTTTTTTTGTTTTTTTGTTTGTTTGTTTTTTGTTTTGTTTTTTTTTTTTTTTTTTTTGGGGGGGGGGGGGGGTTGTAGTTGAATGTAAATTCCTTAATACATTGTGCCCCCAATATAAACCCTAGAATCTCCCCAAAACCCTAGAATCCCCCCCCCCCAAAAAAAAAACACTAGCAGATTCTCTCAAAAACCCAAGAATCTCCCAAAACCCCCAGAATCTCCCCCCCCCCCCCCCCCCCCAACTCTTTCTCTCCACCATCAATCTTTTGATGTAGTTCCAGATAGAAAATGCTTTGTTACAAGCAGAAATCAAACCAGGAGAATTCTGAGGATCAATAAAGTGTGTCCCTACCTGTTAATGTCGTTTATACCTCAGGCTCTCCATCGACTGGTGTAACAAATAAATCACAGAAAAAAGGTTTATCAACAAACAGGAATTATTACATTGGACTTTTAAAAAAAAAACAGTGCGAAATAATAAAATAGCAAAAATAATTAATGCATTTAAGAAGAATCTGATTACTGTAAGATTAAGATGGATGAAATGAAGTTGTTAGACCTGTTGATGAACATTTCAAGGTTTTTTCAACCATTTTTACTGAGATAGATCAGCTACCGGTATATACAGTATCTCAAAGCGATTTTCCATGATAGGCTTGACCTTATGAAGTTTCTTATCAGTAGTGTTTGTGTAAATTGAAGGCAGAATAAGAATTTGTGTAAAAGTGTTAATCAATTAAGAAATTTGCATACGCAATGTGAATTCATGAAACTTAGAAAAGGGCATTCCAATTGTCTAAATCTAAGCTTTATAGATTGTGGTTATGATGAAAAAACATTGATAGAATGTAGAAAAAGAAAATCATAACTTTTATAAAACAAAATTTGAAATATATGGATGATAGAAATATTAAATTTTAGAAAAATTGAAAAAAAAAAATGTTGAATTTATGAGATATAAGAATGATGAATGGTATTGTAATTGACTAGAAGCAAAGACACATGTAACATTGAGAAAAGCGAGTTGAGGACAATTATACCATATATAACTACCGTGAGTATATACCTTCAACTGGTGGATAGAGAGTCTAACAGAAAAAAGTATCACACGTAAAAAACAATCAAATCCTTCTGAACAAAAATCTATCAAGTCTTGGCTATTCAAGTCTATAAACTAGAAACTACTCAGTTAGTAAAGAATCCAACACAAGGAAAGACAACTCTACTCACCTCTAACATAGTTTTTCCTATTTCCGCGGGAGACATTGTGACCGTTACTCCAGCTTCCTTCAGGGTTGCTATCTTTTCGTCGGCCCCCTCCTTTACCTCCTGCAATGATAGCACCAGCGTGGCCCATTCTTCTACCGGGTGGGGCGGTCAGTCCAGCGATGAAGGACACCACAGGCTTGGCAGTAGAACCCTGAAATGTTTAAAGAAGAATAAATCAAAGAGAGCTAAAGAGTACTGTAGATTACTTATTTTATGTGAGTACTTAATTCCGCGATTCAATGGTTTTGCATCAAATCACGAGAATATAATTTTTATCACAATTCCAAATAGTTTACATCTGTCAGAAAAATAAAAGCAAGATTTCAAAATCCGCGAGATGTGCTTCTCGCGATCTTACGCGGATATTAATTCCTCACGTTTAATTAGAATTTACAGTTTGTGACTAAGCCTTCAGGTGGCTAGATGGTAAACAAATTATCCATCAGATCTACCTTAAAATTTTAGATATTTTTTTAGCTATCAACTATCATTAAGTAAGAAAATTCCATATATTTGAGCTTTGAAATTTCAATTTCAAAGCTCTTCTACTTATGGCGATTGTAATACTCTAAAAATGGCCACAACATACAGCCCTCTTATCTATAATTCCTCCTTTTGGAAGAAGTGTAAGTAGTATGAGATTACATCTGACTTACAGTGTTGTTGTTTCTGAGGTATTCTGCTGCTTTTTCTTCAGCTCCACCTCCAATTTCACCAATAAGTATAATTCCTGTTCAAAATAAAAAAGAGTTAGTATATCAAGACAACATAATATAAGTGCAACATGAAAACATTTCTGTACATGTTCTCAGTCTGCTTTGATACTCCACCACTTTCAAACATCTGAATCAAAATCAAATTGTGGCTGGCAAAACTATGCCATCAAAATTTGAATTACCGTAATAGTATTCATTCAAGGTGGCCACTTCATTGAGAAAAGGACTACCATAACTCCAAAGTAAATGTATGGCTTTGCAACATGTACATAGTATGTGGCGTTTTGCAGACATATAAAAAACCCACTAAAAAAGCTTGGAATGTATTTAAAGACACAAACATCTTGATATTATTGCTACTTCTTCCAACAGTATTTAAAGAAAAAAAATTTTGATTGGTCAAAAAAGTTCATACCTTCTGTCTTTGGATCTGCTAAGAACACCTCCAGGCAATCTACAAAGTTGGTTCCATTGAAAGGATCTCCTCCAATGCCCACACACAGGGTCTGACCTAGCCCTGTCATAGTGGTCTGGTGGACAGCTTCGTAGGTCAGCGTTCCGGATCTGGACACAATTCCAATGCGGCCCCTCTGGTGAATGTGACCAGGCATGATTCCTATCTTACATTCTCCAGGCTAGTAATAGCAAAAGGAAAAGCTTATTCATATCAAGAAACGTCTATGTCAAATATTGTGAACGTCCATAAATTAGTGCACTAGATATTAATTAGAACAACCTTTGACTGATCAGTGTATTATAAATCAGTCACAAATTATTGCATTTAAAGTCAAGCTTCTACAGGTGTTTCAAATAATTGGACATAATAGCATATGCTTGAAATAGTGAAGAAGATGCAGCACAAAAATGTGTTAAATAAAGTATGTGTACAATATAGTCAATTCAATTCTCAATTTTTTTTTTTTTTTTTTGGGGGGGGGGGGGGGGGGGGATAATGCCTGTCTTGTATCAATCATATATCCAAAGTCCCTTGATTAGGTATCCTATTGTACTACATGTAATTATAATTCTGTGCTATTTATACTCTTTTGTTCATCACTCAATACTCACTTTAATAATGCCAGGACAATTGGGTCCAATAAGTCTAGTTTTATTCTGTCGTACAAGCTTGTGTTTGACTTTGACCATGTCTTGCTGGGGAATTCCTTCTGTGATACAGACAACTAATGGGATTTCTGCATCAATGGCTTCAACAATGGCTGCAGCTGCGAATGGTGGTGGCACATAGATGACGGAAGCATCACAGTTCGTTTTTTCCCTAGCCTTCAATTAAATAACCAAATTTTTTTTTTTTAAAAACAACAACAACAAAATTCAGGACCAAGCTTTGAATAAATCTGTTACACTTCTTTGTTCAAGAAAAAGGTTTTCCATCTGAATATCTAACCCATTATACCCAATGAAGGCACCATTTAAATTTATTACAAGGTTACATGTTGTGTGGGGCAAGAGTTACTGCTAATTTTCAGAGGCACTTACAGTCCCTGAAACGTTTTACTTTCCCATTTTTTTGTGCGTTCACCTTGCGCTCACAGTGCGTTCACCGTGCATTCACTTGTACTCTCCGTTCCACTCTATTCATGCTCACCATTCACAAAGCGCTCACCGTACGTTCACAAAGCGTTCACCTTGCGCTCACCGTTCACCTATCATTCAGTGAGATGATATTATATTTAGGATAATAACAATACATACATGTAGTTTTTTTGTTATTTTTTCCAGATAACCGGCGAAACACAATGTAAAAATAACTCCCGTGGCACTCCAATTAAATCGTTCATCTTGCGTTCATAATCATTCTGCGTTCGCTCACCGTTCGTAAGCGCTCACCAAATTCCGTTCAGCGTGCGCTCACTGTACGCTCAGAGTGCGCTCACCATTCACTCACCGTTCAAGTCAGAAAGTAGAACGTTTCTGGGACTGTAATTATAAATCCTGATTAAAACAAACCCTTAGGTTCAATAACATCTTTTCCAGATATGTGCTGTGCCATAACTATAGTATTTAATTTGATAAAGAATAAATGAAAAGATAAATTTGTTCCTTGCTTAATAATATAACTGTGTTGTTTGCAAAATGGGTTCAACATGGTGAATTAAATATTTGTTGATGGCAACCAGAATGTAGCAACCTGAATGTAAGCATGACTTGGAGCACTAAAAAGTATGTAACATAATTTCATCAATTAGCATGTACCTCTTGGACTGAGTTAAAGACAGGGAGACCTAAGTGGACCTGTCCGCCCTTACCAGGGGACACGCCCCCAACCATTCTGGTCCCATACTCAATGGCCTGCTGACTGTGTATGGTTCCCTACAAAGACAACATCACATAGAGAAAAATCATGGAAGTCGGAGTTAGATGTCTTGTTAATACAAAAAACAGTGTATTATATCATCTCTTTAATCATAATATGCTTTAACATTTGTGTGAATTGTTTTGATCTCGGACATCGAATCGATTTTTTTGGCGTGAGAAGGTTAACACTGTTAAATGTGTACATCACCATTGTTTGGATAACTTTGATAACGTTAAGGGCATCTTTATTTTCATTTGAGTTTTATTAAAGCACCTAACCTACCTGTTTTCCTGTGAATCCCTGACAGATAACCTTGGTGTTTTTGTCTATCATCAAATTTTTACGTGTTGACGTGTAACATGACCTAACTCCACACTTTGTAATGCCTACAAAACATGAACATTGAAAACATCAACCTTATTTATAAATAAACAATGCAGATCTTCAAAATCTAACCAACTGCAGCAAGATTAATGAGCGCAAACGTTCTTGCAGAAGTGGTAGAGGAAATTCGAAATGATAGTGTCACCTTGTCTTAAAATACAAATATCAATGCACACCACATTAGTACCTAAATCAAGAGGATTCGAAGAGGATTTTGCAACTTATCTAAAATTCAATAAATTCTGTGTATCCTATAAAACCATACCCGAAATCCGACAGAGAAGTTTTCCGGCCGCAGCCATCGTGTATAATTCTAATAGCTAAAACCTAATAGCTGGGAATGAAGAGTTCCGAAAACAAACAAGGCAAATGAAGACTTGGGTAACCGTGAATGAATGGCCCACGTGAAAGTAATTTAATTCATATTAATTTACATTAAGTTTTTCATGCATTGCAGAATAGTAAAATTACCGAAGATATGTCTCGGACCCCACCCCATCCCCCTCCCCTTGGAAAAAAATTTCTGGATCCGCGGATGTTATATACATGCTGCAACCCGAGTATTCATCTTTTTACCAGAAAAAAAAGTAATAAAAAAACAGAAACAGAAAGAATATGTAAAAATTACACACTTAATAGAATTGAAGATGATGAAGAACATTTTCTTATCCAATGTAGCAAATTTACAAAAGAAAGAGAGGAACTATTTGATTTAATTTCATCTAAAGTAAAACATTTTACTAGTTTGCAAGATAAACAAAAATTATTTTGGATTTTAAACTGTGAAGAATTATATATATTAAACTCTCTTGGTAAATTTTCACAAAAGGCATTGCCTTAATTTGTATTTCTGAGTCAAATATTCGTTTTCAATCATATGATAAACTATTTCAGATTTGTTTGTATTTTGACACATTTATGTATGAGTGTTTAACATAAACACATGTATACATATGACTTTGTATTGAGTATAGAAACATACATATATATACTATAATTAAATGTTCATGTTCTATCTCTTTCAATCATCCAACTCTTTCCCTCTTGTAGATGTTTATTGAATGTTTTATGTACATGTGGATGTTGTATGTACAATCTTCATGTTGCCCCTTGAGGGCCCTTAATTGGTAAATAAAGAAACTGAAATTGAAATTGAAATTGTATACTTACAAATTTGCATAATTCTGACAGAGGTTTGTTATTTGAACATATTTTATTGCATAAACATATACAAATGGTTCGAACACAAGTTCTAACAACTTACAAGGTTCTTACCAAGTATAACAATTTACAACTGTGTAGAAGTTTAGAATGGAAAGTACATAGAAATGGATATTATTAAAATGGTTAAATTATTGAACAAACGTACATGTATTTATAAACAGTTCTGTTTGAACTTGGTCTAGGCAGAGCTTTGTATGAAGAAGGGGCGCATAAAAATGATTTAAAAAATAAGTTAATAATAGTGTCTAACTTTGCGAGGTGTATGTTTAACTTTTACAAACTAGTATGTCCTATTCATGCATTCGAGGACTAACACCCCCCCCCCCCCCTCCCCCCAACAAAAAGGTATCGCGTGTCACTTATGTTTTAATAACCATCTTATATGCATTCTCGATTTAAAATACTATGCAGAATACAATGTACATATCACTTTGGCAGATAGGAACATAAGTTATATAATACAATCATTAAAAAAAACAGTTAAAAAAAATAATTTTAATGCATGAATTAAGATACTAAATCAAATGCATATTTTAAAAAAAACACGTTTATCACTGTTAATATTGAGATTTCTAAATTAAAAGTATCTGTATTTAATTCATTTCATATAATGTACATGTGTACAAGAACAATGAAGTTTAAAGATATCTTTCCTTATGATTTTTTTACGTCTTAGAAACATGAGCAAAGCGTAATTCCCCCCCCCCCCCCCCCCCCATAAATTCTAAAACATAATAACATGCCTTATGAACGTCATCATAGCTACAAGTCGATCCGATTTTACATTTCACATATCTGACGTCTTTAAATATCTATGGCTCCATATACAATTCTGATATCACCCAATTCAATGCTATAAAAACTGATGTCATATTAACGTCATTGGTCGTCTATTTAACTGATCAAATAAGATGACAAAAAAATCGTCATCTTACAAATGTAGGAAGACCAGTTATAAATGTATCATTTCGTCTAATTCAATAGCACAAATCTTGCATTTTTGTTAATAAAAAATAATTTGATGCCCACATATGTTTTTTTTTTTTTATTTTTTTAAAGATTTTGCATCTTGTGATTCAGACCAAAGATCTTTAATGGAATTTTCTTCTTTAGACGTCGAGGTCATATCTTTGGTCACCAACGGCAACTGGCCTGGATCCATCAGCATTCATATACACGTACTTTACATTAACACAATCAATGTAAGACTAAGGAACCATAAAAATCATAAAGTCATCGCTTTAATTGTTCCGTAATAGAACGGAAAACAGTGACATTAATGGGCTGATAAACATCAAAGCACCATTAACCAACACGCTACCTCACGGAGCAGAAACCATCATCTCCCAGAATAAAGCTTCCCAGAGTTCGAGAGTCCCGTGGTTTTTCTTAACTTCAGCATCACTCCCAATATGGCGGCGGTCCTCAGAGTTTTGTCTATCTCTCTATACGTGACTTCTACGCTGGTCGTTTTCCTGCTGAATCTCCCTGTCATCATCATCTTGCTCAGTGGCCGCTGCATGGGGCGGAAGATCCGGAACGTCCACATCCTGAGTCTTAGCATCACGGACTGTATGGTCAGCGTCAGCAGTGTGTTCTTGTTTTACGCCCTCCGTGTCACCGACGGAATAAACGACCCTAAACCCCCACTGCAGTACGCCAGGTGTTGGGTGGCCTTAGGTGTTTACCTGTGCTGCACAGTGGCCTCCCTGTTACACCTGTGCTTCATTTGTGCAGATCGTTGGTGGATATTAACCAAAAATTATTCGTCAGAACGAACTAAAAGAGTGTTCCGATTCTGGATAATCGTCTTAGCAACGTGGGTCTGCTCTTTCGCTATTGTGTTTATACCATTTACAGCTTTACGACGGGATCACGCAATAACTGTATGTTCCATTCCGGAACTGTTTTTGGATTTTGGTGCTCATATAATATTCCGTTCGTGGGCAATTCTTCTCTTCATTGGCCTCTTTTTCATCATTGCTTCCTGTGGGTGGATGTTATATCGAATTCTAAATCTTCAAAAATCGCTAATACATCCAGCACGAAATGGTCAAAAGGATGTTTTCACAGTCAGCAAACCTCACGTCATCTTTGTTCAGCCTCGATCTGGTGTTAAGGTTGAGGACAATGCTCCATCTAAGCCAGACAAGCCGAATAGAGTCAAACTAAATCGACTTTCGTTGAGGACCATCAAATTAGTGGCACACAGGAAGGCAGTGGTGACGTTACTGATTCTGGCAGGATGCCTGCTCTTCTGTGTATCTCCCCTGTGTGCCGTTAACTTCCTGATGGGCTGGAGCCACACGTTCCCAAAATCTGCACGTAGCCAAGATGCTATTTATTTTGTTAGCGTGATTTCAAGCCTGAACTGCGCCTGTAACCCATTGGTGTATGCGTTCCGAGTGAACGAAGTGAGACACAATATACGAGCGCTGAAGAAGAAACTGACTTGTTGTTTCTGTTCATTGTTGTGGCATGTTGACTGATACAATGGATGCTTCATTCTAAATTCTATTCTACATGTAAATAAAGACAAATTTACGCTGCCACTTATAGATAGATACATATACATGTATGCAGTATATAGCTACAAGCTCTCTCTCCTCTCTCTCTCTCTCTCTCTCTCTCTCTCTCTCTCTCTCTCTCTCTCTCTCTCTCTCTCTTCCCCCCCCCCCCCCAAGTGATGGAGCGGAATTTTGACTTCCGTGTTAAATTCTCCTCGGAAGACCATTGGGATCGATTAAATTTAAGTGTGGTCTTGGATGTTAAGACACCCCTAATTCCCCCTTGGAAAGGAACACAAAACTGCACAATATAATAATGTATCTGGAGAGATCTTTTTGGATCTCAAAAGAAATTCAATGTTTATAAAAAAGGGACTGTGTATCGTCCTTTCTGGCATATTTCGTCAATAAAACACGCAATTGGCCAAGGTAGTTGTATTGTGTATTTTAATAAGAATAAACATTTTTGAATGAAATCGCCAGTTGTATTTTCTCTTGAAAAAAATTGATCAATTGAAGCTACTTACTAGATCAACATGTATAGAGATTATTAACAATAAATACATTTCATTTTATTGATTATTACCATAGTGCATTATAAATTTTCAAAGTTTGATTAAAATATTAATAACTTGTGAAATTAATATCACCATTTAGGGGTAATACATTCTTAACAGAATATCAGCTATCTATACGCAAAATCTGAATGGGTAAATATAACTTTTTACGATGATTTTTTTTCGGGGGGGGGGGGGGGGTAACGTACTTTAGACTTTAGATAGTACTCTATTAGAATACTTGAAGGTCGTTTGCAGATTATAATTTTGGGGGAAAATCTTGTTTATAAGAAATAGAATTGAATATTGTTGGATTTCCATAAATTAAAGCATGATTTGATAATATACATGTATGAGATCATGATTTTTAGAGATAAAATTAGATAGGGACATGTTACAAGGAGAAAACAAGTGTGTGTGTGTGTGTGTGTGTGTGTGTATAGAGGATATCTATATTGTGTGATTTTATATTTGCTTTATCCAATGAGTTGAAATGGTGTATATATTCGCGAGGCTTGCCGAGCGAATATAACCATTTCAACGAGTTGGATAAAGCAAATATAAAATCACACAATTATAGATGTTCTATTTATCTCATACAATTTGATTTATATTATGAAGCTTTTGAGACAGTCCCTAATATGACCCGAAATATGACCCGAATTGATTTTTTCAAAGATTAAACGATAATGCAACGTTGTGTTCTGCGGTTAGTGTGACCTTGCGCAATACAATTTAGTACGTCATTTCGGAGATAAATATAACTGTTTTAATGTAAAGTTTCACTGAAATAAACCTTAAAATAATTGTTTATCTCTAAATAATTTTTCTTAGAGCTTAATCACTTAATTAAATGGAAATACTGATCAGAAGACTTGAATAATCAAGTTTGTTGACATACACAAAGTTGCGAATGCTCGTTAGTTTGAATTGACTCGAACGAGGAACAGTTGTTGATGTTTTATAATTATACGAACACTGGCCTAGGCCTAATGATTCGAAGTTGAAAATATTGAATAAGGATGCTTACTGCTGGTGAAATAAAAGTCTTGGGAGACATTATTTCGGTAAGTTCTTGTATAGAAACACAACCAAAGCGTTCTGTTTTCATTTTGTCGTCAGAATGAACTCCTTAATAGCTATATAACGTGATTTGCAGTTTTATAAACTTCAGAGTTATGTGTTTTCCTTTATATTTGTAATTTAAATCTTCGACAAATTTTGGTAGTAGATATAGCTTTATGGAAAATACTAAAAAGTCTTCGAAAATAGGTCACTGAAGCGTTGAAGCGAGGGGCTGTTTCAAAAATAGTTCGGACCGGAAGTATTTGATATAGTATCACCCGTTTGATAAAGCAAAGGTTTATCACACGGGTAGTATACACCACACGTATGAGATAAATAAATATATATATATATATATATATATATATATATATATATATATATATATATATATATATATATATATATATATATATATATATATATTTATTTATTTATTTTTTCTAATTAATCATAAGTATAATTTGGGTTAATGTTTTAATATAAAATGGATAATTAAATAATCAAAATTATTATAATTCTAGACAGCGAAACTAAAACGATACACGGTGTCATATGTACATTTGTTTATTGCTTTTGACTATTTTTGGTCTGTCTCAGAGACATAAATAACATGTTATTTATGTCTCTGGTCTGTCTGATCCCCAGGAACTATTTTAGCCAAGAGGAAGAGTAATAACTACAGTCTGTATCCGTGATTTTATCTTGCAAAATACTGTTTTATGTGAAATGTCATTGTTTTTACAAATGCACAGTTTAAATCGATAAATAATTGCCCACTTCAGAGAATCATGTAATTTCCGGAACGATCACTAGCGATGTAGACTTTTACTGATGTTTTCATCCCACTAATATCCGGTTTGATCTGGTAAAAGTGAAACTAGATCAGACGTCATTAGATGGTTTGAGAATAGTTAAATAAAAGACTAACTAAGGCCCATTTGAAGTTTCAGTCTCTTGAAAATTGCAATGGATCTAAGTTGCATATTCTTTGGATTTTGTTCATTTGTTGGGATAGTCCTTACAGCCGTAAAACTATATGAAGTTGTCATAAAGAGGCCATTCGTATCTAAAATCAAGTTACATGGTAAAACGGCAATTGTTACTGGTGCCAATACTGGTAAGTTGATTTGTTTTTAGTTCATCAACACGAATAAAATGCCATAAACTATTGAATTCAACAGAATACTATTTTCAGCTGATTTTTGGAGGCTGCGATCAACACTGATCAAGCAATCTATTATATACTCTGTCCCAAGATATTTATGCAGCACATTTTCTTAAATTATTCGATAGTAATAAATACCCCAGTGTTCAAACGATGTTTATTCAAAACTAAGAACAAATCCCAATATTTTTTCTTTTGAAAAACCCCCTCTAGCTTGTCAGGTTTCAATACAAGGGTAAAAATAAAGTCTACAGGGATTGAATTTGCATTGTAATAGACATGAAAATACCCGGATTATAACATTGAAAAATTGTGCAAGGTATTCCGAGTGACTTAATTCTGAATGGAGAAAAGATGTCAACATTTCTTATTTATACTTGTATAAATCTCCTTAAAATCTATTTTCATTCCTGTGAATTTTTCCGAGTATAAAATGATCGATAATGTGTCAATGAAGATATTTTTCCTTTATTGATTTTAGTTGCAATTCTTTCACAGGTATGTGTATTTTCACTAAAAAAAATCGTCCAAATGTGCTGCATAAATATCTTTGGACAGATTAAAATTAGACTTGCATGTGCATAATAAACCACACCTCTACTTAGCATGCTTAGATTGGCAATCAAGCAGCATTTATTCAGATGATCTAAAATACTGGAGGCAACACAAAGCTTTTAAAGATCAAATAAAACTTTACTAGTTATTTATTTAAAAGACATATTTAGAATATCACACTGCGCAGCTGTTCTGATATCTTTATCTGAACAAGTGGTTGGTATCTGCTCAAGCTCAAGATATGATGAGGTCTACAATTGCAGAACTTGACAAGTTTAGATAATTAATAAGTTTTACCGGTACTCTGTGACTTGAGGTTGAAGCCAATGTTTCACGATCAATTTGAGTCTACTGATTCATTTGTTGGAATCACCCATCTATTCATTTATTATGTTAATGGTCGCAGCAGCTCAGTCTACGTTATGATGTCATATTAGATGCAGACAATTTCCGTAAAAGTGAGAAGGCTTTGAATGATGTTGATAGAAATGGCCAGTTGCTGAAAATAAATACAATTTTTTTCATTCATTTTTTTAGACTTTTATCTGAGATTAGGAAAAAAGGATTACCAATAAAATCAATCAATAATGGCAAAGAGTATGGAGCCGCCATCATCTTGAACTAAAATTTTTAAGTTCATAGGGTTTTATTTGTTATCTCAGGAATATTCATTATTAATACATGTTATCTATAGGGAGAGCTTTATTCAGGCCTGTGAGAAGACTTTCTCCTCTATAAGCTGCTAACTTAGAAAATTTTAATCAGTATGTGGCCTAATATAGAATTACCTAGGAATTAAAAGTAAGCAAAAGGCTGACATTTTAATGCATTTATTTTTACATTGCATAAATGCTTTATTTTAGATATAAAATCAATATTATATAATAAAAACACATGTATTTGATGTCCTGATATTGTATTTTATGACTCATTGTCAAGTGTTTCACAAGCAAGAAACACTCCCAGGTTGAAAATTTACCTATAAAGATGAAGGAATGTACATGTATTTATCATAACTAAAAATACCAAAGATGGAAAACTGTTTTTATCACTATGGTAACCACCTCTCTGATGTAATTACTGTATGTAATCTAGTCTTCTGATGTCAACTCACAATTTAGAATAGCTATATATAGCAATTATCTTTCATTTTCCTGAACTTAGTGATTGAATTGATTATGAGCAACTTTCGCTAGTGTAATTTCTAATGTTGTTATCTTCAGATGATCTACGTTCATTAGTGTTTTCTGATTGCATGAATTAAGTCAGTAAAAATTATTTGAAAACATTCAGAAAATTTCTCCTTATATGCATACAGATTAAGGAAGTAAAGCAGGATTAGTTCAAATACAGTAAATATCAATCTATAATTAGAATTAGGCCATCCTTAAAAAAATGTTTGTTTGGAATTGCCGCCTGGGGGTTTCTAGACCCAGGAGGGAGGGAGGGAAATTTTTTTTAATTTTCAAACTTGAAGTTTAACTAATTAAAAATTGGTAAAAATTAAAATCTCCATGTAAAAACAAAGTTCTTTATTTTTGCTTATAAAATTTTATTAGCGGGGGGCATTTCAATGAGGAAGGAGGCAATTCCAAACAAACAATAATTTTATTTTGGCATTTAGACTTGTAAAACAGCTCCTCTACAATACACTATACAAGATCTAACAACATCCCATATATGAGGTCATATCTCAGCGAACGACATTTCAAGTATGAATAAACAAAAATATGTTAACCAGTCAGATTCAAGTTTCAATACATGTATATACAAGTCTTAAAATAGATCGATAGCTTTATCTCTTACAACTTTAATGCTTAGCCTTTTACCATATTTTGTTTTTTGCCATATATAATATTCATTGGATCTACAAACTTAAAATTGACAAATGCACTTTGCCATTGTCTAGGTTGTTTAAACAGGGATTTTATTATTCTTTATTCATCGAAGATAAAAAAAAAAAACACCACATAACCGAACTACCAACCAAGATTTCGACAGCAGTGATTTCATTGGCTATTTGAAAGGTCGCTCTGAGATGACCCCGTATGGAATGTTGATAGATCTTGAATAGCTATCATAGAGGAGAGGTTTTTCAAGTCTAATTTTAAATATATTACTCTGTTCATGTAGAAGAGTGGGAGAAAAGCCAAAACATAAAGTAATAAAATTCATCTTTATGGTATCAGTACATGATTGTGAAATTAACTTAATGTATCATGAAATACCGGTATACAACACTTCGAAGTTAAGGAAACCATGAATAAAAATGTCACTTTTCACAGGGCTAGGGTTTTGGACAGCACTAGATCTTGCCAAACGAGGAGCTCGTGTCATTTTAGCTTGTAGAAACTTACAAAAGGCAGACGAGGCAAAGAAAAAAATCCAGAAAGAACTATCCGATGGAGGTGATGTGGTTGTCAGACACTTAGATCTGAGTTCTATGCGGTCTGTAAGGCAGTTTGCACGTGAGACTTATGAACAAGAATCCAGATTAGATATTCTCATCAATAATGCAGCAGTTTCAAGTGAGTCATTTGTTTTATTCTTTGGATAAATTCTGCAGGTTTTGGTGAACTTATCAGTCATTTTCATTCTCTAAAAGTAAAGGGAAGTTGATGTACTGTGAATATTGTCTTCATTAGGGCTTTAGATATTTTATCAGTATGACTCCCATTCTATGCATTAATTACACCTGCATATGTAGAATACTTTCTTTTTCAGAAAGTTTAACCTAGGTTCTGTTTTTAAATTGAATATATTTAGGGTCATCAATATGCAACTTACGGTTCATTTTAGATACTGGCTGGTACTCAGTAGCTCAAACTATAACAATAACACAACAGAGTTCACTACACTTAGGTTAAGATTGGCGATTCACAGATTAATTTGATAAGATTACATGTACCTGTGTGAATGTTTGAATGACTGTTGTTTTTTTTTTTTTGTCTCTATATTTTGATAGGTATTCCCAAAACTATTACAGAGGAAGGTTTGGAATTTACATATGCTACAAACTATGTCGGACCATTCCTTCTCACCAATCTTCTTCTTGGTAAGCAAATAATGGGCGGGGGAATAAGAGGATGTGTACCTCGGTAATCATAACAAGATATCTACTAATTAGCACATGCGTGAGGAAGGGTGGCAGCTTTGAAATTCAGAGAGGATTTTTGCTCCATTTTTTCTAAATTTATACTAAAAAACCTGTCAGGAATTTATATGTATATGTTTCTGGATAAGGATGTGTGTCATTGGAGTAAGAGTGAGAAATGCCTCTTGGTTAATGTGAACCAATTATCTGTTATCCCGTCATCATGCATGTACCAATGATTTTCATTTATTATATTGTAGTTTGTACATACATGTACTATACTTAAGTATTTTCTCTACACTGTAAATTCAGTTATGAGAATAAAGTTCATTGTCATTGTTATTGTCAATGATGGTTGTAGTTGTATTGCAGTTCAATCAATTAATTAAGGAGGCTGGGTGGTCAACAAATTACCCATCAGATCTACTTAAAGTTTGTTTAGCTATAAACTATAAATTATTATTTAGTAAAGAAAAATTTGATATATTTTAGCTTTTAAATTAGAGTATTTTCCTATATTTTAATATGGAGCTCTTTTTTTTTCACGGAGATCAATATAGTCTGAAAACGGCCCCGACCACCGAGCCCTCTTACAGGCAATACTGGGCACTACTGGTACTTCAGCTGGTAGATCTGTTGAAAAAAGTTCAGAAAAATTTGATGACCACAACATTATATGTTACAAAGCATCCCTTTGTTTTCTTCCAACAACATTGTTGAATATATTGTTTTTGGATAACAGCTTTTACCCTGAATTTTTTTTCTACACTGCATGTAGATTTGCTAAAGAAGTCTGCTCCAAGCAGAATTGTAAATCTGACCTCCATCATGAATGCTCTGGGGAAAGTGGAGATAGATGACCTGCAAGGCAAGAAGGATTATAATCCCCACTCATCCTACTTCAACACAAAGCTGATGAATATTCTGTTTACCAAGGAGCTGGCAAGGAGGTTAGAGGGAACAGGTAAACTGAAGCATAAACATAGATATGATATACCTATTTACTGGCTATGATAATGATGGGAAGTTTATTGTCCCTTGAGACAACAACTACTTCCTGAGGTGAAACCGAGGGAAATAGTTGCTGTCGAGGGAGACAATACACTTGCTATTGTTCAAATAGTCAGTAAATAAGTATTTTATCATACCAAAGAAAACTTAATTTGTCAGCGATGCAGATTTTCTTGGTGGTAAACAAATTAGAGTTATCGTACTTTGAATTTAAGGTCGGTAGCAGGTTTAAAATTTTGTGCCCTCTGCGCAGGGTATTGCGCATTGCTGTCGTAAAACGCAAATGCAGTAAAATGTTCAAATATACAGGTTATCATGTAATGTTTTTAAAAAATTACTTATCATAAAAGTGAAATGAATCCTTAGAATAATGTTCAGAAGTATTTTAATCATTTCGCTGCTTCTTCAAAATTGATGTTATCTGTGTTGGAGTCAACGTCTTACGATGATGTCAGTTGAGACTTTGACGTAACAATTAACAAAAATAAACGTCATGCAGTTTTTATTGCAGCGTCAAAAATTAAAATTGAAACTATAATTTGCAAAATAAAAGCATATGCACCATTTTTTTATGTTCTGTGTGAGAGGAAAGGTATATTTATATTTATTACAAATTAAATTAAATTTGATTTTTAAACATCCTTTTGTTTTAAACAACTCTATATGTAAAATGGCTGGCAAGACACGTTAATAGAACCAAACTATGAGGGCGGATAGGATAAAAAGCATCTGGTCAATTTCGTTTTAATTTGGCAAAAAGTTTACTTATATGTTAACCGTCCATCGCTGAAAATTAAAAGAAAATTGTATGTTTGTAATTTTTTATATATTAAATTTGAAATTATAACCCCCTTTTTTCTATATAATCCTATAAAAAATGTTGGGGATGATTCGGACATAAGACCAAAATCTGAGCGCTGTAAACAGATAAACTATCCGTTCAATTTACTTTATATTTTGCACATAGTTTACTCATAAGTTGACCTTTCACTGGAAAAAAATTAAAGGAAATCGTATGTTTGAAACATTCTCCCCCGAGACTCCTCAAGGTAGCGACTCAAATTACTCCAGAGATGATCCGAGTTTAAAAATGGAAACTATTTCACGGTTAGATAGAATAGCATGTTAATTCATTGTAATTTTACATAGAAAGTATACACAGAGGAACAATATTAGTTTGCGTGCTCTTTGAGGGTGTAATCATGATTTGTTGAACACTGTACAATGATGTAAGATGGATATGTTTCAGCAAACTTTGCAAGTGTGCAACAATGACTTTTCAAACACTGCATCGTAAAAATCAGTTACAGCAAAAACACCAGACACAAAAGAATTTGATTTATTTTTAATTGTATTCTATTATAACATATACAATAATTTTATAATACAATCTTATAAGGAGAATTAATCTGACTTCACTGTAAGCGTGAATTCATTTTAAGCATGATCATTTTAGCCATCTTTCACTGTTAAATGATGTGGGATGCTTTCTCAAGCTCATCACTTTGATATATTTTGTCAGAATGTAGTTCAGACTTCCCACATATCAATGTTGTAGGTGTGGCTACCTGTTGTGTGCACCCTGGGGCCGCTGGGACAGACATTTTCCGAGATCTGCGGGGGACCCAGCTATTCACACCTTTTCTTTCATTGTTCTTCAAGGTCAGTACCGGTATATACTATAAACTCAAGATAAGGTATGTCAAACCTACTGAACAGAATTATGCACAAATTTGTACATGCAGAGTGGATATGCCACATATTATTTTCATCTAGTCAAATGGTAATGAAAAACAATTTTGACTATATATCCAGATTAAGATTTTCCAAAATAAGACAGTTTTAAATACTAAACAGAGGCAGGTTTGGCCACTTTAGCCCAATTTTGAAGTAGCCTATTGTGGGTATCAGCAAAGTAAGAATGGGACAAACATAACCTATATGTATAGTCAAGTAGAGTACTATAAATAAAGCAATTACTAAGAATGCTTTAGTTGATGGTGTTAAATAAATTTAAACACAGCAAAGATGTGTCAGTCATTTGATTCCCTCATTTTGTCAAATGTATCCCTATATTTCCTGTTTGCTTGGACAGACCCCCAGGGATGGTGCCCAGACAACATTGTATGCAGCAGTGTCCGAGGAAATGCGGAATGCTCAGGGTGAATACTTGTCCGATAGTCAGGTGTACGACCACACCTGGTGGATCAGTGGGTCAGCGTATGACCAGGGACTGTGTAAGAAACTCTGGGAGTCCACAGAAGCCATTATTGCTTCAACCAATTTGTCTGACTCCACTTCAAATTAACTGCCTGCATTTGATTTATATGTATACAAATGTACATGTAAACTTTTTTTTTAACAAATAGAATTTTTAACTTATGCATTCAGATAGCTGTGAAACATTTTTGTGTGTTTTGTTTTTGCCATATGATAAACTATTTCAAAGAAAATGCATTCCACAGAGCAGTATTTTAGTGAACAATTCAATATATTTTGTAAACATTCAGGTATATTTGTGTGACATTTTAATGTGTTGTGTTTGTGCCATGTGATAAATCTATTAACAGAACAGTATTTCCAGTCTTATGCAGGTGCCTTTTTATACTTGTAAGGTGTCAAGCCAAGTCTCAAGTGTACTGTATGTACACAATATATGCACTTGTATGTACAATTTGTATGCATGCACATACAGTAAAACACGGTTTTAGCGAACACGCTTATAATGAATTGACAATTACAGCGAAGTGATTTTCATTCCCCATGACTATATAATATGTTGTAAACTTGACGGATATAATGAATTTCGCTTATAACGAATTAAAATCACCCGTCCCTGGCACTTCGTTAAAAGCGTGTTTTACTGTATACAGAATGTCAACTTTGTGCAATGTGTTTTACAAGTACATTGTCTCAGGTTTTATGTGTACATGTATAGATATGAATATACTGAGTGTCAGCTTTTTGCAAGATGTCTCACTAAATCTCAGGACTAATCTATGTGTATACTTGTATGTATATATACTGATCAGTGTGAAATTTGTTCATATTTGAAATATTTGTTTAAACAGTATTTTAACCATATACATGTGTATAATTGTGTATTTACCCTTTTAGTTGGTTACATTGGGTCCTAAACGACTGATTTTGTGATACCTTTAAAGGAGTTGACTTTTAACAGAGATCTTCACCTTGTTTAAAGATGAAATTATCAAAAGCAAGGAATATTATTTACTGTTAATTCTGACACTTGAACAATTCACATAAGATACTATTTTATTATTGAGATCATTTATTGCGTGTAATTAAAGATTCTTTTGAAGTTATATATGGAGCAATTTTTGGACCATTACGCATTTTCTGTTATGGGGAGATCATTCCATTGGTATTGCAGAAAATAAAAATCTTTTTTCCAATGTTCAGTTATTCTTGATGAGATCCGTTCGGTTTTGACTTACTAATATCTATCGTCTTTATTAATCTTCATACACTTTGTCATTTAATTCATTTGCCTGGATATCTACTGTCAAAATTTCAACCATTATAATGTGTACATGTATCTATTGAGGACAAGTGACCTACAAGTATATCCATTGGTCTTCATCGGTCATCGTCCGCCGTGCGTCGTCCAGATGTAAGCCTTAAGTTTAGTTCTGCTTCTGATCTAGTCCATAAAATCACTTAAGTTCAGTTTGGTTTGAACAGCGATTTCTTTCAGCGTGATCGTATAGTTTTTACAATAAAAGCAACTCTCCGTCCCTCTGCCTCTTGGTATCAAATTTATCTGATTTAGTATATCTTTAAAGCATGTGTTTATATACTCTCATGTACACAAAGAGAGAACAATTCAGTTTGGTTGTGTCCATCGGGTATACTTAAATAATTACATTACGATTATAAACAATTAACATTTCACAACGAACATGCATTATATGTTTTTAACCTGTAGGTACATTTAAGGAATAAGGAATCATTTTTTTAGTAAAAATTATGAAGTGATCATATGGGGTGAGGAGGATCAAATCCAATAAAGCCCGAAGGGCTTTATGATAGATTTGATCACGCCCAACCGTATTTGATCACCTCATAATATTCAAAGAATCATTCCTTATTACTTATATTTATATAATTTTCAGCAATTGTACAATTAAATCTTAAAATAGTAATTGATAAAATATATTGAACAATACATTACAAAATCGATTCGCTGTGTTATCACAGACAAAGACACTGAAAAATGTAAATATTTTTAATGTACTAGCCCCACGGCTATAACCTCCTGAGTCATTTGCACAGCCGATGTTCTGTTTGACCAATATAAATGAACTACTCAGTTTTAATTTAATCTTAATTAAGGTTGTCGAGGCGCCGAACACAATCTTCTAAACTGGTGATAATTTTAGCAAATAGTAAATGTTTAGATTTAATACAGCAAATTATGGTTCATCACCTTTTCAACTACATTGACTCATCACAATACGGCCAAGATAGTACAATGTATCTGGATACTGTTACACGTTAACAAATTTACATTTTAAACTTGGACTTTCAGTAGGACGTAACTATCTATTTCTTGCACCAAAACAAGTTAAAATGACGCTGGTTTCGAGTGAAGTATGCATAGATTGCGTAGTTTTAGCTCAAGTGGCCTACAATGAAATAGACAGGCCAACGTCACATTGCTGTTTGACACAGCTACCCAAACTCCAAGCCCTTGTTAAAATGGTTTTAAAAGGAATCTTGTGACTGAAATTTATTGCCTTACCACCCCTGGGGCCTCAAAGGCGGGACCAAATATGCAAAAAAAAAAAGGCAAAAATTAACAATCTTCTTACGAGATCACTCGAGTCTATAATTTGTTCAAAGATTTCCCTTCCTACCCGAAATAAAAAAAAAGCGGTTTCGTTAAATGCACGCACATTAAGGTTTTGATGGGGGGGGGGGGGGGGTCCTAGTTCAAAACACGGAACGAAGATGTGTTGGTTTTTTCCATTTAAATCAAATAATGAAATATAAATTCAAAACATGAAATCAGTCTTAAGACACCGTATTCTTTTTCTAAAATACTATTTGCAGTGGCGTAGTCGCACCCTTGAAAAGTGTTTGGGTCACATTTTAGTGTAAAAAAAACTTTTTTACTGTGATAAAAAGCTGTCGAAAAAGGAGAAAATATCCGACATACGCACTAACTAATTTAAACCATATGAACAGAATATCCGTGAAGACCATCCAACCCATGGGAGGGACACTCTCTTCCATGATCTCCTATACAAGTCTATTTTGGAGAGAGAGAGAGAGAGAGAGAGAGAGAGAGAGAGAGAGAGAGAGAGAGGGTGCATGTAGAAATTAAGGGCGTGGTTTTGGCAATACTCTAAGTGTCTCCTTTTTCAAATTCTGTTCATCTAACTAGATCAACCTGTGCATGTACAGGTTAAAGTCTATTAACCCATGATAACTCAACTGAAAAACACAAATCTATTTATCCGAATTTTCTTGAAAGATATTTAGCACATACAACGACATCCCTAAACAAATAGGGTATGCCAGTAGGGGAGATGGACTGGTAATGTCCCTAATATGCTTGTTTTATTGATAAACATAATTTTGTTTACAGGCTACCAATTTTTACGTGTGGTTAAATCGTTAACCTTTTTATTCCGGAAAGGCAATGGGCAATGGATAAGTTAGTGTAATTTTATCTTTCAACCAACTGAACATATCTAGACTTTGCTCATTTCTTGTACAAAACATTCCATGTGCATATTTTCCCAACCAAATAAAGTTAATCCGAATAGCTTTTATAAATAAGTACAAGAAATCCACAGGTCCTCCAGAACTTCGCTATAATCGAGTTTTACTGTATTTTAAAGAAATTCAAGACGGTTAGTAAGTAAACAAGGGGGAAACCATACAAATAATAGAGAAATTAAATAGATAACATACTTATATATCCAAGTTGTGATGCTAGCATAGTATATAGTAATTCAAAAATCGAAACGGTGTCAACATTTGGTACATTATGAGATTTCAAATCGATATCTATTTCAAAATACATGCGTATACAGAGTTTATACAGACTGGTGAGCTTTTATGCTTTCAAAACTTACTATAATTAAGGAATAAGGAATCATTCTTTAAGTATTATGAGGTGATAATTTCGGTCGGGGCGTGATCAATTCCAATAAAGCCCGAATTTATTGGGCTGTATAGTACAAAATCGATTCGTAGTGTTATCACAGACAGAGACACTGGAAAATGTAAATATTATAGTATACATACTTTGTTGAATACTATGCTCATTCTCAATTTTTGAATAAATGCGAACAGTCAGTACTCTGTAGTCAAATTATTGTAACATAACCCCCTTATCTGTCCTTATATAGATTCGTTTGTTTAAGAAAATGTTATCAAGTGTAGTGGTAGTGCAACGCTATGTGACACGACCTTGGTGTTATCTAAGAGGAGTCGGTATTGAAGTGTTTCCCCCAAGATGGAAAGACTTTATCGTAACTTTCTGTTTGTTGTCATCGTATTTATTATAGCCAGTTGTGTTATAAATTTTTCTTCGATATTTCGGTGCACTTCTCTTCAAAAAAGGGAGCTGCCCAAAGCCGTTCCTTGTATTCCCATAGAATCTCGCGGAAGTGCACGAGACGTGGTCAAAGTGCTCCGCAAGCAGACGTCACCAAACTTGACTTCTGTGTGGGACGCCGCATCAGGTGAAGATCGAATTTATCAACAGATTACTTACAGACCGGAAGTGGACTTGTCTCGTAATAGGATTATTTTAATAACTGGAAGCGGTGATTTTGATATTCCAAGAGGGCAAGAGAAATTTATCAAAGACCAATGCCCAATTAAAAATTGTGAAATACATCGCGACGATACACAGTCGTTAAAAGCCGACGCAAGGCTTTTCAATATTCAAATAAGCTACAGTGAGTTATCTATGTTCAAAAGAAACCCAGGTGAAATCTGGATCCTCTATATATTGGAAGGACCATTGGCTTCGCTTGATTACACTTTGTTAGGTGAGATTTTCAATTGGACTGCGACTTATCGCCATGATTCTACGATCGTAGCACCTTATGAAAAATGGCATGCATTTCAGGACAAAAAGAACCAAACTTTCACTGTAAAAAACTATGCGTCAGGAAAGACGAAATTAGCCGCTATATTTGTCTCCAACTGTGAGACCAGTAACAACAGAATGAGGTATGTTCGCGAGTTACAGAAATACATGACGGTTGATGTATACGGCGCCTGTGGACATCATCAGTGCGACAGGTCTTCGGAGCTGGAGTGTTTCGAGATGTTGAAGAAGGACTATAAGTTCTATCTATCGTTTGAAAATTCAAACTGTAGAGACTACATTACGGAGAAGTTTTTCAGAAACGCTCTTATGTAAGTCATTGATTGTCACGTTTCTTTTTAGGCACTTAGCATCATTCTTGAAATAGGGGGAGCAATTTTTAATACTATTAGGTCTGTAAATCCAAGAAAAGATATCGACTTTAATGTTAGTAGCAACATTTTTATTTCCATATTAAATCAAATATTCAGGGAACTGGCAATGTATCACTCTCCAGAGGAAAGAGCCCAATGCAAAGAATTATACCATTTCCTTTCATTATACAATTTAGTCACATGTCACCAGTGAAATTGGTTTGATCATTCAGAACTCCTCTATCGCATATCCCACATATTTGTTAAATTTACGAGATATTCTAGAAGTCCAATTAGGCCTTTGATAGAGACTCAGAGAGTGGTATGCAATAAGTGCTTTCAGAAACCTCTATTGAATAGAAATCCAAGAGTAATTGAGAATATTAATTTTATTTATTACAATTCTGCGCGCTAATGTCGCATTTCCACTTTCTGTTGTTCAATATTTAATGGAAACATAGTTTTCGCTCATTTACAAATGAATTATTGTAGATACTAAGGAAAATAATTCTCCAAAGTAAATAAAAACGCTTATATGTCTGTGTTTTTTTATTTGACCTATGGAGAAATATGATTATGAACATTCTTCAGGTTTAAATATGAATGCACAGAGAACGGTAGAAACATTTACTCGGTACTTAACAAATTAAAATCTTTAAAGTAAAGTTGGCTTGGTTGGCTAAATGGACCATAATTTACAAATTTGTGTACGTGTACCACCACACACAAAGTTTACATGTTAATTTCCCTAGCCTACGAATAATTTAAATATGATATGATTGTAGTTTTTTAGTATTCTTTGGCAAAGTTCTGTTTTTTGGGGGGAATTTTTGTTGGTAGCAATTAATCTTCAACTTGTTAGAACACATATAGCCAAGTGGTTTTGTTGAAATTGTTGGTTCGAATCGTAGAGTTGTTTAGTATATTTTTTTTATCTTCGAATTATAATAACAATCATAATTTGTCTAACCATTTTGAAAAAAAAAAATGATTTACTTACTGCATAGATACTAGTACACTTTCTCTAAAACTTAAATCTTTGAAGACCAAGGACAGACAACTGTAAATTGTTATTAGTATATTCAGGCTCTAATTTGATTTTTACCCGATCGATTGCCAAATAATGAAATTTCAATGTCATATCAATTTTTACTCGTTTCTGACGGACATTTTTATCTACCCATAATATTTGTTTAAGGAAATTGACGATACCTTTTCATTTGACAGGAATGATGTGGTTCCAATAGCAATGGGTGCACACCCGGACGATTATGCAAGATCCGCCCCGCCAAACTCATTCATACACGTTGAGGATTTTGAATCTCCTCAGCATTTAGCGCATTATCTAAAAACTCTAGACAAAAATGATGAACTATATAACGATTACTTTAAATGGAAGGGAACTGGAGATTTCATAGACACGAAATTTTGGTGCAGATTATGTGCAATGTTGAATGACCTCAATAAGCCAAAGCTCATAATTCGAGATATTGCAACATGGTGGAGACAACCGGAAGTGTGTATACGAGGTGACCAAAGATGGCGGAGGTGATGTTACCTCAATTCGCTATATTCAACCCTATACAGTTGAATCTTATTTGTTTTATGAAAGCTATAACCATTGTGTTATATTCAACCCTATACAGTTGAAACTTGTTTGTTTTATGAAAGCTATAACCATTGTGTTCATGAAGGCTGGTAGCGTCACAAACCAAATGAAAGGACTGGCGTTATTTTATTTGAGTAAAGTCGATCGATGACGACCCGTGACGTCAGACAAATGATATGTGGTAGGGAACTACTCACAGTTAATGATATTTAATGTGATATGAGGTGGAAAATGTTCATCAAAGTTGATTCCGAATAGTACACGATTTCATCAGCCATTTTACATCTACAATGTATATATCTACCAAGTAGATTGATTTTAGTTAATGAGTTAAAATCTGATTTAAGCTGGTTCGATGGTCGTGGCCATTTTGAGACTGTATTGATCTCATTTAGAAGAAGAGCTCTGTATAAATTAATTTTATAGAAAAATGCTTAAATTTAAAAGTCAAATATATGGATTTTTTTTTTTACTAAATAGCAGTATATAGATTAACAAATTAGATCTTAAAATTTTAGTTAGATCTAATTTGTTGATCATCCAGCCTCCTTAAGATGTAAATTTGTGATGCAGCAAAATGGTACAATAAACCTTTTCTTTAAACTATATCTTGAATATTATAAAGTCTGTATATTTTATTTGACCATGGAGACTTTTGGGGATGGGCGCTTATAAACCAAGATTCCAAAAATTAGGTTCTATTGCAGCCTATTTTGATATTCGTACTCATAAAGTGAAGACACTTCTTTTATGAGTGACCTACTTTATTTAACCGGAGGTGGATATGTTTGAATAATTGATGAATCATTGAATGGCTTATTTCTCGATTCACAAGAACCGGGGGGGGGGGGGGGGGGTCTCAATTTGCTCTTGGTTTCAATAAAAATGTCGGTGATATTATAACAGCTTTGTGGTTTTGATTATGACTTGTTGATAAGGTGTGTAGAAGATTTTAACATCAACGTCATATATAAGTATTGTTTTTGTCGAACTCCACAAACAGATGAAAATTTAATTTCTCAACAACTTGTGCAACAGGAAATGACGTCGTTATTGGGTTATGTGGAGATTTTGAGGATATAATAGGGCATGTGAAAAAACAAAGACTGCGGTGTTCACAAAAGCTATAATATAAGAGGTATTATGTCCGAACAACACAGTTGTAAAATCTGACACAGGGTGTTTCAATATTCAGATTAACTTCCAATGAGTTACAGTATGCAAAAATAAAAATAACCAACGGGTGAATGATATGAAAGGTAATCTTTACCTTTGGCTACCTTCGATGATGTCTTTAAATTTGTTGGTAAAATATTTTCCGTCCCTATAGAGGCATTTTACACGCCTTGTCCACCCATCTTCTTTGATCAAATCTTGTCAACCGATTTCAATATGCAAGTTTTTAAACAACATTTTATTTCATAAAATTAACACAATGAATATAAAACATAAATGTATTTCCGTGAATAAGTTAAGACAATCATAGTAAAATGAATTCTTGTATAACCAAGAAAAAGTATATTGAAGAAGATAATATTTGTACCTTTTAAAGGTTTTGATTATTCTTACAACAAGCATACACAGAATTATATGAAAGTTTAAAAAATAAACACATAGAAGTCAAAACATAAGATTGTATGAAAATCCCTCCAAATTTAATTGTTTTTCTTATTTACAAATTATAAAGCTTAAAAATGATCCAGCTTGATATATATTATGATATAAAATAGTCAACTTCTTATTTTTAATTAATTGCCCAAAAACTACATTATAAAATCATTATGGTACATCATGAAAAAAAAACAAGCCGTACGACTGTGGAGAGAAAATTATCAATCAATATTTCTTTTTTCAAATTACCCAACTGTTCGTAAAACAGAGACAAACAGATCCATTACTACATATATACACAGGATGTGGACCCAATTAAACAGACAACACTAATCTTGTTATATTGTTGTCTTGATTTTACGCATACTGTGTTCGAATATCGTATTTTTAGTGTAGCCAGAAACTCTTGGAGCCTGAAAAAAAATAAAGTTAAAACATTAAAAAAATGTATCTCAGGAATAATATGTTAACTAAATCCAGATATATATAATAGTATTCACAACTTTCATTTTCATGTGATTCTACAATGTATGTTCGCGAACGGTTAATTTTTTTCTTGCATGAAAATGGCATCTTGATACTAGTAATTATGCGTGTCATTTTAGATGTGGTGTTGTTAATTGATTTCGCAGGAGTTCGTACCCTCCGTAAATACATGACATTATCGAAAAAAATCACGTCCAACCATTCTATCTTTGGAACTGATTTTTTATGATCAAAGATGAACCATGATATGATAACCTTAATTCCGTATCCCACCCCAAGAAAATAAAATATCAAGTGGAAAAAATATTTAAGCCCTCCCCACCCCCCCAAAAAATAAAAATGATTATTAAGTAGCTATGATAATTGACATTCTTTAAGCAGATGTCAGGCAGCTAGCTGCAAATTTTTAGTTTGGGAAATTCAGGTTTACGCCCCGAAAACCCGAATTTTCAATTAGAGGAGCTACAGATCTGCGGCTTATATCTAGCTTGGATCCCGTCCCCTCGCGCCGTGTCGGGCCTTACCTGCCACTCTCTCGTGCGGCTCCTCGGGCTCAGTCTGCACAGAGTCGGTGTCCGTCTCTGTGCCGTCCACTTCTGCCAGCCAGTACGTGCGCACGATTCCCTTGAAGGCGTTCTGTAGATCCGGGTCGTTCTGAACATAAAGGTATACAATATTCAATAATGACCATTTAAAGTAATTGATTTCTAATTCAAAAAGGGGTTTAGCCGAAGAATACCAGTTTTAGCTATCAAATCCACACCTTAGCTATGTTATCCTTTCTTTCATGCATCGTAAATCCTCCAATAGATGTCAAAATATCGTATGTAGTCTCACTCAGGTGTATTTTGTTGGCTGCAAAAGTTGTTAATAAGTTATAATGAATAATCTATACATCTGCTCATATAATACAAAAAGACATCTTGGCATCGGAATATGATTATTTCTATGGACATTTACTCGGATTCAAACACTACCTTTTCCGAGAGATTCCATTTTGGAGGCAACACTCACAGTCTCCCCAAACAAACAATACCGCGGCATCTTGTTTCCTACCACCCCGGCAACAACTGTACCTAAATCAGGAAAAATACGAACGTTACTACATATAGATACAGAATAGCAGCAATCGAAGGGACGCCATTTTAAAACAAATGCTTACCAGAGTGGCAGCCGATGCGGAGAGTGAACTTTATGCCGGGGAGATGTGGTATTTCTAAATGTCGTAATCGTCTAACGAGGTCATACGCCATCTTTGCTATTTCTGAGGCATGCTGTTTTCCATTATGCCTCGGAACACCTGTTTGTGTTTTTCAAATAAATGTCAACTAACACTTCAATCATTATTTATTTTATTTAATAAGAGGGGAAAAGTAAGAATTTGAAAAAAAAACAACAAAAAACCATAAACATGTACGTTGGTGCTTTCGACACTCTGACTCTTCCACTTTGATTTAACTTCCCACAGTAAGTACCCACCTGATACCACCATGTAGGCGTCACCTATGGTCTCCACTTTGTACACATCATACATCTCTATCCTCTCGTCAAAGCAGGTGTACAGACTATTCAACATGTCGACCACCTTGTTAAATAAAAAAAACACCGAGTAAATTCGGATATATGATATATCGGTACCTGCATGGCATCGTATTTTGCACTTTGGTAGAGACGTCGATACAAAGAGCTGGACTCATTGAATAGATTCAAGTTTAATCAGACCGTTGGTCTTTAATTTGTTTTACCTGTAACGGGGAACTGGACGAGGAGATTTTGGTGAAGCCAACAATATCGCTAAAGAAGATGGTGGACTGCTCATACTGCTCTGCCTCTACTTGTTCGTTGCATTTAAGCCGCTCCGCCACTGACTTAGGAAGCATCTGATACAACAGTGTGTCCGTTCTCTTTTTCTCCTTGTTCAGCGCCTTTGTTCTTCATCAAAATCAAAACAAAAATTAAGAAACTGAAAAAGTTGGACTTAAAACTTTATGAAAGGCATGCATTATTTATAATTTTGATTAAAATTACATGTATATTATAATTATTGCTTTAGAAATAATTTCCAGCTTGCTGAGTAGAAAAATACTTGATTCGACGTTGCATCAAGGAGTTTTTTGTATAAAACTTGTCGTATAAAATGATAATAACAGGGTTTTTTTTTAAAGAAGTGTAAAATACATGTAGTTACCGATTAGCAATGGATATAGAATACTTCTGAATTTCAGACGTTAGAAAGTAGACCCCTACAACCACCAAAGGACAAACTACCATAATCAGCCCAAAGATACAGGCAATTGTTATGATGGTGTACACGTCCTCGTCGCTTTTAACGGTGAGCATGATGTCTATCTTATTAGCCAAAGCCCTTTGGGTGTCACGTACAATGTCTTGGTATACAGTCATGTTGTCGAACCATTCATTGGCTTTATCTAGCGACCCTGAAAGTTGGGCGCTTTTGTTCGACCGTATTTGTAGCCTCATCGACCGCACAGGAGCTAAAACCAAATCATTTTGCAACATTTGAACTTCATAAATGTTGTACGCTAATTCCGAATAACGTCTGCAAGACTGAAAAGTTATATTGGCAATATCCTGGGCTTCCAAAAATAGGAGGTAATCTTCTTTAGCTTTGAAACCGCCTAAAGCAAAGTAGGTCACACCCAAGCCTCGTTCTCGTCCGATGTATTCACTGGCTACGATGATTTCCTGGTAGGCAACGAGAGTTTTCCAAATGGCTCCGGATCTAGCCTCTGATACAGCATCATAGAGCCAAGTGATGAAAACATCAATTACGTCTGTGTAGAAGAATAGCTCCTCTTTTGCTGTTCTGTTGTAAAGATCGAGCTGGTAACGGTGACGGTTGAGAAACAACAGGAAGCGGTCCTTGGACTGGAATTCTTGACGAAAATTCTTCTTGCTGACGGGCCAGTGGGACAGATTTTCTAGGGCCATGTCTGTGTCGGGGTAACGCTTAAGGAGGAACTCTTTTGTGTCGGGACCAATGGCACTCACGTAGAGGGCACTCATGTCGCGTTCTCTTTGAAGAAAACGCATCATCTGACCAAGTTCAACACTGAAACAAAACCATTAAAAAGATGATGTGTGTTGGGAGTCTAAAGTCGTGCCCTAAAATGAACATCTTAATTCTATTCTATTTATAATATGTACAAATACATGGCTGTATATTTTTGATTTTTATTATGTTTAAAAGCTATCAATTTAGAAACAAGACATCATAAAGTTAATTTTTTAAAACTATTTTAGCAATATTTTTTGCAGAAAACTACAAGAAATTAAAGCATTGATCACAGGCTCAAACATATTATATTTTCATCAAAGCTGTTTCTTTCCAATTAGTTGAAAGTTCGGTATAAAAAAAAAATCAATATGTTTTGCCTCGCTCTGATTCGATTGCACAAAAACACCCTTTTACGTCATACAACGCCACTGGTGCAAATGAGACAAATGTATGAAAAAATATCCATATATATGCCATTTTTCTACAAAATAACAAAAAAATCTACCTTGAATTTGAAACACTTTAAAAAATTTGAATTTATAGGCACAAATTTGACTTTTATCATTGTGTAGTCCCTAATAAAAGAATGGATACAGGAGCAAGACTGGTAGCAATATACGATTCTAATAAGATATATTTAATTTACAAGATTATAATGTAAGATATGTACTCACGAAAAGGACAAAGCTGATCTGGTCTCCTTTGCTTCGATGAAGTTGTTGACAGTTATCAGGAATACATTTCCCGTCATGCCTATCAAAATGGCCATCGGCAGCAGCACGACAGACAGCATCTTAAACAACTGCTTCCTCTTGCCTGTTTCCGTAATGGGGTTACCTAAATAATAAAAATGGTATTAATTTTACTCACTGTTTCATAGTTACTGTACACTTTCCACAAAATTACGAATTTTTTTTTTACCCTCCTATCTCTGAACCCTTTAAGTTGGTACGGGTCAAATTTAACTGTTGTATGTTAGCCTTTATATCACTTTATTAAACCATCGTTTACAGCTGACAAATTTTTAAGTCTATGTATAAAAGATGCAAAGATATACATGATGTATCGAAGCTTATATAATTTAACACATAAATAAATACGGTCTCATGCGTCCTCCGGGGCACGGAGGGTATGAGTAAGTAAGTAAATAAGTATATAAATAAATACTTGTGTATTTTCTTTTTAATGATTTATGCATAAAGTGATATAAAAAAAATTAAATTCTTTGAAAATGAATAAGATATCCCGAATAAGAAATGATTACTGAGATAGCTTCGGACTATGGTGAAGACCTCGTAAGTTGTCAGAACTTGTGTCCTAACCATTTGTATATTTATGTTATATATATACAATAAAAATTGTTCAAATCAAATGGCTTCGGACATGGACCTACCTCTACACACATAGTCACATCCGTTTGTACTCTGCGTCAGGTTCAACATTTCCATGATGGCCAAGTTGAGCTGGGAGCGGGTCATGGAACCAGTTGAACTGTTGATAGACTTGTTTGACTTTGACGAGGGTCGGATTTGGTTGTCTCTTTTTTTGAACAAACCCATTGTTTCGCTGCAGTTTTCACTGATTTGATCCTTCGATTTTCTAAAAATAAATTAACGGTAGTACAAAATTTAATTTTTACCAATGAAACAATATCAATTTGGGTTGTATTATATTCCTTTAACATGAACAAATATGAATCCACATTTAATAAATGATTAAAATAATTGGCAATACTTTACTTACAAGAACGTCCGCTTTTTCTGAAACCTTGAAAGAAAAGACCAAAAGTTTAACACTGGTAAATGTCGTGATAACGGTTTCCATAGTTACAATCTATTTACTATTTGAAAGTGCTAATCAAATTTTAGATATGAAATTCTAGTTCCTAGAAAAACATATCGATCGATATTTATGAAAAGTCTCAAAATTACTATTTACCGAATGTTTTCAGTGGCCATGCAAATCCACGTTAGAGAGACTAAGATGCAGATTTTGAGGCAGAAATAACACGATCCTCATGACTTTACTATTTACTATATTTGTATTTGAATGAAGGTTTTTAAATATTAAATTTTTTTATGATTGTAGTTCTCTCGTCGTATAATTTGCCTTTCTTTTAATTTATTTATAATTGCTAATCTATTTAGGTGTCAATTTATTTTTAAGCTGATAATTGGATTTTTGTTTGTTTATTTTTTTTTTATGTCACTTGAGTTTTCGTCCGTTGTCATGTATAGGTCGTAAAAGTTTGTACATTTCAGGCACGTGACATCGCTACATCTATCATAATAATAATGATCCTCAACCCTTGGCTACGAAGAATAAAATTTGAAGAAAAAAAAACTGTTTAAATTGATTCATTTTTTAAAAATCCGTTCTGCTTCTGCGCATTTATCAAGAAACTATGTAACTGGTAATGAACCCCTGGCCCAGAAGTCTATTTTTCGTTGTTCAAGCTGTGAAAATGTTTTAATTCTTAACTTATGTTCTCTACTAGTAGGCAATTGGTAATCACACTAAGCACTTAGGTTATAATGAGCGGTGGTAGGGTGGTTATTGATCGTAAAGTGTAAAATGCAAAAATGCATCTACATGTTCATAATTTTAAAACGTTCCCATATTCTTGTCTCTTTGTAAGGAATACGTGATTAAAATTAGAGCACACAACTTTTTAAATCCTCTTAAATGCATACCTAATATTCCTTAATTAAGGTCACATGATTACTACTTTTAATGTGCTTACATATATGAATACATTGTAGATTCGTATTGGTTAGGGATATTTAGTGAAATTAATCATGAAATTTAATCAGCTTTAAATTTCAAAAATCCCCCTCATCGATGGTATATCCCTGTCTACAGTATATCATTCTGCTGTCTATCTTGATTAAAGAAGTGCTTAGTTATTTTAAGAGGGATTGATGGTCGTGTCCATTTATCGTATAATAATCTTATTTTTACAGAAGAGCTCTGTATAAAGATATTTTAAAACTATTCAAATATTCGTAAAACTTTCCTCACTTTAAAATTACAGTTAATGCCCCCCCCCCCAAAAAAAAAATACTTACTTAAATGATGGGTAAGTTGTTTACTATTCAGCCTCCTTAATCATAGTGATCATAGAATAAACATGGGCAACGTTAAGAGCCATTATTTTTAAAGAAATATTTGTATTTTGTTTTTCAATGAACTGTTCTTAAATTGTTTCAAATCATGAAAAAAACTTGGTTTGATACATAATGATGTGTGATAGAGTTAATCATGTAAAACCCAAGGAGCTACATCATGATCCATTGCTATATTCATTTATAAGGTGTTAAAACATGATACTTGGTACAGGATGTAATAAAAACAGAGAAGAAGAATGTCGGATTCCGAAGTATTTGCTACAGGACGACAGCGAATAATCATTTATTATATCGACTGTGTGTGTACAAGAGTTTTTTCAGGGAGGACAATTATTTCAATATTCTGATTCATTTGAACTCAAATATAGATAAAACGGTCACATAGTTGGTATATAGTACATTGTATGAAATGGTTCATTTTGTTTTTGCTATAATCTTATAGTTTTTGCAAAATACCTGATATTAAATACTTGGGTTTTTTTAACCATCTTTTCTGTTCTTTATGATTTTGTATCCCTGAAATGCCAAACCTTCTTGTATTCATGATAAATGGGTTTACCATTATTCAATATGCCAAACTAAAGACCAATTCATTCTAAATGACATCACTTTTAATTAACTCTTTTTTCGCACACTTTCTGTTTTGAACACTGTCTAGCAAATTTGATAAATCCTGTCGCAAATTAGGCATGGACTTTGGAACACTTGGTTTCTATGGTTATTTACGTATTACTTTCCTTGGCAACAGTACCTACCCAATTGTTGTTCACACTGAGGGAGGTCATATTTTGAAGCGATAATTAGTATTCGTGTTACAAGCGAAATGAGATTTTTACTCCTCTCTCCACGCACATAAAGATGGCGCAGATATGTGGTTTCCAATTATTGATAATTAGGTGTCTCAAACTTTAATTTCAATCAACATACACCTTTGATATCAATACGTTTGATAGTTGAGTATATACTTAATCTGTGTACAAAAGACATAAAACCATTTTAACAAGACCTTGGACGTAACTATCTATTTCTTGCGTCGAAACAAGTTAAAAATGACGCTGGTTTCAAGTGAAATATACACAGATTGCGTAGTGTTAGCTCAAAAGCCAGACAAATCTTGTTGATTTCAAAGAGCAATGGCTGAGTGGCCAACAATGAAATAGACAGGCCTACGTCACAATGCTGTTTGACACAACTACCCAAAGACCAAGTTCCTATTAAAATGGTTCTATTTTAAAGCGTAACTCTAGATCTTGACAAGTATATGTTTACATGTGAGTTTGCACGTTAAGTTATTGTGATAAAAGATTTTAATCTTTCGTTTACGTCGTTTGAGAATTTTACTATTTTTTTTATAATTAAAAAATAACCCCTTAGTATTTCAGAAAATATAACATTCATATCCCATTATGAATGATTGTATCCTACTTTCCTATTTTCGATGAACTATATTATACATGTAGCATATGTTATTTAGATATTCCAGACTCAATTTTTGTCTTGTAATTTGAACACCATCATGTGATTCTCACACTTTAAAATTGTTTTACCACATGACAGCTATGCTTTATGTTTTGTAAATTTTTATGCAGATTGACGAACAAAAAGCACATTTAAATATTAGAAAATACCTCCTCTACATTGTCAGGTTAAAAAACGCGGTTAAAAGTAAAAAAAAATGTATAGTTACTGAGACTTTGCATTGCAGAAGACATGAAAGTAACCGAATGATGTGCAATGTGTTCCGAATGCAATGACTTCAGAGTGGAAAAAAAAGATGTCAAATTTACCCATCATCAATTGTTTCAAATTTGTTTTAGTGCTTGTGAATTTCTCCGGGTAAAAAGAGATTACATGCCAATGATGAAGAATTGGATTTTTCCCCTTTCGTTAATTTCAATTGTACTTCTTTGACAATTTAATTTAATTTATTTAATTTAATTAATTAAGTGTAATTTTGTTCATAATTGTCAAAAGTAACGGAAACTGTGATTTGGGACAGATTAGTTTGCCCGTGTATTAATACGCATTCCACTTACTTTTTACAACAGTATCAAATGATTTGTTCTCTCAACGTTAAATCAAATATTTGTATTTTATTACGTTTAAAACTTTTCATTGGTTTTTTGTTTATTTTTCGTTTTTAACGTTAGCAATGTGTAGTTTATTGCGTAATGGACCGAAACCTTAGCTTCTAGTATATTGAAAGCACGAACTCTTCGGACGTGCATGCAATGACATCAGACTTCAACTTAGTTTTAGTTACCATGGTAACCTTAAAATATATTGAAAAAATGGCTGTTAACGTTCCTTCTGTATAACGCGCTGAACGACGATAAGGATAATTAGCTTACCTGTTTTCACTTGTTATGGATAATTGAAGAAAAGCTTTCTTTGGTGTTTCATATAGACACTGACTAAAATTGTTGAACAAACTTTGTTATCTTTTTTATAAAAAAAAAATGAATATACATCATAACCATTTTAAGTTCAATAGAATGATCTGTATAAGTTGTTTTGAAAACTGGTCGAAACCTTGGCCAAATTACACATGTACTATTTCTACTTAATTAACTCTTACAATTGTTTGTAGATTACTCCGTGTACTAATTTTTTGAAAACTTCAAAACCACAAAAACAAATATATATTTATATGATTATAATATTGTAAGGGTATATCTCAAAAGTTGGATTTGGGGTTGTTTTTTTCTTCAGAGACCCATTTCCCTCAAATTCTACAAAACTGTGCTCTAATATATTGGACAAATTTTTATTTGTATTGGTTATAAATTGTTATATTTCAATTTTAAAATAAAACAAGCGTACGTCTGAAATAAGTTTGATGCAAACGAAAACAGGTAAAATTCTGAAAGCAATTCACATCGTGTTGATGATGCTTTATTGCAATATACTTTACAGATAATAAAATATACACCAAGTCAAATGTATTTTATATATGTAAAAATAGTATACACAATGGACATATTTTATTTCGAGCTTAATCTGTTACAAATAAACCGACACAAATTAATTGAATAAAAAAATCCACAGATACTCAACTTTTTTTAGTTATATGTACAAAAAAATAATGAACACTAATAATGATTTCATTACGAAAATCACTGTTTAAAAAATTGTTGATAAAACATGTGAAATGATACAAGATTTAATCATATAAAATTTAGAACATAAATCATTTCAATAATTCCTGCCCTCTCATATATCTCAGAAATAGGTGGTCTCATTCAAATATAAAAATGTTTTATTAATCCACATCCATGCTTTGACTACAACAGAAAAACAAATATCAAATTAAAAAAAAAACAAGTAACAACCAGCAATGAATGCATTTATCTGCGGCATCATTCAACACACAACCCATCCTCCAGCGATTGGAAACCTGTCAGATTATAAACATGATGCCAATGCCCTGGGAGTGTAGATCAGTATAGCTTGTCCCACACAATACTTACTCATCTGATACTGTTGATATCTCGTCGGCGGGGAACTTCACAGATCCCAAGAGCCAGTAAGTGTGAAAAGCTCCCCTGAAGTGATTTTTTAAATCCACATCCTCCTAAAATTTCGTAAGAAGGAATAATTTATTTCAAGCACGTTTGACATTTCTAGAGCTAGCTTCTCTCTCTCTCTCTCTCTCTCTCTCTCTCTCTCTCTCTCTCTCTCTCTCTCTCTCTCCTCACCTGAACACTTTCATCGAACCGTTCCGTCATCTTAAATCCGCCAATGGATAACAAAATATCGTATGTCGTCTGACTGATGTGAATCTTGTTCGCTTTGGATGAAAACATTATACTTTTTAAAACATCTATACTTATTAACCTTTCATCTAGTTTCAACAAATCAAGATTGGGCGGTTCCATTCAGGAACCAGCTACATACCCTTTCCCAATGACTCCATTCTGGAGGCTGCGTTGACAGTATCGCCAAAGAGACAGTATCTTGGCATCTTAGTCCCCACGACACCAGCTACAACTTGACCTGTTGTCGGGATCAAAATGTTCAAGTTAAAATTGCCATTTTACCGTTGTTTTTGGCATCTTTTAGGGATCATTTGATGGGGTACCGAGCACGTACCAACAAGAGGTCAGGGTAGGTCGGTGACCTCTTCACTTTTTTGGCAATTGACCCTTTCTTGAAATTCATATACTAGTTTTGAAAACAATATTTGTTATACGCATACTGGTTACTCTTTTTGTTCTTTTAAACATTTTATTCAGCTTATCAAAATATTTTGGGATCAGTCTGGCAGCCGTTTGGTCCCTCTAGTTTGAAAAACGATGCTACGTGCCTGGGTTCGCCCCAAGACAATTTACATGTATAATTTATCAATAATATATAAATTATTTTATGAATACTTTTTATTTAGATTCAGAATCGTTTGGAATTAAAAGATAAATTTATCGATCCCAATCTTACTTACCCGTATGACACCCAATACGCAGGCTGAATGTCATCCCGGGCAAGTGAGGAATTTCCAGGTCCTTGACAGTCCGCTCCAGGTCGAGCGCCATAGACGCTATTTCCGCAGCATGTCGATTTCCGTTCTGTCGAGGGACACCTGTCAATTACCCAGCGCAGGTATAAACTGTTTAAAAATGTAGGTCTTCGTTTTTTAATCAATCGATTGTTTCATTTACTCTGGAAGGGGAACTCCTCTTCATTATAAGTTTTTGTAAGAAAAGCTCGGACTAGATAACAATTTTACCGTATGTGTCTGTTTTAGTTTAATTTCTGCTGTTTCTTATGTATTTTTTTTCATCATATCATGACTGAATTTACTATACTGGTGAGGCATCAGTGTGTATCAAGTAAAGTACACCGGTTTCTGTTTTAATTACACGTATCATTATAGGAACACTATTTGTAAAGCTTTTGATAACAGTAGAAAACAAGATATAAAAATTGAAACTTTTTAAGCATTGTTATACTTGACAGAAAAACTTCGAAATGTTGTTTTTGCTTGGAGTGCATATAAATAACGCTCTACATGTTCGAAATTTCAAATCGGGAACTCACCCGAAACAACCATGTACGCGTCACCTATGGTCTCCACCTTGTACACATCATACATCTCTATCCTCTGATCGAAGCACGTGTACAGACTATTCAACATGTCGACAACCTTGTGAAAAAGAAAGAATGGTTGTATTTACCAAAGAAAGGAAAAAAAACAAATGACGTTGAGATAGAAACAGAATGAAGGGGAAGGTGATTTTTGAGAGAGAGAGAGAGAGAGAGAGAGAGAGAGAGAGAGAGAGAGAGAGAGAGAGAGAGAGAGAGAGAGAGACCTGATATGGGGAGCTTGAAGAGGCTATTTTAGTGAAGCCCACGATGTCGCTAAAGAAGATGGTTGCCTCTGGAAAGTGCTCAGCCTCAACCACTTCATTGCTCTTCAGCCGCTCTGCCACCGACTTCGGCAACATCTGGTAGAGCAAAGTGTCAGTCCTCTTTTTCTCTTTGTTCAGGGCTTTGGTTCTACAAGAATGCAGTCACACATTAATTAAGAAATCATGCATATCGTGATCCTTTATGCATGAGTAGGAATGTAAAAAACCAACCTGTTTGCAATCGTTAGTGAGTAGCTTTGTATCTGGACTGTCAGCTTATAGACGCCAGTTACCACCAATGGGCAGATGATCATAACACCAGCAAAGATACAACTGATCGACACGATTACTTCCAAGTCTTCTTTTTCTCGGATTGTAAGCTGTTTGTCGATTTTTTCGGCCAGTTTCTTCTGAGTTTCTCTGACCGATTCCTGATAGTACGTCATGTTTTCAAACCAATAATTGGCCATTTCCAGAGATGCGTTTAGTTGGACACTGCTCTTGTTGGACCGTATCATTAATCTCATGTTGGTGATCAAAAGCATTAGTTCACTGTTACTGTTAATTTGTTCCTCGTGCAACTGGTATGCAAGTTCCGAGTAGCGTTTACAAGATTGGAAACTGATATTGGAGTTGATTTGAGCTTCCAGGAAAATCAAGTAATCCTCTTTGGTATCGAATCCACCTTTTGCAAAATAGGTCACCCCTAAGCCTCGTTCTCGCCCGATGTATTCACTGGCCACGATAATCTCCTGATAGGCCACCAACGTCTTCCATATCGCACCGCTCCGAGTCTCGGACACACTCTCGTACAGCCACAAGATGAAAACATCGATTAGGCTCGTGTAGAACTCGATCTCCTGCTTGGAGGTTCTGTTTTTGATCTGGTCCAGCTGATATCTATGGCGGTTAAGGTAGAGGAGGAATTTGTCCTTGGATTGAAATTCGAGACGCTTGTTACTCATTCTGACTGGCCAGTACGACATGTTGTCCACCGCTGCGTCGGTGTCTGGGTACCTTTGGAGTAGCAAGTTCTTCGTGTCCATACCGATTGAGCTTAAATAGAGGGCGCTCATGTCGCGTTCTCTTTGCAGGTAGCGCATCATTTGACCGAGTTCGATACTGCAAATGTGATACCATATGAGTTGTTATATATTTATAATATTTTGTCGCTACTTAAATCATTGTGTCATTTTTGTATTATGTTTGAAGCGTGGTTTGTCAACAGCTTGCTACCTCGAACCGACTTACAATAAATATCAAAACCACTTGTAGGCTGTAGCATGTAAAGAGACAAATAAAAAGTTTATCAATATTGATATATGACACATATTACACTAGTAGGCAATGTGATTTTGTATCTTAATTTGGGCGTCGATAGTAATAGTTTTGTAGTTTATTTGCATACTTGTTTCAACAGAAGGTTGTCACGGATATTGCCTAACCATTACGTCATTGTCATATAAAGATGTTATGTATATGGTAGGCGTATATTTATAAGTTTGATTCATTTAGTATGACTCGGGTATTTTTTACCAAGGGAAGCGAACGTAGGTACATGCTTACAAGTCATCTGTACATGATTGGACGAACTATTTGAGAGGTATTTAAGGCAAGACATCTGGTGTCACAAACAACATTTTTCAAAGGAGTGTCGCCTTGTATCAGTATCGTATATTCACAAATGTTAACGTTATCTGGACTTTGGCTGTTCAGCGTATTGATATCAAACCTAAACCTAAAGTGAAAATCTAATTCATAATGTTGTTTGAAATCCCAAAGCTATTATTGAAATCATTTTAACAAATGAGATGTGCTTTTCTATCGATTATAGTGTTAAAGGGACATGGTCACGATTTTGGTCAAAATTCGTTTTTCCGTTTTTAATTTTAAAAATGATTCAGTAAGGCATTTATAATAGTCAACCAAAATTTAAGTGTCAGTGGTCGAGCTATAAGCAAGATACAGAGCTCACAATTTGGTGTTATGTAAACAAAGTTCATGTTTTTGTTTACATTTTGAATGTTGAAAAAAAAACCTAAAATAAATGTGTCAAAAACTAGGCATTGCTTATTTGTTCAAAACAAATTAGCAGATAGAAAAATCAGAGTTTGAAAAAAGAACTTTTACCAGTATATTGAACCAAAGTACAAACACATGACACGAGCCTTGTTTACATTTTATAGAATTTTGGGCTATGTATCTTGCTTAAAACCCTTATAGATTTATAACTCTAGGACTGACACTCAAATGTTGGTTGATTATTAGAAATACATCACTAAAGCATTGTGAACAATAATAACATGACCCAAATCATGACCATGCTCCATTAATACATGAGACAACACAAAATTTCCATTCATCATTAGCTACATCGTTCAGCCATTTTGCGACAACTTGTCAAGCGTATAATTCATGCTTTAATGTTTACAACCAAAAACAATAAGAAGTGGTGCCATATGTTTTGTGATGACGTAGTTTGGTCACTTACGAGAAGAACAGAGAACTTCGGATGGCAGACGACTCGACATAATTTTTCAGGACGGAAACAAACACATTGGACATCATTCCCACCAGGATCCCCATGGGGAGGAGAACAATCAGTAACATTTTCAACAGCTGCTTCCGTTTTCCAGAATTAGTAATTGGATTATCTGAAGAAGAAAAAAAAACCTTTTTCTAAATAAATTATATTTTAACAAACGAGCCTGTATTTATGGTAACTGAAGCTTTTTTACATACAATTTTATAATATTTTCATGATTTAAATTGTGGATTCAATACATTAGATAGAAAACGAAGTTGACAAAAAAAACGAATTTGACCATAGAATTAAATGTAAACTAGTGGCGCGCAAGTTTTCTTTCTGTATATTAGTACACGTGCGTTCCATGGGTATAAAGTTCAACCACCCCGGCCGAAGCAGATTTTTGAGTGTCTTTGTGGTTTATATATCATGATTTTTTTCACAGTGGGTAGGTATATGCACATGGATTTTTTTAATCTGAGAGAAATTACAATGTGCTTTATTCGTAATAAACACGAAAGTTTCTTCCTGTAAGTGATAGTACAAGGGCTGTTGGGAAGGTCACTTCCCTGCTAATTGGCGTTGAATAATGAGAGATAATATATCTTGTGTTATATAAATAAATAGCAGTCAAACATTTATACACGAGGAACATCGCCGCACCATTTAACGCCTTATTTTCAATTCAATCTTATTAAAGCATTAAAGCAGATATACATGTCATAAATTATTGATTTTGTATCGAGGAAAAAATTTCCATATTTATTTTTTTTGTAGAGATTCCGAGTCTAATTTATGCAATTCATTTATATTTATTATACTTGGTCGTACAAACCGTGTTTCTTAATATACTATTTCCTTAACGTAGTATACAAATCACAGATTAAAACAAACTGATTTATGTGTACACCTGTATAATGCATTTCATTTTCAAAGTAATTTTCTCAAATCTGGCGGACAAAATTCGTAAACAAAATGATATTCTGAATCTTATCAGTACTTAATGTTTTTCTTAATCTACTGTGCATGGTGCCTAGATGTGTTAAGATAAACACAAGGGGTAGGTATGTCCTATTTCTATTGTAGGTTTTGAATTTAAAAATATGAAATAAATCATCAAGACCAATTGCAATTACCCTCACCCCACGTTCAAAAAGATAAAATTATGTAGTTGTGTGATCATATACTTCATTGAAATCATCAGAGTGGATTAAAAAAATTATGTTTACCAAGAATTGTTTTCTGACCAATTTGGGTTTTTTTTTATTGTTTAACGCATTTTCTAAAAATGCTTTTTATTTGCGACAATGCTTTTGTGTGTATTTACATGTATCTCATTAAAAAAGAACCCACGCACAAATTCTGTCCATGTTTACCCCTCACCTCTACATAATGCCTTGCAGGCGTTCTCCGCCTGAGGCAGACTCAGCATGTCCATAATAAGGGTGTTAAGCTGGGACTGCGTCATGGATCCCATGGAACTATTCATGGACTGTCCCATTTTTGACGACGGCCGTATTTGGCCCCTCTTCTTGAAAAACACCATGATCTATAATCTGAATTAACAAAAAAAAAAAAAAACCAGATAATATAATGACTATGGATTGTCTTTTTGATTGTGACTTTATATACAGTAATAGCTTTAGAAACACACGGTATGATTTTAAAATTATTACTGTAAATATTGTTATTGAAAGATAATAGAGTAGATCTTAACCTTCGTGTTTTTTTTTATACTTATCTATGAAACCAAAGGGAAAATTGTTTGAAATGTCATATTTTTAGAAAAAATTAGTTCACTCTGTGGAGATCTTGGCATAAATGAAATATAGTGCTTGTATTCACATATATGTATATATCCAGTGCATTTTACGGAACCAGTCGGGAGAATTGTAATGTAAGAGCTATATTCACAAGCTATGTTGTATTTATTTATGGAATAAGGAATCATTCTTTGAGTATTATGAGGTGATAATTTCGGTCGGGGCGTGGTCAAATCCAATAAAGCCCGAAGGGCTTTATGATAGATTTGACCACGCTCCGACCGAAAATATCACGTCATAATATTCAAAGAATGATTCCTTATTACTTATTACCGTCTTCCTTGGAATACGGTATAAAGAGTTGAAATAATTTACAGTCTCCGGGCTGTGCACTTCCTCTCCTTTGTGATTGGTAGAAAATACATGATGTTGAAAATTTACATTTATTTCATTGATTGAAATACTGTTCGGCGCAAGGGAGATAATTTTCTGATGATCTTTTTTACGTACGACTTAACAATTTACGTAGATTTCAAATCTTAAAAAGTGAGAAAACGAAAAATCAATAAAAATTAATACGAGTGAAATTCAGGCTTAATTTTTTTGTACAAATAGTTGAAAGCAATATTCTATTATATCTATTGATTTTTTTCTTTTCTGTCTGTATTGTTTATGCAAATGTGAAAATTTGATACGGTATGGCTAAGTTTGCATATTAGATACGGTAAAACTGATATCAGTAAAACACCCCTGCGAATGTGTTCGGAATGTTTTCTTTATCGTTGTTAGTCTATAATAAATCCAGAGGTGCTCGAATGAAAGTTCACGAGACTTCCTCGAGATTTAATCAGTTCCTGTGAAATTTCGAGCGGAAGTATGAGTGTTTGGATAATATTCTCAAAATACGTAAGTACTGGTCGTTTTTCATATCATATCTTACTTTGATATATGTTATAACATGAAAATCTATTGCGATCTATGTCTTATTTCATCATCTAGCGGTTATTTAAACTAACCGATGATATTCAGAACAGAGTTATCGTTCGTGTTCAACCACTAAACACGTGGTTAAAAACATTGGGTTGCTTGATAAAATCATAGCCATGTTTGATGCTTTTGGTGTGCAATACCATGCTTTTTAAAAATAGAACAGAGCATATCGAGCCATTCTCAAGGAACATTCTGCATAAAATAGTATAGTCTGTTTCACTATTCATGCTATTACTAGGTCAGGCGCGGATCGAAAATTAATTCTTGTTGTTCATTGTTGCAACAGCCAAAAAAAATTGTATTTTCTATTGTCACATTTATTTCTAGAACTCATTTTATCTACCAATTAATGAAGATAAAGTTTGAAATCAATACACGTCTAGATTTTATATTTGACTACAAGAACCTAGATTCTAGGAAATAGACTATAAACACGAGGCACGATTTTTACTGCGAAACTGAAAGAGTCAAATAAAACCATGTGGTGTAAATTTAAATGACAATAACATTCGCAGGGGTGAAAAGAAGATGCTGAATGCTGTGGTATTAACTTTGATTTTATTACAATAATACGACCCTTCCTAAGATCTCTTTTCCCCTACTATAGTCGAGCTTAACTAACAAACACGTAATACGCATTTCTCAAATTAAGGCACGCACGTTTACGGCACATATAAAAAAAGTTCCACATGAAGAGAAATGCGACAGTTATATAAAAAAGAATTAAATTTTCTTTGATAACCTATGCTGTTTAGAGTTTGCTCTAAAGACGGTAAGCTTTTTTAAAAAGCTAAACTTGTATTCATATTATTTCCAATTTCTAGACATTAAAACAACATTTTAAAACCACTATTTTATCATGTAGCACATGATATGTATTGCTACGCGGCGCAGCCAATACCGTTTCTCGGTTATGCTATAAGACCCACCCATTTTGTGTCCCTCATCTTTTGTGAAACGATTGGACTATAGGCTTCAAAATTGATTCGTAATGTAATCACGGACAAAGACAGTTGAAAATGTAAATATTACTGTATATGTACATATTTGTGAATATATTCCTTAGAAGTAAACGTCTTATTAAATGTCATGCTATAATGTGACAAATCTACGATTACTGTTCTTTCCCCCTCAATATATTCTTTCTTTTTATATGGAAAATTCCACTGGGAAAATATTTTAGATAAGTTCAAAGAACCAAAACTATAACATCTGATCGCACAATGATCTAACTTCTTAATTCTATATGAAAATGCAAAAGCACTTACCAGATTTTAACTTCTAACAAATACCTCATATGAAAATATTATATCAAAAATAATAAAACTTTTTTTAAAAGAGCGAAGAATGCTAGTTTTTACTAACCTTTGGTAGCGGATCTCTCTGGTCTGTATGTAGTAAGTGCTTTTCTCAGCCTTTCTTTTATTCTCGTAATCAAGCTGAGAGTTTTAAAGTAACAGTGATGTGACGTCATCGATCGATTCCGCAATCTTTGAAGGGATTTGTCTAAAATCAAAATCATCTCACATTCTCGTCTCATTAACACTAACTACGTTAAAGGTATTACAGGAGATTTAGTGATCAACAGTTCTTATGATTAATTAAACATCATATTAAATCCAGGTAACGTTATTCAATAGTAGCATCGTAATTAAAATCTACATACGGTCAAGATATGATACATAAGTATGTACTATTCTAGTAAACATATTTTCCTGTAATGCTTATATGTCAGTGTACCCTGACTAACGTTTGACTTTTTAATATTCCTGCCATTTTCTCTGTTCCTTCGATTCAACATTGTTAGTAGCTCATCTGAATAATCCCTTTTTGCACCATTTTGTAATTTTGTTTGTTTACACAAAGTAAACAAAATACCGGTATTTCAGCTACCACTCTCCCATAATTTTGTACCTCTGTCTTATTGAAGCATTAAAGTGTGTCTAGTACAAGTAATACCAGTATAGCTTGATTTTTTGGCTGGGATATAATTTTGGCGATATTTGAAAATTCATCAAAATTGAAATTACCAAATTTAAGTACTTCTATGTAGATTTTGTTGAAAAACGTGTTGTTTTCGTAGCTTATTTTTTCATAAACTTTTTTAAAGTCTGTGGGCATTATAAAAAACGACATTTGTTACATGTATATGCATACAGTATTACAGATACAAATGTACATTTGCTCATCAATACAAAACTTAATTAATGTAAATGAATGGGGTAAAACTGGGTTTAACCCCAGTTAATTATCAGTGAAACTAAACATAACTATAAATTATAAGTTAATTGTTTAAACACCATTATAACTTTCCCCTGTTTAGTCGTTACAGGGGTGTTAGCTTGTGTTGTTTTAGGAGATCCATTATCGACTCAGGCGCAGATCATGTAATTGTCTGATTAATGGGTATGGTTTCTTCACTAACATGGAAATTAAAATCGATTGTTCATAAGATATACTTTTTTCACGCATATACTAAGTACTATTTAGTTATTTCTGTTGAAAATATTAAAGTGTGTGAAGCAGGATCGGACATGAAATTCTACCACCTTGTATTGGCGACTAAGGCTTTTTGCTTTAATACATTAGCTTCTCTTCTCATCTATTAAAAAGAAACTGACAGTAGAATTTTGATGAAGGGAAATGGATCCACCAAAATTATATCCGCCAAAATTAATGATATATCTTATAGATCCAAATCCGCCAAAACTTTTGTCCCGCCAAAAAAAACCGGCTATACGGTATTTCAGCATCCACTTTCTAATCATATCAAATCTCAAGGACTAAATAAAAGGAATGCTAGCAACATACTTTCACCATATTGTATTTCGGTCTTTTTCAGACAATATTTTAGATACTACTTTAACCATATTTTGAATCTATGTTGTATCCTATTCAAGTAACCTACCAGGTATATGATTTAATTAAAATTGTTTTTAGATCTATATTAAAAGGACTGCGCTCTCTTTCGAAAACTAGTCACGATATTACATCAATGATAATAGTAGTATTAGTACAATGTAGAAGTAGTAGTAGTAGTAGTAGTAGTTGTAGTAGTACAATGTAGTTGTAGTAGTAGTAGTAGTAATAGTACAATGTAGTAGTAGTAGTAGTACAATGTAGTAGTAGTAGTAATAGTACAATGTAGTAGTAGTAGAAGTAGTAGTAGTAGTAGTAGTAGTAGTAATAGTAGTAGTAATAATAGCAGTACAATGTAGTAGTAGTAGTAGTAGTAGTAGTAGTAGTAGTACAATGTAGTAGTAGTAGTAGTAGTAGTAATATCAGTACAATGTAGTAGTAGTAGTAGTAGTAGTAGTAGTAGTACAATGTAGTAGTAGTAGTAGTAGTAGTAGTAGTACAATGTAGTAGTAGTAGTACAAAATAGTAGTTGTAGTAGTACAAGTAGTAGTATGTAGTAGTAGTAGTTGTTGTTGTTGTTGTTTTTGTTGTGTTGTTGATGTAGTAGTAGTAGTACAATGTAGTAGTAGTAGTAGTAGTAGTAGTACAATGTAGTAGTAGTAGTAGTAGTAGTAGTAGTTGTAGTAGTAGTAGTACAATGTAGTAGTTGTAGTAGTAGTACAATGTAGTAGTAGTAGTAGTAGTACAATGTAGTAGTAGTAGAAGTAGTAGTAGTAATATTAGTAGTAGTACAATGTAGTAGTAGTAGTACAAAATAGTAGTTGTAGTAGTAGAAGTAGTAGAATGTAGTAGTAGTAGTTGTTGTTGTTGTTGTTTTTGTTGTGTTGTTGATGTATTAGTAGTAGTACAATGTAGTAGTAGTAGTACAAAATAGTAGTTGTAGTAGTAGAAGTAGAAGAATGTAGTAGTAGTAGTTGTTGTTGTTGTTGTTTTTGTTGTGTTGTTGATATAGTAGTAGTAGTACATTGTAGTAGAAGTAGTACAAAATAGTAGTTGTAGTAGTAGGAGTAGTAGAATGTAGTAGTAGTAGTTGTTGTTGTTGTTGTTTTTGTTGTGTTGTTGATGTAGTAGTAGTAGTAGTAGTTGTGGTAGTAGTACAATGTAGTAGTAGTAGTAGTAGTAGTACAATGTAGTAGTTGTAGTAGTAGTACAATGTAGTAGTTGTAGTAGTAGTAGTTGTTGTAGTTGTAGTAGTAGAAGTAGTAATAGTAGTAGTAGTAGTAGTACAATGAAGTAGTAGTAGTAGTAGTTGTAATAGTAGTAGTTGTTGTTGTAATAGTAGTAGTAGTAGTAGTAGTAGTAGTAGTAATACAATGTAGTAGTAGTAGTAGTACATTGTAGAAGTAGTAGTAGTAGTAGTAGTACATGTAGTAGTAGTAGTAGTAGTAGTAGTAATAGTAGTAGTTGTAGTAGTAGTTTATTGGTGTATGCATTACATACATTGCCATAAATATATGAAATTTATTTTTTTAGACCCAAACAATAAAACAAATCTAATTCTATAACAGGATCGGTACATTGGTTTTTTTTTTCCTGATGCTACATGCTAGGCGATAGTTGATGGTTTGGTTTGCTCGAGATGCTACCTGTCTAATAATTTCTGATGGTACTCATGCGAATTGCCAAACTTACATACTGGCAATAAAAGTAAAATAATAAAATATGAGTTTCTTGAAATCCCGCTGCACAGAATTTCAAGAAACTGTAGATATTTAGGATACAATGTGTAGATGTGCATATTACCCATTTATTTCGATTCCATTAAAAAAAAAATGTCATATTTCTTAATTTTGTGATTGTTGATTTATGGGTGGCATAAACAAATAGCAAAAGAATCGGTGGTAAAAATATAAATAACGGTAATACAAGCGTTTTTAAAATAAACTTTAAAATAAGGTGATCAATATTCTCTAAAAATGGCCTCGGCCATCTTTCCCTTATATAGGATCAGATTATTACTGAATGTAGAAAAGGCGACTTGCATGAATTTGGAATAATTAGAAATAATAGTGGCTCAATTTTGGTAGATTCCGTGATAATTCCTCTCCGATTCTCTCAAATTCGAATCCCTATTGTTAAAAGAAACTCAGTTTATCGTTACAAGTAAAGCCACAAAAATACAAACCCACGAACCTTAAAATCTTTTATATCTTTTTAAATCCACGACAATATTGTGCGCGACGAGTCATAAGGATTTGACGGTATTTGTGAACTCTCAAGGTTCTAGTTATCTAAGTTATAAAATATTCGTGGTTTGATTCATGAGGAGATTACTCAAAAATTTATATACGCAATAAATTGATTTTTAATAAAAGAGTATCTTTTACGTCGAATGAACACATTAAAATACATTAAGATACATTAAAATCATAAAAGAAGCGAAGATGTTATCTGCAATGTACGACCTTTGTGGAGAAAGAAACGCACTTAATCTTTAAAGCATGAATCCCATTTATCTACATAGCAATCTTGTTTTCCCAATTCAACAATTCGATTTATCAATAATTTTTCACTACAATCATTTGCATGTCTTACAATTAACATAAAATACGGACATAAAAACTATTCTGAAAAAAAAACACTTCGACATTTGTTTTATATAGATAAATCTTAAATTAATTCAATAGATGCAAATGTTTCATGCATTGCTATTGAATTAAGGAGGCTCGATGGTCAACAAATTAACCATCAGATCGACTTGAAATTTTAAGATTTTATTTGTTTAGCTATGAACTATTATTTAGTCAAGAAAAAATCCACCATTTTATCTTTAAAATTGGTGTATTTTCCTATATCTTCATTTAGAGCTCTTCTTCTAAAGGAGACAATACAGTCTAAAAATGGCCACGACCACGGAGCCCTCTTAATTCAATAGATGCAAATGTTTCATGTATTTTTATTGAATTTAGAAAACTAAATATAATTGCGTTTAGGACCATCTGTATTATCTACTCTATATGGTACAAATTCATTCCTATGTATTGGAGATAAAAAAAAAAACCCTTGTAAATAAATTGTTTAAATGTTTTAAGGAGTTACAGAATGATTCTTTAATTTAAAAAAAAAACACCAAGAGTTACTCGATCAATGCATTTTTGACATGCCACATCATAATTTTAATATAAAGCAACAATTGCAAATACCCAACTACAAACGAATATGGGAGAAACAATATAAATTTAAACAATTAAATAATAATGTCTCTTCTCGTTTTTTTTATGTTGATTTCAATTTCATTGTTTATGAGTTATGTTTTAAGTCTATTTGATACTAAGATACCATATAAGATATACATGTGCATATACTGTTGTCTGAACAATTATACAAAAAGAGTCAAATTCTATTAAAGAAACCTCTGATCAGATGCAGAAATACTTTGAGAATAAACTGAATTGTAAAGCATTTGCAATTTAAGTGTAGGCTATGTATGAAATTTCCTCGATACTTATTAATTGTCATCTTCTTTTTTTTTCAAACAAAATACATGTATCTTAATAGTCAAGACAACATAATGATGCAGTAATGTATACAAATTTCAAAATATTGAATCGTTTATTGAAAAAAATTTCTATGGATAACAAAAACGTAAACTTGCAAATGTCATCATTTTTCTAACATAAAAAACCCTTTTAGTATGATGCTTAATGTTTTTCCTTTTTATTTAAGAGATGAGAGGTGGTAAATACATGTGGTACTATGAACTAATCTTTCTTTTTTTTATCTCGATGCAATATTTTTGGTTGACGTAAAAGAAACAATTTTATGTTTATGGAAAGATTACTTTTTTTGGATTGATTTTTTTTATTCATGCCTTTTTAATCTCCTTAATAATCTATGTGTCGAATAGAGGTACAATATATTCATACATGCGGTACACAGGCACCTGACGTTATAAATTTTTCTCATAATATAAATTAATACCCTATAACTAATAATATAAGGTATTTATTTTTACTATGAGAAAAAATTATAACGTCAGGTGCCTGTGATGCGGTAATATTGTAATCATCTAACCATCGAATTTCCCATGTTATTGAACTTAATCAATAATAAAACATTACGTGATCAGTTTGTAAATAAACAGAGGAAAAGTGTCTGAAATGTTATGGTCACGATTTTAGCTGACCCCCCCCCCCCCCCCCCTTATTTTGATGATAATAATGCTCTATTAAGGTATTTTTAATGTGTAACCGTAATTTGGATAACGACTTATAAGCGAGATGCACGCCTCGTATTCTTCACGTTCTTTGTTTTGTATACAAAGCTTTGTGTTATAAGAGTTTTTCTTCTTTTTTTTCCATCGGTTACATAAAAGTAAAAACTGACTCCCATAGAATTTTGACCTCGCTTATAAACTTCGTAGAAATTTAAGAAATTATCGTTAGAGGCGATACGTGTAGCACACATGTTTGGCTATGGGGGTGGGGGGGGCAGCGAAAGCATATGAAAGAACTATGGATGCGTCTCCCGTTTTACTCTACATTTTAGAGTTACATTTTTAACATCAGTTTGAATAAAGCTATGTCTGTGTTTATCTATAAGTACTCGATCGTCAGCTTGCCTTGTTGAACCCCTTCGCTAGGCCCTTTTAGGGTTGTGTCCTCCCCCTAAAGTACATGCATGACGATGTGCTCGTGTGCGCTCCCTTTGTGCATTCTTGAATTTTATCGCGTTTGGTGAATTGTTGAATTATTCAATATTGTTATTTCTTCGGGAATGGTCAGAAGGCATTATAACTCCTGTTTTAAAAAAAAGAGAATTTAGGGACTGGAATAATTACAGTGGTATCACAGTTCAAGCTGTTTATCTAAAATATTTACATCTTTATTGAATGACAAATTATGTAATTGGGCTAAGACAATAAAATGTATTTTCTGATGCTCAATTTGGGTTTAAGGCTGGATATAGTACAACGGATGCAATTTCTATTTTACATTGGTTTATCAGTCGAAGTATTACAAAAAGGAAAAAATTATTTTGCTGTTTTGTAGATTATCAAAGGCTTTTGACAAAATGGATAGAAATCTAACGTTCTTTAAATTAGCAAGAAGTGATGTTGATTGGCAGGTGTTAAAGATGTGAATTATGGGGACAACACCCAGCAAGTGATTTAGAGAGTATACATTTAGATTTTTGTAAGAAAATATTAGGTGTTAAGAAAAGTGTTACATCTATGATGGTATATTTTGAATTCGAGCGTAAACCATTGCATTGAACAGAAAATACAGAATGTTGAAATACTGGCTAAAACTAAAGAATAATGAAAATTGTATTTTAAACAATATTAGTATATACCAAGATTAGTCTCGTTTCCCCGGACTCTCGCTCTCGAGAGCGAGAGTCTGGGGAAAGCGACACTAATACCAAGATATGTTAAATGTATGTGAAACAGGTAATTTATAATCGTAAGCTGTCTTACATTAAACAGTTGATTAACAATTTAGGTTTTGGGTACATATGGAACTGGAAAGAACAATTTAATGAACATGTATTTTTACTTGAAGTGAAACAGAGGTTGACCGATATTTTTTTTATTCAAGAAGGCCATAGGTACTTTGAAAGGTCCTCCAAATGTATAATGTATAAAACACTGTGCCGGATAATTATGCCAGTGCCAAGGAGGCATTTTTGCACCCGCTTAAGATGCAGTTTCGTAAAAAAAATAAAAAAAAATCCATGTGTACCAAATGATAGACCATTGTCTAGAGAGTATATAACCACTTTTATTTTTAGTGTATCTCACCTGGCAGTTGAGATATTTACCTTTAAAATATAATATCCCATAGGAAAACAATAATTCCTCTAAGAAAAATATCTTTCCTACAGGAAATATTGAAAATCCAATAGGATTTTCTAAAAATCCTATAGGAATTAAATTTCTTATAGGAGAAAAGTATTTTCTGTAGGAATTTGATTCAGACAGGTGAGATACATAAATAAACTTGTCTATCATGTGGCATATTTGAATTTTTCGATACATGCAGCTTCGATGGGTGCAAAAATGCCACCTTGGCACTGACATAATTATCCGGCACAATGTTATAAGCACTTATGTGATAATTATGAAATACATGTAAATTTGAGAAGAAAAAAAAACAATACCAAATATGCATGTACAGTTTATTAGTAAATATCGTTTATCTTCTCATCAACTTGAGATTGAGCGTGGTAGATTTTATAATATCCATAGAAACGAGATAATTCGTAAATCATGCTCACTATCACAGATTGAAGATGAGTTTCATTAATTCTATTCTAATCTGACCATTATACAAAGAAATACGAAAGATGTATGTAAAAAAAAAAATCCTTCCGCCTTTAAACTTGTTCAGTTATTTTCAACAAAGACTATCAAATAGGGTTGTGTAATTTCGGCAAAAATCTTTATACCTTGTGTGATAAAATGAAACTGAAACTATAAGCACACCACAGCTTTATAAACAACGGACTGTAGAATAATCATTGTGCCTTGTGGCTTATCGTTCCTCAAATTGGTCCATCTAACTTCCAATAATTTATATTCCCAGGGATATTGCTACAATTGATGTAAATTCATTAGGCATGTAAACATACAGTTCAAAACAAATTATACAAAAGTAACTTGACTGTATAGAATAAATGGCAATATATATTTGAAATCTAATAAAAACTCTGAACATTATTTACCATAACTGACGGGTTAATGTAACGGTCCGCATCTTGCTCCTAAATGTTGTTCTACCAGTGTGATTCATCCACAGGAAAAAAAATCTGCTATTCGGACAACTCTAAAATGACCTACCATTTGCTCAAATAAGACTGAATGCCATGGCTTTAATGTTCAGTCACATTTTCAAGATTTCTCTGTGAACTTTCATATGAATGCATTTCAATTTAATTTCTATCGACTGATCTTCAGATGTGATGCCTGGCTTTTCGACAACCTTATTCTTTCGAGTCCAAAAACCAACTAATTTTGGTTGGAGCACTAACCTCTATATGTCCAGATTTCAAGCTGCCCTCTGACATTTCATTGTCTGTATAACTGACTTGACAGTATCTTTGCATGTACTTTGCATGTACTTGGTATAAATTTTCTTTTGTTAAAATTTCTAGATGTTTCTGCAAAGTATACGATGTCAAATGGTGTTTGATAGATGACAATTACATAAGTTGTGTTGCTTGATTAGACCTGCAAACATTTTTTTTGCCCCCCCCCCTTCCCATAAAAGAGATACTCTCTATTGCTTAAATGGTAATTGCATTTGATTTTTTGTTCATATTAAGAAAAAGAGATGTAAACAAGTACAATGTATGAGACTGGATCACCTTTAAGCTAGATCAAAACAAGAGATGTACTGACATCGCTGAAACGTTGAATCAGATACAAGAGTACTGTATCTTGTTTCTAAAGATAACGTGTCAGTAACATCGACATTTATTTTGTAATAGGCCCTACATGTATTTTAGGGGTTTTTTTTAAAACATTGATTTGTCGTAGTTTAAGTTACAGAGGACTAGTATACCTTACATGTTGCTATTTTTTTTTTTAATTCCCTCTCCTCCGACTTTTAAATGACTAAAATTCAATCCCAATTTTATGATACATGTCGATATAGGCTCACAAAGATCTAGAGCGTCTTCTTTTAAATGTTCAACTATCAGACAACCTTGATGATTGACCACTAGACAATAATGCATACAATAGTTTTATCAATATGTATTTAATTTTGATATTTTACTGGTCCAAACATACCGGTATACAATCAACCCAACAAAATCCAACTCAACAAAACTGTTCGAACCGTAAGTTAAAGTAAAGTAAGTTAACTATGTTCGATAACTAATGTATCTGAGCCAAATTTGATACACGCACATGAGATGCAAACTTTATTTTACATTTGAAAAATGATTCAGAGGACCCAAGGGCAACATATCTATACTTATAACTGCTTACACCTTTGGTATTTCAACGTGTCATATGAAGTCCGTAAGCTATAGTTGAATTTTACCTGATAGGTAATTATTGTACAATAAATTAAAAACCTACTTTCATTTTCGATGAACAAGCTCGAAATAGCAAAAATGAGAGCAAGGTGGTGGACACTCTTTGGCGGATCCAAGTCAGTGGGAGTTAGCATCAAAATATATACTTGCAATGAAATAATATTGAATGATTACGTAAACAATGAAAAATGTTATAAGGAACTTACTTGGATTATACATAAAAGTTAAGTTGATTTCTTGAATGCGCGATTTTAGTTATGATAGATAGAAGCTAGCGAAGCTCGACCTCTCGCGGGAGAATGGAAAAGAACTTTCCAGAACGCGGTTTGACTAATCAACGTCATGGCGAAAAGTGTAGGATGGATTCATCATGCATCGCGGGCAGATAGTCATACCTTGGATGGGGCTCTTTGGTTAATACAAAAAAAGTTAGTAATTAAAATGGAACAATTTGATGCGATTTTAGTTTTGATGAAAAGAGTTTTTTTTTTCCAGAACGGGGTGCTCAGGAACGCGGTTTGACGGCTGAAAGTGTTGGGCGAGTTAACCATCGGGCAGATACTTTGGATCTGACAACTTTGGTTTAAAATAATTATGCAAATAAATAAGCATGTCTATATGAATAAATGATGTATGCATTAAACGGGGAAATTGAATTGGGGGGGGGGGGGGGGTGACTACCTTCCCCAAATTGTTTCTTTTTCTTTTTCAAAACAGTCTTTATCTGAAATTCTCATTTGGGACAGTTATGATAAGAATTATTGTGAAATTTAGAGAATATAAAATACCCATTCACTGGTTTAAAAATGGTCATTGTTATCATTTTCCACTCAGCTGCAACAAAAAGTACGTGTATTTCATCCAATTCAGTTTATATTTTTCATCCGTCATCTAAATATCAAGCTATGCAGTTTTTTTTCAATTTAAAAGAATAGGTTAAGAAAGCAACTAAGAAAAAATCGGACAATGTGTAAACGAAAATGAAAAAAAAATATGGTTCAACAGTTCAGCATTGTATCATTAATGTGTAAAGTGTTAATTACCGCGCTTGGGCGGGATATCATCTAGTAAAATATTGAATGAAGGTAAAATTAGATGCTGGGGAGAACTGCTTTTCGTGCACCAATCAGAATGCTTAACAAAAACAACTTACTCTTGTGTGTCGATTTTTATTCCTCTCGGCGTAAAAATTGCCTTCCATTGCTATATCTCGCTTCTTTTTAATACGAAAGAAATCACAAGATCTTGATATCTTTTAGTTATTTATTTGTTAGTTCAAATAAATTAATAAATAAGTCATACGAAGGTTAATCCAAAGTAATGTCACAGATGCAATAAAATCGTAAGCATCCGCGTAAAGTGACAAAAACTCGTACTTTGAAAAACCTCTATCTATGTCAATTCAGATCTGAAAATTTTAATGCAATATTATGATTATTTCTGAAGATAACATAGTTTATAGAGTCTGAGGTAGGGGTAGTCGCCGCACGCTGGCGACTTCATTTCTGGATTCTTGGCATTAGGTTAAAACTTCATAATTTAATCCTTAACAAAGAACTAGCCACGATGCTCCATTGAAGTTTTTATCATTTTGTTTTTGGATGTGAACAAATCATTACTCTTTTTTGTGTTAGATACAGTAGACTATTTGATTTTTTGATGTGCGATCAGTTTTATCGATCGCTTTTCAAAAAGTCATGATCGTAGCCTTTTAATATGGCTAATAGCACAAGAACCTAGCTTAATTTTCCTTCAGAGCGTATAGTTTCCTGACTATATAATTTATTTATCAACATGGCAAATGCTTTTGTAAAACATTGAAACCACTTTGAAGGTACTCTGTTCACTCTCTCTTATTTTTAGGTTCATATATCACTTTCACATCATGTTTTCTATACATTGATGCAAAAACTAATCCCATTTCCGGTGTTTTTATTTTTATTTTATTTTTATTTAGAAAAGATCTAGGGACAAAAAAGCACCATGTTTAACCGAAATTGGCGGTAACGTTTCCTAATTTTTAAAAAAAAAATTAGTAAGAATAAGTATACGCCATATCTGTTTTAAAATATTGTTTTGTTTAGAACTTTTTCAAATTTGATACCATGCTGTATACTTTGAAATGAAAACCTTGAAAAATACGTAAATTTATGATGCGGCGATGTCACATACATATCATGTTATAAACAATTATATCTTGTTAATCAATCAACGAAATTTAATCAAATTTCTAATTTAAATTAGAATTTTAATTTGGAAGATTTTGATGCATCATTTTATTTAATGAAGTGCTCACGCGAAGCGGGGTGCATTGTGTGGCATTTCTTTTGGTTCAACCCTTGTACATGTATTTATTTCTTTAATTTGATATATATTTGTCATTCATGTAGTTGTTTATTTGGTACAGTACAAATTATGAATATATGTGTTTCACAGTTCGAATGGAGAGTTTTTTTTTAGTACAAGCAACATAAAAAGGTTGGATAATATATTCAGATGGTTAAAATAATATAAATAGATTGTTTATGATGCACATCATATAGAATCTGCAACTACAAGAGCACCGGGAAGTTTTTGATTCTCTTTCTAATCAAGGAAATTCAATTTGGACAAAATCTTGATTCTTAAAAAACTTAAAAACTGTTTACATCCAAAGTGATTTTGACGTTTGAATTGTCATTTTAAAGTTTTATACACGTAATAGATCGCTACATGTTATGTAAAATATTCCCTAGAATAACACCCCAAAATATAATTTTTATCATAATTTTCATACGCATTTTGTTTCTTTAGTTGTCATATTTTGGTGTTATACACTATATAACATGATACTAACAACAATATAAATCAGTTGTAACAAAATCAATCGATATTTTCTTTACTTTTTGATAATTCATTTGATTTTACTGCTCTGATTTATTATCATACTTTATGGATGCGCGGCTTATCGATCTTTTAAAAGAAAATCAGCTAGTTTATAGTGAGGTGGTTTTAAATTTGCTAAAAAATAAAGTTCACGTATTTTTTAGCAAGCACACTTAGATAAACTGAAAGATGCCAATGTCTGAACTTTTTTTTTTGGACAAGGAAAGTACTTAACTTATAAGAGAGGATTGCAATATTCGCCGAAAAGAAACTGGATTATCCCAGTAATTTTTGTCTATATTTATCTCCCTGAGAAGAAGAGCTCTGTTTTAATGTATAATTTTAAAGCTAATTTGGATTTTACTTAAGGAGGCTGGATGGTCAACAAATTAACCAGCAGGTTTTCCTAAAATTTTAAGATATAAATTGTTAAGCTATAAACTATACTATAGTAAAAAAAATCCATATATTTTACCATCTAAATTGGGGTATTTCCTTTATTTTTATATGGAGATCTTTTTTTTTTTTAAAGAGATAAATACAGTCTAAAAATGGCCACGACCATCGAGCCCTTTTAATATTAGTTAATTGCTAAAATTTTAAAGTAAAACTGATATGTAATTTGTTGTTGACCACCAAGCCTCCTTAAACGATCTTTTCATTTAATTTGATTTTTTCACTTATGTTTTTCAACAAATATTGCCATAATGAATATATTGACTACTAGTACGAGGGTTGATCCGAAAGTAATGTCACAGATGCGATAAAATCGGGAACAATCGATGTAAAGTGACAAAAATTCGTGCTTTGAAGATAATATATATTTTTTAGGGCGTGGGGTAAGAATAGTCGACGTCATTTCTAGATCTTTGGTGTTCTGGTGGAATTTCGTACTCTATAAAAATTAGCACGATACTCTATATTATATTTTTTTATCATTTTTATTTTTTCATAAAAAACAAATTACTCTTTTTGTAATCGATTGAGTAGTATATTGGATTATTCAATGTGGGATCAGTTTGTCGAGGTATCTTCAAGAAGTCATGAACTTAGCTTTATAATATAGCTCATGACGTATATAAGAACCTAACTTTAACTCTCCTTCAGAGCGTATGTCTTCTGTCTATCTAATTCATTTATTAACATGATATATGCTTTTATTAGATATTGGAACCAAGTTAAGGGCTCCCTGTTCACTCGCTCTCAATTTTATGTTGATATATCAATTCCAGTACATTTTCTATGATTTCTATCCATCGAAGCAAAAAATGCATCGTATCACTATTCGCATGTCCAGCCTTTTTGATCTAAAGACAAAGGCATTGCGAAGATATCCGAAATGGACGGTAACGTTCCCTGATTTTTTAAAACAGTTAGAAAAAGTCTATGATATACATGTATCTGTTTAAAAATATTTTTTTGTTTGGGGCTTTTTCAAATTTTGAATAATGTATTTATTCATAAATCCAAACCTTCAAAAAACGTAAATTCATGACGCGGCGATGTCACGTATATATCATGCTATAAACATCAAGGTCTTTTTAAATGTTCAACGAAATTTAATCAAAAATTTAATTCGAATTCAAATTTTGATAAGGAAAAGGTTGATTTTATACAATACAGCGCCAGTGAGAAGCGCGGTGCATAGCGAGACATTACTTTTGGACCAACCCTTGTATTAGTTTTGTTTCTTACTTTAATCAAGTTTCAAAGCATTTTGCAAATAAAAATTATTTGCGTATTGATAATTCATAACGTCAGAAAACACGTAGTCCTGACTAGTAACTACAAGTGTGGAGTTCCCCCCCCCCCCCCCCTTTCGATCAGATTAAGCAACAAAATGTTCTACCGGCGATCGGTATTTTTTATTTTTTTTATTCAATGCGCTTCAAGCGAGTGAATAATAAATATTTGCTAACAATCTTTTCAAGAGATCACAATGATTGAATTTTATCTCCTTTTTTAATCAAAATTATGTAATACTATATTGGTGTATAAAAGATTCGTTTTCTCGTGCTGCTTGAGACTACTTCATTGTAAAGCAGAAGATGGAAGGAGCAATGGGTGTAAGTTCATTTACTTCTATTGAAAATGGTCAATATGTTCGGGAAAATTGCTTTCGCGGACTAGAATACAATTTAATTTTTAAAATGTAAGTAAATGTAATTGATAGGAGCGATATTCTCCTAGTTTTTTATCGTATGTATTTGTACTTTATTTCATAATGATTTGATTCTGGTTGTAACGAAAAATATGTATGGCTTTTTGGTCAACAAATTACTTTGATCGACCTAAATTTTTGAGATAAGATTTTTTCAGCTATTACATTTAACTATTATTTACTGAAGAAAAAATCCTAATAACAAAGTTTAAAACGTGAACAGTTTCATGTACTCTTATAAAGAGCTTTTCTTCTCAAAGAGATTAAAACAGTCTTAAAATGCCCAAGACTATTAACCCCCTCAATTAGTAAAATAATACCAGGATATGCAGTATCAATAAAGTTGCCTTTCTTAAAAGACAAAGTTTATCGATATCTTATAACTTTACTTGAAGAGTCAACAAATTACAAACCAGATTTATTCAAAATTTTAAACATGATATTTTAGGTCACAAACTATCATTTCGGAAAGGAAATAATCCTTTAAAGAAAGCGTTTCGTCTCAAGGAGTTTTATACAGACTAAAATTGGCACAATCATTCGGTCATCTGAATATGATCAGTTTTCACGAAGCTATCAAATACGAATGATTTGAATCCACCAGAGCTGAAGGCTTAAAGCACATATTTTCTGATAAACTTTTTGTGGCACTTATTGTCATTGTCGCTATCGTTATCGTCTGAGACATTTTTTTTTCGATTTTCATTTTCTTCTCTGGAACCACTGTGCCATTTTCAATCAAACCCTCAGGCTGACACGATGTATTCCTATATGCTGGGCTTGTTTGTTCAAATGAAATGAAAAAGAATTGCGAATTAAATTAAATTTAAATTTTATCTAAATTAATGGAAAATTGTTATTGAGGACTATATAAGCCATTAGGCTTAAAGAATAAAGAAACATTACGTGTGCAAATATTTAGGCAGGAATCACGCGTCTTGGTGCGGTTTTTTTTCTGTGGGTTTTTTTTTTGGGGGGGGGGGGGGGGGGGGTAAGATTATTTCTTTTTGATGTCAAATCAACACATTGTCTCCACTTAATTGTGGATTTTAGAATCAGAATGACACAAGTTAATGAGATTAGGTTCTAAAAGTTAAGTGGTCCTGCCCATATTGTATTCATATAAATAGGTCTCTTTAATAATAAATATTTTACTACAATTTTCTGGCCACATTAACAGAATCAAAGTACTCAAAGTACAAGATATCCGGGCTCATTTGATGTGTATTGAAACGTTTTCATGAAATGTAATTATCACAGACTAAATACACACATAGAGGCATTATTAATGAATAAACCGGGTGTACATGTATTTATATTGATATCTTAAATATAATAAATCGTTGGAGGGTAAGATATTTAACATCCCAACTAAGATTAATTGTTGTACAACCTTTTAAAAACTTTTTCGGCAACAATTTGTACTCTCAGCTTGATAACTGATCTCTAATCTGGGAATGACCATGGCTATTAGTGTAAACATTGTATTCAGCCGGAACTTGTAAAATCGAAGTATTTAGAGTGTAACAAATAACAAGATTACTGTGTGATGTTTAAAAAGATCAGATGTAAACTTATACTGACAAACTGAAATGCTATACATTCTACGTTATTTCATATATATACAAGGAAGGCAAATAATGTAACACAAGTATAAAAAAATTTATTTTGCTAGCTTGAACATCAACTAAACAATATTTCCATGATCCCTTTTGCTCGTTTTCAGCTTGAGTCCCTGTTGATGCTAATGGTTGTGTACTCAGAATGGCCAGTCTCCGCATATCGTAGCGAAGAGTACTGTGTCACTCACGAGCCTCGGGAACGGAGGCTCAACATCTGTACAAAACCACAAAGTGAAGATGTCAGGTAACAAAAATAGTTATATCTATTCGATCTCAAAAAAGAGGTACCCCGGCAAAGTTTCTGGCAATATATTTCTAGCCGCGGAAGCACACTAAATGACATTTTTTATGGCTGTTCCATCTATTATTAATATCCCTGACAAAGAGCGAATATAATCATTTTAAAGCAGTGATACCAAAATATTTCATACAAATTAACATTAGAATAAATATAAATATAACCCTTGAATGCTTATTTTTGGATATTTTCGGTCTTATAACGGACCAGGCCGTGCAGACAAATTATCAAACCGCGCTAATCGCGGTATTCAATATGTCTGCACGGCCTGGTGTGCTATATTAATCATGGAAGCAGCATATCTGTACTATTTGTAATTTGATAAAAGATTTTTTATTCTAAAAAAATAATTCAAAAAATAAAAATAAAACATCGGTCCTTCAAAGTTCCTTTGAAAAAAATTCTTTTTAATATAAAAAAAAAAATAAAATTTATGGTGTGTTGCTATTGAACAAAATCGCAAGTCTGCATGAATATATCACAAACACAAATCAAAATTTGCATTTATTTTTTTTTTTATAGCAAAAAAATTGAAGACGCCCTTATGTATGAGACAGATATCAAAGATTCAATTGACGAAATTTCTGCGGAAAACTGGAACGTTGAATTTAAGTAAGTAGGTTTTTCACAAAAGAGAATTTACTCTTATAAATGATTTTATGTCTCTGTACAATATGAGGAGCCTTTAAGTCGATGTCAATACAAGCATCAATACGAAGTATTGAAACATTGATCAGTATCGTATATTCAATGATAATCTTTTATACTTTTCTAAACATAAGTTAAAAATCATGTTCCAATAGTAAGTAAGGTATTACAACGGTATTTTTCGTTCTCGAATAATTCATTAATTGATAAATTAATGAGCTCGGATTTCTATATATAAAAAAAGACAAATGATGGGCATCCAAACACTAGCATTAGTTATGTGCGTATATGATAAAATCGATAAAATCGTAAAAAAAAAAAACCCAGCTGGAAACGGTAACTTTGGACTAACTTTATTATACATATGTATATGATATATAATAAATTTTTGTACATAACCTTTGTATATGAACTGTGCAAGCATCACTGTCATTTTTACTTTTATTTGAAAAACATGCTGTTTATTAATTATCTTTTTAAATTTCCACAACACAGAACCATTTTAACAAGGCCTTGGACTTTCAGTAGGACGTAACTATCTATTTCTTGCGTCAAAACAAGTTAAAAATGACGCTGGTTTCAAGCGAAATATACACTGATTGCGTAGTCTTAGCTCAAAAGCCAGACAAATCTTGTTGATTTCAAAGAGCCATGACTGAATGGCCAGCAATGAAATAAACAGGCCTACTTCACAATGCTCTTTGACACAACTACCTAAAGTCCAAGCTCTTGTTAAAATGGTTCTAAGTTACTCTGAGCGTCTTCATCGCGAAGTTGCTGCATATTATAGTTTATAGAGATGCAATATGAATACATGTGCATACAACCAGCGTCTATATAGAACCATTTAACAAGGCCTTGGACTTTCAGTAGGATGTAACTATCTATTTCTTGCACCAAAACAAGTTAAGATGACGCTGGTTTCAAGTGAAATATACACCGATTGCGTAGTCTTAGTTCAAAAGTCAGACAAACTTGTTGATTTCAAAGAGCCATGACTGAGTGGCCAGCAATGAAATAGACAGGCCTACGCCACATTGCCGTTTGACACAACTACCTAAAGTCCAAGCTCTTGTTAAAATGGTTCTATATATATTACAGGGACGATGAGTACGCCAATCTCCTAACATCGTGCTCTTATGAACAACGTTATGTAACAACTGTCAAGAAAGACGGAAAAAAATGTTACGTTGTTAAACCCGATATCCAAAAGATTGTAGTGGCAAAATGTCTGAAGTAAGTTTTAAATTTTAAATTATATTGCGTAAAAATTGTTTTCTTACTTGTTATAACTTGATAAGTATATACTATATACATTATAAATTATTTACTATCATTTCAGCAAAAAATGCAATAACCAGGGCTTTTACAATCCATCTGGCTATGAAAGTAATTGTTACAGAGATGGCCTCAAAGAATTCAAACTGTGGATATACTGTGACGAAGGAACTGGAAATCCAAAAACCGTTACCGGCAATTTTAAGATGATTGAAATTCTTTTACCTCAATATTGCTCCTGTAAATCTTTCAAGTATTGTGGTGCACCGTATGTAGATATACCACCAAGTTATGGTAGACATCAGTGTCAATGTGGTTCCTGTATCCAAGGTCCTCCGGGCCCACCTGGAGAGAGAGGTCCCAAAGGTGAAACTGGAGAGCGCGGAACTAGAGGGGATCCAGGTGATAAGGGGGACATTGGACCTCAAGGACCAATGGGTAATGACGGAGCGGTAGGAATGAAAGGGGATCCCGGGCTGAGGGGGGAGAAAGGTCAGGAAGGAAGTACTGGACTGCCAGGTAATCAAGGAGATCCAGGAATGAAGGGAGAACAAGGACCCCCGGGTTCTAAAGGGGATCCAGGAGCACAGGGACAAATGGGCCCAGCTGGACCACCTGGACAACCAGGAATGCATGGTATGCATGGTATGAATGGAATGAATGGAAATAATGGAAATGGGGGAGGCTGCGGTAATAGTGGAAATAATGGAAATGGGGGAGGCTGCGGTAATTGTGGAAATAATGGAAATGGGGGTGGCTGCGGTAATTGTGGAAATAATGGAAATGGGGGAGGCTGCGGTAATTGTGGAAACAATGGAAATGGGGGAGGCTGCGATAATGGTGGAAATAATGGAAATGGGGGAGGCGGTGGTAATGGTGGAAATAATGGAAATGGGGGAGGCGGTGGAAATGGGGGAGGCGGTGGTAATGGTGGAAATAATGGAAATGGGGGAGGTAATGGTGGAAATAATGGAAATGGCGATGGTAATGGTGGAAATAATGGAAATGGGGGAGGCGGTGGCAATGGTGGAAATAATGGAAATGGGGGAGGCGGTGGTAATGGTGGACATCCTGATGATGATAGTAGTCCTGGAAACAGTAGTCCTGGAAACAGTAGTCCTGCCAACAGTAGTCCTGGAAACAGTAGTCCTGGAAACAGTAATCTTGGAAACAGTAGCCCTGGCGACAGTAGTCCTGGAAACAGTAGTCCTGGAGGTAGCGGTAAAGATGAAGAATGTAACAATGGTAATCCTGGAAGTGATGGAAATTGTGGCTCAGGAAATGATAATAGAAATCCTGGTAGCAGTAGTCCTGGAAACAGTAGCCCTGGAAGCAGTAGTCCTGGCGACAGTAGTCCTGGAAACAGTAGTCCTGGCAGCAATAGTCCTGGAAACAGTAGTCCTGGCAGCAGTAGTCCTGGAAACAGTAGTCCTGGAAACAGTAGTCCTGGCAGCAGTAGTCCTGGAAGCAGTAGTCCTGGCAGCAGTGGGGGAATGGAAAGAAGGGAATTCCATGTAGTTTAGGGAACAAGGGACCTTCTGGATGTTAACAAGACAAGGGAATTCCTGGGAGTCCAGAAGACAAATTGACAACTTCTTCAAGCATTGCTTGAGTCTTGTTTGTACATTTTTGTGAGATTTCCAAATACAAACACTCTACAAAAATTACATTAATTTTTCTAATAAAAGATATATATAAATTTTGTTGCAATTTTAAGATACACTGCAAGAATAGACGCAATATATTTAATAAAAATGTCAAAAAAATTGTTTTATTCTTTTTACATTTCTTTTATGATAAATACATAAAAAAGGAAAGTCACGTGCATTTATAAATAGAATTGACCAAGTATTACAAGTCTCGGAATTTATCAGAATTTTGATCATACGATGACTTGTGAAAATATAATTTTCCATTTGAGATTTGTTTTTTATTGTTACAATTTCTTTTAGTATTAACCCTTTTAATCTCAATATTTTATTGGCGATATTCTTGAACAAAGAAAATTTTGTCATAATCTCAGAAATTTAAAAACACACACAATTTATTTTAAATACAGAACTTCCTTATATGTACGGAAAGTAATAGAGCTTGGGTTAAGCATTGAAAACAAGAATTACACTCTGCCTTCTGTTCCTCTGTCAATGTCGAGAGCATCCTAATCAGAGTTTGATTGAAACGTTCTGCCGAGTCATTTCCCATGGGATGGTATGGAGTCGTTCGCGATTTCTTTATCCCTAAAATTTTACAAAGATGTTTAATAACTTTCGACTCAAAATTCCTACCCTGATCACTGTGAATTTTCTATGGGAAACTGTAATGAAGAAAGAATTTTTCATATAATGCTTTAGCTGTTGTATGCGCAGTTTGATTTTTACAGGGGATGGCTTGGGCGAACCGAGTAAAATGATCGGTTATTACCAGAATGCTCTCGTATCCACCTTTCGACTGTTTCAAGGAAAGGAAATCTATACATACTAACTCCATAGGTTTGGTTGTGACAATAGGAACAAGTTCCGCTGTAGGTCGGACTTGAGTTTTGCTGCAAACACACCTGCCACAGGATTCCACTTTCTGGTTGATCTCGTACTCCATTCCTGGCCAATAGTACCGTTGCTTAGCAAGCCACAAAGTTTTTTCCTTACCTGGATGTCCAACATCATCATGTATGCCACGTAATGATACCCCTCTCAGGGACTTTGGCAATACTATCTGTTTTATTTGCTGACCATCATGTGAAGAGATTTTGTACAAGATTCCCTCAATCAGTTCCAACTTCTTGACACTCTAAGTAACTTCTGCACCTGCAAGGGTTCCCTCTAGACACTTTCCCCCCTTGGTCTTAAACCACTTCTCATGATGTCTATTACTCGACCAATAGACTTATCTTGTGACTGTTCCTGTCTCCAGTCATTGATAGTAAATGTAACACATGAATTCATCTCATCTTCGGCCGATGAAGGAAATGTATCCATGGTTACACTCTGGCAATATGGTACATAACTGAGTGGCAGATAGCCATCAGTGTGTCATTAAAGACTACTGGTTTGCGCGACAATCCGTCAGCATAACCGTTGAGATGTCTGCTCCTGTAAGAAATTTTAAAATCATAGATAGCAAGAGCAGCTACCCCCATCTTTGGCTTGTAGCCATTTCCATGGCACTGGTTTATGGTTCTTCCTTCCATATTTCTTCTGCTTTTTACTCGTCTTAGTTTCATGTCCTCGCAATAAGTTGTTCAGTGGAGCAATTATCTTGGCAAAGTTCTCTACAAATCTGCGGTAGTACCCTATGAATCCTAGGTATTGTCGCAATTTCTTGATATTAATGGGTCTTGGCCAATCCACAACAGCAGAAACTTTCTCTGGGTCAGTGGAGATTCCAGCTTCTGAAATTATATGTCCAAGATATGAAATTGACTGTTTGAAAAGTTCACATTTGGAAGGTTTCAGTTTTAATCCATGGTATGCTAATTTTTGAAAAACATTTTCTAGGCGTTGACAATGTTCTTTGAAACTTTTTGAAAATATTAAGATATCATCTAGAAAAATTAAACATTCTCTCCCATGCATTTCTCTATTAATCTCTGAAAAGTTGCTGGAGCGTTTATTAATCCGAAGCGCATCCTTTTATATTCAAAGAAACCAAAATTACCTACCGAAAATGCAGTTTTATGCTTATCCTCTTCTTCGATCTCCACTTGCAAATATCCTGATTATAAATCTAGTTTGCTAAAATATTTGGCACCACTCAAAGTATCTATGACATCATCAAAACGAAGGGACATGTAACAGTCTTTCCATGTTTTGGAATTCAGGACGCGCATGTCAATACAAAACCGAGGAGACCCACTAACACTACATTAGATGAGTAATTGCTATTGTACTCTCTTATGACACCGGCCTGTAGCATTTCCTTGGTATGCTCTCTAACCTCATCGTACATACCAGGAAGTATTCTCCTGTAAGGTAACTTAAATGGATGTATCTAAATTTGTATAAAAGGGAACTATTCACTTTCTTGCATTTGAAAATAAGTTTGTAACAACATTCGTCGAAGAAAATAGATTTGAGCAAAAACGCATCCGGTACTATTTTCAAATCATTAGATAGGCGCTTTGACATATAGTTGCTCCACTAGCATTTCCATGATGCACGACATGTCGGTATTAACATACTTGTACATGATGTGTGGTCAAACCAACCCTCTGTCTCTTGGTTCCGATCGAGCCCAAGGTAAATGACATTAGATTTTATTTTTGGTGCAAGATCGTTATTACAATTTTTATCGTATTTACCTAAAGTTTACGCTCGAAAACATTCATTTAACCAATCTATCGTTATCAACCATCAATTAGAAAGATCTCTTCTCATATTTCGTAAATCGTTATGTTCCTTTCATTTTAATATATTTTGACTTTAATTCATGCACTTAAAAGATTACTAGTTTTGCAGTGCGCGGGTAATGATATATGCCCTTCAAATACCCCCCTCTTTAAGCAACAAATATAAAAACTAATAGCTTAAGAATTTACGTGTTGATGTTTTTTTTCAGTAAGATGCATGACAAGTGTTATTATTTAAGTAATGGAAAAAAAGGTCAGTAGCTTAATGTCCAGATGTGAATGAGTCAAAACATGGGTCAAAGCGTATGACTCACTTGCTTGTTTTAACACCTTGTCCAGAATTAAAATAAAAGGGTTTTGAAGAGAAGGGAATAAAGGCTTTGTTTGTCCGTTTGTCCTATTTGAATAGAAGATTATCTACAAAATTGAGAAAAATAAATAATTTAAGGAAAGTGTGGGTATCATAATGTCAAGAAATAGATATTGAATCAAGTCAGTGTTTAGAATATAATCTGGGATTTTTTTTTCAAACATAACACATATGTGTACTAGTATGTGAGAAGGGTATAAATTGTAACACAATAATTTTTAACTACTGTGTGAGAGAATATGAAGAATGTCTTCTTGAAATGATCAGAAATCTTATATGTATAAACAAACGCGAAAAAAAAAATCAAAATATTCAGTTATTAGAAATAAACATGATCATGTTTGCTTAATTCGAATGTACACGTAAAAGCTAACGAAGAAGACCAATCACATGTACTACTCTAATGAATTTAATATACTATGATAAGATATGGGTTTAGGAAAGAAGAGAATAACACTTTATATTTATGGAATTAGTTTAAATATTTCGTCGTTGAAACTGTAATAAGAATAATTTTTAGAGTTATTGCACGCCTATGTCAAGTGTCATATGTACCAGAGGAACATTTCAATGTGGTCTGTCACAAGAGGGTGTTTGCAGTAAAAAAAAAATCTTGGATTTATCACCCCTTATGCTTTTAATCAAATTTCGTAGACAATTGGTTATAATGAAAGAATATAGATCACTGGTTATCATATTCTGTTGAGTAACATCCCTTTCTCCCTATGACGTATGGAACAGTTCTAACCATCCTCAACGTTTAATGTCATATCCTACGTCTTTGATATTAAAAAGAGCAATCAAAAATTAGTTCAGAGTAAGTACCAAATATGTGCATAGAAAGTCAAAACCAACTGACAAGTTCATATAGGCCGTATTAAACATATTGTAACGTGTTTATCTTACAATATTAATAATAATACGGGTTCTATTCAAAGGATATAATTTTTTCTCTAATATACTCTGTCTGGGTATCCTGATTTACTTGTTTTTAAAAAAAATTCTTCAAATCTACCTGAGTTTTAATGACTTGCTAAATAATATTATCCTAATTATACCAGAGGCTTTACCGGGTACACTATTGACATGGTAAACTACCACCGCAGACATCCGGTGCTGGGTTCCTATTAATGTTGGAAACTAGGTGCCTCAATCTAAAGCAGATTTACTACGTTCTTATTCCCAAATTAATTCCCCAGATACCAATGCTCCTGGTGAAGCTGTTTCTAATTCATACCTTAGCTTTAAAGTGCCATGGTCACGATTTTGGTCAAATTCTATTTTTCTGTTTTTATTATATACAATGCTTTAAGAATGTATTTTTAATGTTCAAATTAAATTTGGAGTCAGGCGTTAAGTTATAAGCAAGATACAGAGTTCACAATTCTTTGTCATGTAAACAAGGCTCGTGCCCTGTTTTTGTTTACATAGGTTCAATATACCAGTAAAAAAAAAATTTCAAGCTGATTTGTCTATCTTCTTATTCGTTTTAAGCATAAATAAACAGTTCCTAAGGTTCAACACATTCATTTCTAAAATTGGAATTTTCACTTCAACATTCAAAACGTAAACAAAAGCTCTGTATCTCGCTTATAACTCAACGAATGACACTCAACTTTTTGTTGCTTATTAAAAATGTCTTACTGAAGCATAGTAATCATTAAAGTCGGAAAAATAATTTTTGACCAAAATCTTTCCTGACTTTTACCTTTCCATCACTTCTCTTCTGTTCAGACTACTCCGATTTGTCGCCTTTGAGCTTCTTAGCCAGTCTGCCTCAGCTGTTGGTTGCACGGTCTTGCATACCATTGAGGCAGTTCATTCTCAATTTCGTTTCAATACCATAGTTTGTGAACATAACAAATACACATTATCTATAAAAAGAACGACAAACCTCACTTATTTTGGAACAACATGCAACAGCGAATTTTGTGAATATTAATTTCTAATAACTTGAATCTTGATTTAGATATATAATCCACCTCTATGTTTAGCAAATTTTGTTTGATGATACGAAGAGCCAGAGGGGGCTACAATGGGGATTCTGAACCCATTAAAATTCGTTGATGAACAAATTAGTCAAAACTTGTTGTTAACTTTATTGTGAACAAAAGCTTATTTAATAAAAGATTATCTACACAGAAAAGTTGCATTTTGTTTAAAAAGTTTTCAAAACATAACAACTGAGATTTAGGGTTTCCAATATAAGCAAAAAAGACAACTAGTTGTGATTTAGTAATGCAGTTAATTACATGTTTAATCCCCTGAGGTCTTAAAAAAGCCGTATGCGTAAGGAAAGCTCCAATTTTTCTTAGAATATAAATTAAAAGCATCATGATAAGTAGCAGATTACTTGTTTGTGAAATTGATTTGTAAGGACGATTGTATGGAGATGTTACAAGGTTCAAAGATTAGTAAAGGGCGTCAAAGGGTTTTATAAAATGTAGGATTTTAAGTAAGTTTTTAAATTTGTTCAACTTATGAGTTTATGGATTAAAAAAGTTAACAAAAAAGGTAACAATCAAACCAGCTGAATTTTAATTTTACATAATAATATTCCCAGAAATATGTAGGTGATATTCTCTTTACTAAAGCAAACCCTTTTCATTTATTCTGGAAAACGTGTCGATGCCGCAATTGATAAATGTCAACACCTTAACTAATGTTTACTCAAACTTACCTGGACACAACCTATAACTAGTTTCATTTCAAGATATAAAACATATTTAAAATTCGTTTACGATAGGCAAGTGTTCATTTCTTTCAATCAGATGCATGCATTAATATTTAGGTAATGGGGAAACAAGTTAGCTGCTAATGTCAAGGTATGATGGAACAAAGCGCAGAACGTCACTTGTATTTACAAGTTGTCCAGAAGTAAAAAATAAGGGGGTTTTCGAAGATATTTGAATAAAGGCTAAGGCTTTCCACTTCCTTAAGAAAGTAGAAGATTGTCTGCAAAATGTAAGTTATTATCAAGCAAAATCCCGTAATAAATGAACTGATACCATAATTAAAGAACTTGATATGGAATCGTTTATCCTCGTATATGTTGATTTTTAATTACTTAGTTAAAAAATATGATGTCTGTATACTGTGAACTGGATATATAGCTTATAAGTTAAAAATAAACGTGAAAATATCAAAATGTGCAGTATTAGAGTTCATGTTAATGTTTATTTTAGTTTCGATGTTAATGAAAATGTTCACTCATGCAAATTCATCCATTGTTTTTATATACTGTGGTAAAGTATGTGTTTGCGGGAAAAGGAAAAAAAACAACCTTTTATTCAAATATTTCATCGTTGAAACTGTAATAAGAGTTTTAGAGATGCACAAGTTCAAGCAGATGGCAAAAGTTATAGTTACATACCAAAGAAATATTTCTATTGGCTCTTTCACAAAAGGGTGCTTGCGTCAGATGAGTCTTGGATTAGTCATCGATATGACTTGCATCAACAGCCGTAGACAAATTATTGATATAAAGAATATAAATCATTGGTTATCATATTCTATGCAATAATATCCCATTCTCCGTTTGACGTAATGGAACATTTCAAATCATCCTTAACGTCAAATGTGATATATATATATATATCCTACATTTTTGATATTATAAAATCAATTAAATATTATTACAGAGTAAGTACGTTTTTCATACCATACTAAATATGTGCAGAGAAATTCTTAACCAACTGAATATTTCCTATCTGGATCGTATATAAAATATAATAGTTTTGTGAACATGACACATACTCTGTATCTATACTAAGAGCGATAACTCCCACTTATTTTAAATTAACAAGCTACAGCGAATCAAATAAGTAATAATTACTTTAATAGGAACAAACTGACCTTTGATCTAAATATCAAATCATTTACATAAGTTTTATTTTTCATTTCTAGACATTCAAGTTTGATTAAACCAGATTAAACTAGTATTTGATATAGTCGAATCAATTACAAATGTACTTAAGATTTTTTTTTTAAAGTAAAGACGTTTTTAATTTGTGGATGCAAATTCCTATTTCAATTCAAAAAGCTCACAAAACCTTTAGATATTGATATACATGTAGTATTAAATTCAGAAAAAATACAGGCTTTTGATAATTTAACTCATTTAAACTAATTAGGCTGAAGTGATAACCAAAGAAGTAAGAAGATGTTGTAAATATTTTTAACCAAATATTTTGACAGGTCGTGCTAGGAATTTTTGCGAGATAATTCCAAAACTATTCCACTTTTTGTGCAATACATTGCAACTTCTTTGCATGAATGGGACATATTAGAGAAAAACTTTATTTTAAAAAATCATAAATCATCACGCATAAGGAAATACAATGACAATCCTTAATTTAAAATCAGGTCGTGAATTTTTTCAAGTACTGCCAATGTCATTATTTGGCTAAAAAGAAATGGTCTTCATCTAACATATGCCTGTATATCATTTACATGTGTACTCATATTTTGATAGAAGTCTGTAACAAATTATCAATAATAATGTTTTGTAGGAGTTTTTTGGCATTTATTTATGAAAAAAATCATTTAAGGGATTAATTCAATAGCTACCCAATTTATATGAATGTAAGATGGGTTGGGGCAGTTTACGCTTTTTAAACCGCGCAGCAGTTTATGTAAATGGTGAAAAATGTTCCAACCCAATTTATATTCGTATAAATTGGGTAGCAATGGAATTTACTCCTTTTAATTTAATATCTTACTATTCTAACTTTTAATTTATTGTTTTTAAAGTTTTGTACAAAATAATCACATAAGCGATTTGAATGATGCAACATAAATTCGATATCAGGCAAGTTTTACCTTTCAGAGGAAGTGCAAAATTATTTGAACACCTTGAATGTTTAAGAAATATGATGTACAATTCTAATAAGCATACAATTCGTAAACGACGAGCTTAAATCGACAATGAAGCCCCTTGGTGTCTGCAATGTCAAGGGTAAAATATATTTGTAATAACTGAATGCATTTAGATGTTAGGTTTACACTGCAAGAAAAGGGGGGAAACAGTGAGACTATAAAGTGAATGACCCTGTGGGCTTTTCTTGGGAAAATATCACTGACAACTCAATGTAGGAACAGAAGTCATTGAATTAATGGGAAGCATCAAATATGTCGTATTTTTGCGGTCGTCTTGTCACTTATGTTTTTAAGCCACTGCTATTATGGTGTAATTACTCTCAATTTGGACTGAGAGATCAACAGTAGTGTAGGGAACGTTTATACCTCAATTTAAACCGACAAGTAGTGACCCACCCATAACTTCAGGCTGTTTTACCTTTCAGGTGAATTCTACATTTTCATTTGATTTAAGTTATCATTTAGGTCCATCGAATTTCAGATGTTGGGGAATTCAAATTTCTTGTATTTTCCCTACCTTCCTCCAACTTATTCTCTACACAGGACTATCAAACAGTCTCGTTTGAAGTCATCTTTTCGTAAGTTCTATGTTCGATACAACGACCTTGTCAGCAAATACAATCTTCCACTGGGTCGCATGCTAACTGACGTTTTTCATACTAGTTGTTAGACCATAATTAATCACCAAATTGTCTACGGACTTTTCCGTTTTTCCCGAATACGACAAAGAGCACATTGCGGGTGTGACCGGTCAGCAGCGGATGCTCACTCCTCCATGGCACCTGATCCTACCTCAATTTTTTTAAGAGGTCCGTGTTTTTACTCTGCTCCTGTTATGTAATTTTCCTTTGGACTTTTGAATTTGAACACTGTTCGTTATCATCACATGTCACCAAATACCAACAAATCAGCATAAAAAAGAATATTGACGAAGTGTCCTATTGCAATTTTTATCTACAATTGTTTATCCATGATTTTAAATCCATAAGAATCTGTCAATTATAGACAATGTATAAAAATTGTTCTCTGAAGTTCCAAGGAGGAATTTAAGATTTTCACGTCTTTGAAGAGGCTGGGTGGTCAACAGATGGCCTATAAAATTTGCCATAGAATTTAAAATTTAAAGATACAATAAACACCATTTAGTAAAGAAAATATCCAAAAATTCAGCCTTGAGATTTGAATATTTTCAGGTATCTCAAAACAGGGGTTTTTTTTCTCAAGGATAATCTATAGATTAAAAAAGAATATATCAATATAAATGTGTTTCCATTTCTTTTTCATATCATAAATATACAGTACCTATCTGCCTTTTTTTTTTAATTTTTGTATATATCTATTAAAAGCAAGTATTCGTCAACGAAACTCTGGGCTCTCAATAAAGTATTTTGTTTTAAACTATAACAATCTCTTCATTTCGTCTAAAATAGAAATCCAAAAATCAATATATATATAAACTTTATCATCTTCTAAGAAAGATAAATGAAAGAATCATTTAATTGATTGTGATGTCAGTTATTAAGAAAAATGTATCTAAATAAATTTGATCCATTCGCAAAGGGTACTACATAACACATACACAGTATATTTGGGGGGGGGGGGGTTAAAATTGTCAGAATTATAAACATAGCTATAATTCAGTATTTTGGTTGTAAAATACGTAACGATACTACATAGGAGTGAGCAAAATCTAATTATTTGAATTTCTACTCACTGAACAGGGTAGCTTATTAACATAACTATCTCACTTCTAGCACTGAAATATCGGACTTTTTCAACAGCTTTTTCATCACTCTAAAAGTCGCTCATCTTTAGCTTGTAATTTCTTTTCAAGACAGGGCCGATGGCTGTAAGTTTAATTTAGGCTGACAGGTAATTAAGTTCGACTAGTTCTTCCAGGAAGTCCTAAACCATGTGTCGCACTTAAAATCGGGTTTACCTCCATAAAAGACGCATTATTTTTGTGTTCTTGTTGCAGCTAACGATGGGATTAACATTTAAGGAAGTCCTTATTTCCTTTTCTCCTATCAAATATTACACCTTTTGTCTGATTTTACACAGTTTCTGAATCCATTCACGCACCAGCTTTACAACACTCTAGCAAATTAATTCAATCCAGACAAAACTAAGAGGAAACGATCAAAAATAATTTTTATTATGATTTGTGAATGCTTTGAACAGTCTGATATATTTTGGGTTTTATTTTACAAATAACAAAACAAATATATATATATGTAAATCGATATAACAACAGCTTTTTTTTAACTCTCAAGGTCCAGTTTATGTTAAGAAGGAAAACAGTGTTCAAAATTTAAAAAGTTCGTTAATAGTTTAATGACTAAAGATTTTCTTTTGATAGCTTTAAATCAGAAAATGTTTTTGATTCAAATGCTGGAACCGTGTTTTCATTCCTCCTGGTCTCTGTCTTTCGAGAAATCAGGAAAACTCTGCCTTTTGCCAACTAGACCACTAGCAAGAGAATCAAGAGTGCGTTTCCCGACCAGTCCACTGGCTAATGAATCCATTGTCCTCTTTCCAACCAGCCCACTTGCTAACGAATCCATCATACGCTTACCAACCAATCCACTTGCGAGGGAATCCATCATTCTTTTCTCCGCAGCAGGAAAATTTGGATAACTGATTGAATGATTCTCCATTTTCCTTTTTCCGACAAGCCCGCTTGCAATGGAATCGAGTCGACGTTTTCCAACTAGTCCGCTTGCAATGGAATCAAGTCGACGTTTTCCAACTAGTCCGCTTGCAATGGAATCCAGACGACGTTTTCCAACTAGGCCGCTTGCGATGGAATCGAGTCGACGTTTTCCAACCAGTCCACTTGCGATTGAATCGAGTCGACGTTTTCCAACTAATCCGCTTGCGATGGAATCTAAACGTCTCTTTCCAACTAAGCCACTAGCTACTGAGTCTAATCTCCTCTTTCCAATAAGCCCGGACGCAAGCCTGTCAAATTGTCGTTTTTCAACAAGCGTTTCGTCTTGGTCTTGGTACAAGTTTTCGTCATATCTAAAACTTTTCTGACTTGCAATAGGTCCGATGGTGTAGACGACATAGATAATTCTGAAAAGAAAAGACGAATGAATGACATAACCATCTCTTTTTTCACTATGAACAAAAGATAATTTTGGAATGGAAAATATAGATGAATGAACTTTCATAGTACTCCTAATTCTTTTACAAAATAAAGTATTCTGGAAAATAACAACGAATTCACTCTGCACTTATTTGTTATTCTCTTTCACAAAGAAGCAAACATTAATGTACATACGTTGTAAACAAAACTGCATTCGATTTTGTAGTCGCCATCTGTATTTTTGTATTGGAGTTCGGGTTCTTTTTCTTTTTCTAGTCCTCTGGGTCTTTGTGTGTTTAGAATGAATATTATTTCAAAATCAGATATCTGATGTCATTTCCGCTAAAAGTAAAAACAGATTAACAAATTACATATATGCATAATTCAATGAGGATCACCGTTTGCGATATGACAAAAAAAAATTATGAAGCAGTACCTTCTCTTATGATGTATATCCGTGAGTGATATAAGATAAGAAGAAAATTCAAATATATACACCTACATTCAATCTCATTAACACCATCCATTTGCGTCATATTAATTTTGCAGCTATCAAAATATATTAAAGTCATTTGGTAATAAGTTAACCAGTAACTGTGAATATTAAGCTTATTAAATGACAGTTCTTCTTGCTCCAACGGTATTGAAGATCCCCAAGTCCTACACAATGTGTTGTTTAAAATGAAATGCTAACAACAAAAATGAACATGCAAATAGACTGAAAAACGGTCTCTTCTTGAAATAATTAGGGATTTACTTGTTAAAGGACTGTAATATAAGTTTATTTCTGGTCCGTTATGATTATTATGTGCACCTTTCGCAAAACCCCTCGTAATTCTTCGTGTGATAAATACTTATTGAGGAGTGGACGATTACCCTTAAAGGTCCACATTCTAGAACTTGAAACGATTGTAGCAAAAAATATGTTAATAATCTGTCGATGGGATGTGAGAAATTGCAGATGGTTTTGTATCGAATAAGACAGAAGACAAATTAACATTAATTTTCGTTGAAACATATTTTTGTTTCTTGAAATTTCAAACAAGAGACGGAGAATTCCACGTAATAACAGAAATGTCTATTTTACCTTTCAGCCGACGAGACAAATAATTATCACGTGGGTTATGCTTATATTATCATTATTTAACTGCGTCTCTACGTTAAAGATTTCACGTGTGTTCACTTCAGTAAAATATCATCTCCATTTGTGAAAACGTCATCAAAGCCAGCTCGATAAGTTTTGAATAAATTGAAATTCATTAACTCTCAACCGGATACCCTGAACGACGTAACTTCAGGAATTTCTTCAAGTTGGCAAACATATTTTCCAGGGGTCACAAAGTGTTATTGCACTTTTTATGTTTTTTCTTAAGTACCCTGAATATTAGTCGAGATATGATCTATAGATTCTTTATTGGATACGTGATTAGATTTCAGCTCATCTCCTATCAATTTTATGAGTTTGATGTCCTTTAATCTTTATTATTAATAAACTTAATGAGCATGATACCCCTCTCTCTACTCTCCTCTGATACTTTCAAGGACCTGGTTATCCCTTAGATATTCATGTATTATACGTAAAAACAATTATCAATGATACAAATAAACATCTTTAAATAATAAAAAATAATCAAATTTACGAAACAAGGAATCATTCTTTGGGTATTATGAGGTGATAATTTTGGTCGGGGCGTGATCAAATCCAGTAAAGCCCGAAGGGCTTATGATAGACTTGATCACGCCCCGACCAAAATTATCACCTCACAATATTCAATGAATGATTCCTTATAATTTATATTTATAAAATTTTCAGCAGTTGCACGACTAGATATTTTAATATAGATCAGCAAACCTGGCTTGCGCTCCAATTATACGTCATTTGCATTTATTGGACAAAAAATAGTACAAAATCGATACGTAGTGTTATCACAGGAAGATACACTGAAAAATGTAAATATAACCTGATAAAGCCGTACTTAATCAAATAAGAAACATTAAAATGGGTTGAAAACTTAATTATCTACGCACTGTCGTCAACAGTAAACACTTTGTAATTGTCATTTACTCGATTTCAAAATTTTTGAAGAAATTATGGTTTGTTGAATGAATTGTTCAAGGTTTATTGGTGCCCAACCTTAAATCATGTTATGATATAGCTACAAGAAAATCAATTGCACAGAATAAGATAATTTCCTATATTAGCTTAACCAAAACCAAGTTAAAATGCAAGGGTACTATGATACAAACACATCTCCTCTGTTGGAAATTCAAAAAATCTGTTTTGTTGGAATTGTATTTTTATGTAGATTATCTTACTGACGTATTATTGTTGCCTTACATGATCACACTGCACCAATATTTATAACCATTAAGAAGGCTCGATGGTCGTTGTCATTTGACATTTTTAGACTGTATTGATCTCCTTTAAAAGAAGAGTTCCATATAAAAATATAGGAAAAACCCAAATTTGAAATGTAAAATTTATGGATTTTTTCTTTACTGAGTAATAGTTCTTAGCTGAACAGATCATATCTGAAAATCTAAGGTAGATCTGGTGGTTAATTTGTTAATAATCCAGCCTCATTAATCCTTTATTGGTCTTGTTTAAGACTTATCCGTTTGTATATAACAGTAATGTAATAGGTGAACTATGTTTTACTTGAAAATTCAGTCAATTTTGAGGGGAAAAATACTCTGAGAAAACAAGGTCCTTTTCCTACGTCAAATTACACCATATTAGTTCACAGAACACAAAGTGTTATTGCAAGAATAGTAGCCTTGAAAAGAAAGAAAATTTGCTCAGATTTCCTTCAATATTTGTTGACATATCTCGCTGAATCTTTTTCCTGGTGTAAATTGTCCATCCATTAAAGAGTCCCACAGGCCATACAATTTATGGCTCAAAACATCGAGGATTTGATTGGTTTTTGTCTCTCAAATATATTGAAAGAGTACTTTATGGTGAATAATAATAATCGGTTGTCAAAGGAAAGATTGCTTAGAAAATCAAACAAAGGAAAGACGAATTTCCCTGTGAGAGATGAGGGGTAGATACAAAAATCTTTATTTGAAACTTAATCAAAAGAATATCTACAGGTAATATGATAAAATTCTGTCGATGGAAAATCATTGAAGAGCAAAAGACTTGATTAAGTATCAATACAATGTGATAGTACATTTACATGCAAAATATATCTCATGTGATAAAATTTATCTGAGAAATACATAATTTACATAGATTGGGTTGTTAAAACAATTTAAAGAAAAAGTTCATATACGTCGCAATAGAAAAGATATAAACCTTTTAAAATTGGAGTTTAATTTTGTAATATAACCAAATGAATTTGATAGATCACATTTTTAAAAAGATTTACAAACTTACCATATTCTGTATATGAATTATTCCTGAATCTAAATGGCTTGAAATTTTCAATTTGTCTAGTATTGTAGCTCCTGGTTTTATAATCGGGATAATTCAAACGCATGAAGTGAGATATTTTCATTGGACATGACTTGCGTAATTAGCGGTTAGATCAGGCTGAGATGTGAGCACCAATCGTGGCGTTTGATGACATCTGTCACCTGATGTTTCCCGCGCTTATATCACCGCTATATGCAAAGCAGATATTTGAACTCTTTTAAAGCCTACATGATCAGATTTGTCATGCATGGTTTTGGATACAGGGAGTAGGATGAACCTAAAACTACAGTGATGTACCGACTTCCTCCCATCAAAAGCTGATATTTATTTCTCCCTGTCTTAACATGGCTGATTTAAGTGATTATTGCTTCTGTTCATTGAATTGATGCTTGTACCGTTTCACTTAATGAAACAGCATTATTGTGTGGTGTTCAAGTGTTGAGATGTTTAAGAGCAATATTCATTTTATTGCACCAATTCATGCTTAAAGGGGGAAAAGTAACCACTTTTCGGGTTTCACCACAATTTTTTTTCTGATTGCTGTCATTCGATACATGTCTTAAGTAAGTTTGCCATCAGTTGGAGCGTTATTGCATTAAAATATAAATTAACTCCAAAACATCGAGTCTTTTACACTAACAATATTTTTAATTATCGACGGTTTTTATGTTGTTGTGGTGAAATGAAAGAAAAGTTCTTTTATGAATGGAAGAACCTTGAAGCACCTAATTTGTTTTTTTTTTAATCATCAGATAATATGATACATTTACTAATAATATAGTAAATTCACATTTGTTCTTTAACTTTGATTTTAAACATTTTTTTTAATTGTTTAGGTATACAAGAGAGCAATTCTTTCTAAAAAAAAAAAAAAAAAAAGAATGAGCAGTATTTCAGCCTCCTTACTTTTAACAGTGAAACATTATTGATAGATTAAAGCAGCAATTTTATACACAGGGTATATTTTTGAGTTTTTGAAATCTATCTAAGTTAAACAATATCCAACAAATATTCAATCAATTTCTGGTAATATCAGATAGAAAAGGCTAAGATGTTAGGGGCAAATCAGATTAATATATTATATATAAACAATGACGAAAAATGATGCATATTTCTGCTGCCTTTTTTGTGCGGTATGAGAATAGTATTGATAACTCTAAGCATTTTAAAATGAGGAACTGAATGCAATAAGCATTGAACAGTTAGTGAATATGACAGTTAGGTTCATATTTAATCTAGGTTAAGTTGGGTTCTTTCATCTTGTATATTTGTAAACAAATTTTATTTGTGAAAGCAATACAATTGATGAATGAGTAAAGTACTCCTAAAGAAAAACAACTATAATATCGTTGTAAACAAAACGATGCTATTTGTGATAACATAGGAGTTTATAAGAAACAATATTATGTGGATATTTTTTAACAATTTTACACAATATCTAACAATTTTGTTTAAAAATACATATCCCGTTATGCAATATTTCCTAGTTTTGCACTTTCTCCTGCGTATCTTAGAAATTCGATTGTGTTTATAATGCTTCTGACAAAGTTTAAAGGGGTATGATCAAGATTTTGGTCAAATATTTTTCCTCCAATTTTAATGTTCACAACGCTTCTGAATCACTTAGGCAACCAAAATTTGAGTGTCATTCGTTAAGTTAAAAGCGAGTTACAGAGTTTACAAGTCTTTGCTATGTAAACAAAGTTTATGTTTATATTTTGAATATTGAGGTAAAAATTCCAGTTTTATACTTAAAATAAATGTGTTAAACGTTAGGAACTGTTGATTTATGCTTAAAATGAATAAGAAAATAGACAAATCAGCTTAAAAAAATTTTTTACTGGTATATTGAATCTATGTAAACAAAAACAGGGCACGAGCCTTGTTTACATGACAAAGAATTGTGAGCCCTGTATCCTGCTTATAACTCTACGATTAACTCTCAAATTTCATTGGATCACTAGAAATGCATTCCTAAAGCATTGTAAATAATAAAAACTGAAAAATAGAATTTGACCAAAATCGTGACCAAGCCCCTTTAAAACTGAAGTTGTCAGCAAATGAATATACACATTCCACGTACTTTAGATAAGTGCTTTCATATGCACTATTTTACAGTGTTTGGTGCATTAAAATAACAGCGTCTATTAAAGTACATTAATGAAAAGGTTTTACATTGTTAAACGGTGAGTTACAATGTACTTTAATCTGTTGTGGTCAATATGCATGAGTTATTTCATGGTCGATCAAAACTTTTCGCTTCATTAAAAATGCACGACTTTCAAAAAGGGGTAGTAACTTCCATATTTGAAAGGCTCTTTCTTGTATCATTGATAATATACTTACTTTAATTCACATTTACTTGCAAATTTAAGGAGTTATTCAGAAAGAGGTGTTAATGCAAACAAATATATTTTCTTTGTTCTACGGGCTATGATGATAGCAATTATTGCAGCAAAAATACATTACTTGTTGAAAAGTGTTGTACGTCATATTTTTTCTGCAATGTCCGCTATCTTCATACCAACATGGAACATCAACGAAAACATCTCATTGCTGAAATGTCTCCTCTAATACACATGTACTTGATTTGATTGAACGGTATCTGTATACCTATTTACTTTAGTTACATAGTCGAATCAGACATATACTTAAATGGTAATACAAATGATTCGTTCAATGACGACAGGTCTCACCTACATAAGCGTTTACCTATTGTTATCCATAACCTATATAAGTCTAGAAAATCGATTTAATACTTTGTATATTTCACAAGTCAGACATACTTGTTAATCATAAAATGAAGTGATAATTATGTCACTGAAAACGGGGATTGCCTTTAAAAGACTACATGAGGTATTAGACTGTTTTGCCCCCATAAATCAAAAGTATCAACAGAGTTTTAAAAAAAAAGTGCTGAAATTTATGTCCAAAAAAATTAGTAAATAAAACAAGTATTTCATAATGTGACTATGACATCATGAAAACCATCTAGTTTTTAAAACTTGATATATGGATACAAATCTGAATGTCGCTCTATTTTCCGGTTTTCTTTTTACTAAGAAGCATCAAGCATCTGAAGTTTTTTTAGTCATTGTTGACTGATAAGAAGAATTTAGTGATAGATATTTTCTTTTTGATTTGAAACGATATAGTTCTGATACTATACTATATTTAGATATTAGTAAAAAAAAATGCGGCAGATACTAATCTTTATCAAATACAGTTCTTAGAAATTTTCTTGGCTTTAAATGCTCCTAGATATGCATTCCCACATATTTTGCACGTTCCAAGTTTTCCGTTAACACGTGGCAACACTGGTGAGTTCCATTCGGGTGGAATTTCTTTTACAGAGCCTATAAACACAGAACGACACTATGAACATGATAATTACCCGTAGTTTTCTACCATTAAAATGGTTTGTTTGCCAGTGATTATGACATAGAGAAGGTAGCTTTAACCTAACGGTAGGAAAACTGTGACGTCAATCCAACATACTGCGTTCAAAATTGTAGCAGCTAGCCTAGCCGCTAGGTAGTAGATATCTAGGTCTATTGAACTGACAACTAGGTCTCTGATTTGAAGTTGGAAATATTCAACTAAAGACTAATTACATCGACATAATTTGTTAAGTTCAAGCGGAAATATACATGTTAAAATTCTTTATAATTTATAGGAAGAACAAAATATCACTATATAAAGAGATTTCATGTTTGTTACAAAGTGGTAACTAAGGTAGCCATCTTGAATTTGATGCTTAGCATAAAATATTTAGGCTAGAATATCTACGTAGCGACTAGGCTGGCTAAGGTAGCAAGGAACAATTTCGGTTTCGGATAAAGTACCCGTTCAATATTTTTGTAAAATTGAGAGTTGCTGTCATTGAAGGCTTATGTGTGTTGCTAATATTCATCAAATGATGATCATTAGCTAAAAGAATGTCTCTTGTTGAAATTTATATGCATTATGTAGACCCCTAATGTTAAGTACATGAGTATGAGAAGTAAAGTGCGAAACTTGCGGCTATGACTGTTGTATTGACTTTACACAGTGAAATTGCAAGTTACAGACGGGAGGTAAAATAACACGGAAGTAGGTGGATGGTACATAGTAAACGGTAAGTATCTGACATGTGATGGTGCAACATGCACGGTACGGAAGGTCAACCCTTTTTAGGGTGTTAGCTAGGGGGGGGGGGTCTAAAAAGCTGAAAAATCATGAAAAATGGGCGAAATATGAAAGGGTCGAAATCTCGGAAAAACCACTTTGTAGAAAATATTACACATTCTGAGTAGTAATTTTCCTCAGAAGTTGGTGATTGGCTTTATAAGGAGTGAATTAAAGGTATTTGTGCTGAATTGGAACTGAGGAAATTCTATTTACAGAGTTCCGAAGACACCCATCCCCTGGCTACAGTGAATTCTATCAAAAACACTGTCCCCTGCCACCTAACCGTTCAACAGTGTAGCCTCTATGTAGCCATACGTAGCAGCTACGATCTTGAAAGCAGCCCTGTTGTTTTGTCATTTCTAAGGATTTTTTCTTCATTTTTTAGGTAGGTACTAGTATTAAATAGTAAAATGTTTCAACTTTACATGTCGAAGTCTAGCTGACATACGCCAGGTAACTAAATAGCTTTGAAGCCGGAAATATCTATATACTAGGTCGTAGTGGCAAAGCAAAGTTTTTATGGATTGAACGTAAAAGATTCTTTCATTCGGTATTTTGTGGATGGTCGACTTGTAGCAATGTTCCGAATTAGCAGTCATCAAAAATAGAAAAAAGTTTGATCGTTGCTTTTACCTTAATGCTTATGATATTTTAAATATGATTAAAGAACTAAATTGGATGTTAATATTCCTCCCTCGGGAAAACAATCGGTGTCAAACAATTTCTCGGGTGTCTGTTAATGAAGCACTGGGATCTAGCTGTGTGTTAAGCGCTCTAAAGAACAGGACGCGTCCCGATCCAAGTACAATCAATTTTCGCTGCCTTTGATAGTTCACTGTGTCTGTGATATATTATAACGCCGGTATTTTATCGCATCACTAAAGGGGAATCCAGTATAGTACATTCCTACATCCGATTCTTCACGGCTCCTCGGGACTGATCTGGGAGTTTTGCACATTGACAATTCTTTGGGAGACCTTCGGGACACCTTAGGTATTTCTGAAGGATTATGGTGCCCGCTCCCTTTTTCATTCATATGAATTTCAATTTACAGAGATTATCCGAGACTGATTCGGAAAGGTCATGCTTTATTTCGTTCTTCCGTTCTTGACATTCATAATAAAATCCTAAATGTGATTTTAATGAGATAAAAAGACAATGTAGTTGGGAAAGAGAATAATTATTTTCTAAAAGACAATGAAAGTTGTGTGTCAAGGTTTTAAAGGATTTGTGTTGTCCAAGTTCATAATTCATTTCATTAAAAATAATTCGAAGCCCATAAAATATGGCATTACTCTAATTCTGTAATATCGTGTGATTTATTTGGTGTTATAAACATTAAGACATGATCGTAAGGGCAAAGTAATTTGAAGGTGATCACCATTTCCTCTTGATCAGCGAAAATAATATTTAGTGCTTAAATGTAATTATTGTTGTGAAGAAAATAATACTTGCAATTGCTGTCAATTAAAAAAATTGTTGATATCATATCCATTGGTATTTAAGACATTAAATAAAGATAAATATAAGATAAGTGATAGGGGCATAGACGATACATCAAAATCGAGTTTTTAAAACCACTAAGGTATCAAAATACTTTTAGAATTACAAATCACCAAGAAAGACAAAACATACTGAAATACAATTATAGGATTAATGCACACCAATTTTAATTTCTTTTATCGCTCCCGTGGGGATAACGTGTCAATAGATGAAACCCCTTCCCATCAATCAAAAACATGCGCTATTTCATAGTTCTAAAATGAATAGTTTTTAAAGAGAAAATACAGAAAATAAAGACCTCTTTTATCTTTTATAATAATATATGGGAAAATTAAAAGCAGCGATTGAACAACAACACGTCTGGACAGTGGGGGTGGGGACCAATGTATCTGGTCTGCTTTCACCAGACGCAAAGATGCAAAGGACCTGTGCCAAAACAGAGAAACTAGGCAGTCAGTGAAAGGCACGCGATTTTAGGAAACAGAGCCCTCAACAACCCTTTGGTGGATATACATGCTCGTACTCGTTGTACTTCATCGGTATGCTACAATGTACATGTTTAGAAATCAGTGAAATGAGAAAGTCGGTTAACGAGGAAAAGTCGGTCTAGGGTCGTCTAGTTTTGTGTTCTGAAAGCCATTTAACAATTCATAATTCAGCAGTATACCTTTTAGATTTTTTCCCTTAAAACGCTTAAACTCCTTAAATATTCATGACAAGATCTGAGTTGGTTTTATCCTGTAGGGAAAACTAGAGACTTTTTCACTATCATTCATCTTGTATCATGTTCTCTAACAAGGGTCATACAGGGTAACAATGATTTTGCAAAAAGGAAGGAACTTCCTCGACAAAACTGAATATTAACTGACTCTAACCGGATGATAATAGAAGTCTGAAATGACTTTCTCAGCCATGATTTCTGTGAAATCCGTTTGTAGTGTTAGTTTAGATATGTGTAACGTTTTTCCGAATTTTATGAATCGATAAATCGCAGACAATACACTATAAAAACTATTATTCATATTACGGTAAAGTTAGCGTTTTCGTAATTTTGTTCAAATTGTGTTCAAATGAAACGTAATAAACTGCAAAGGACCAACCATAGGCGACATTGACTGACATTAAGATATATATTTAAAGCCTTTTCTAATGAAACTGAATTTTGGTCCCATCCAATCAATATTTATAAAAGAAATATAAGATTAAATTTACTAAAAAAATAATTGTACAGGATATTTTCTCACTTATTCTCATATAATTTACCAACTGGAAGTACATGACGTCATAAATGACATCTTTTATTAATCTTTTATTTTATTATTCAGGGAGCACACAGGTAGATTTTGAAGAAAAAAAACCCAATGGTATCTTTTAATAATCGAAAAATGTTTGTCCTAGCCTGAGCTCAATGTTTTCTTGAAGAAAAGTTGCAAAAAAAATTATAAGCACTTTATAATTGCAGAAAAACATAGAACGAGGTAAACTTTAAGATTACATTTTTTTTGAAAATTAAAGGCATTGATATCAAAATAAGGGAATAAATCAGAAACAGAAACTTCAACAGAACATATACGTCTATTGTCCCCTTTATTAAACATGTATTTTAAAGAGTTACAACTTCATGTATTTTTGAAAAGATTCGGATGTAATACTAATATTTATAAAATTTGGGAAACTCCGTCATCCTGATTATGAATTCTTAATGCAATGGAAATCGATATTTATGTGAAGTGTTGATGATCTGGGAACCAACTCAAAACAGCCATTTAAAGATACCCATGTTTCAAAACAATAATTCAATTATTGCTAATCAAAATATTCTGACCATTGAAAACCTGTCATAACATACAAATCACAACTGTACTAACCAGGATGAAAACCTGTCTCTCAGACCGTCGTTAAAAATGTCTTTTACGACAACCGTTATTTGATATACAACTTCAATTGTTAGCCGCATGTCGATTCTTTCACTGTATCACTTTGTTATCAGCGGAATGAATATTTCATTATAGATTTGTTCATCTACACTTTAAAACCATTGACAGGCCCACAATCTTCATCACTTGTCTTTTTGGCGGGTAATTACCGCAGACGACACAGAACCTAACTGAATTCCCGCTAATGAATTGATTGCAGGATTCGTTACAAGCTGACAGAATAAAGAAGTGGCTTTCAAATTTTAAGCCTCGTCTAGTCGTGCAATCTTCGCTTCTTTTAAAAGGATTCTTTTTCATATTAGAGTCAGTTACGCGTTCGAATCATATTTTGGTTATTATCAGCTGTTTTTGGTACATGTAATTGTTTAGATTTAGACAAGATAGTCGATATTGAGATGGTGATACTGTATAACAAAAAGATCATGATACATCAGTACTCCTACAGAAGAAACACTTTTTGTAATATAAAATGGATGGTTTTCTCAGAATCGTCCGTGAACCAGCAAGTATTAATTCCTTCACCGACGTTTATTTGGATTTTTTTTCCAATTTACACTACAAAGGGGTACTTGCTTTTAGGTATATTTTATTCTTCCTAAAAAGCGTGTGTCAGTGATTGAATTCAACTCGATTATGTTTATATTCTGTCTCAATTAATCAGTTCAGTGGCCTTAATTTGAAAGGCCGATCTTTGGAAATTGATAGTCCTCAGAGGAGATTTTAATTTTTTTTACTTCGTAAATTGTTCGCATTTTTAACAACGTGCCTAATAGCGACCTTTGTTTTTCAAATCGCGATTGGAAAATACAGTATTTATGCAATGCAACATTCAGTTACATAAAATTCCAGTCTGTTGAACTTTGATAACGTTAAATGTTTGTGATTTCATAGACAATTGTTTATGCAGTTTTGTCTGAATTGCTTTTAAACCTCTTTAAGCAGACTCAAGTCATCAATTGCGTTGCTAATATAAAAGTAACAAAACAAATCATGGAACTCATGCATAGATATTTTTTCCTGATTTCAGTATGGAAAAAATGTTATAATGTTTACATAAATAGCATTTCAACACCAATGAGATATAGAGGAATAGTCGAGTTGTTGGAATGAGTGAACACACACTGTAAAAAAGGAAATAGCCGCCCCCATTTCTTTTCGTCCCTTATGCCCTCGTCCTCCAGGCGAATTTAAGACGAGGCGAAACCGTTTGCAACTGTAGAAAGGCGAAAATAACACGTGGCGAAAACAACCCTGTATACTGTACATACACATCAGGTTTTCGAATAGGTGACGTCTTAAGGAGGTTCACTACACTTTGAAATAGTTTTTCAAATCAGCAAAAAATTACTTGATTATGAAAGATACAATAGCATGATGCATAAGAAGTATATAAGTAATATAGACGAAAACATATGTTATTTTAGATAAAAATTATAGTAAATATGAACAAAAGCCACATGCGGATTCGAACTAGTGATCTGCAGTTCACAAGCTTGATACTTTAACCATTGAGCTATGATGACATTTAACAAAATCGATTGACACAAACAGTTCAACAATACATTTTAAAAAACGCCATCTCATGACATAGTGTCATAATAAGTAGTGAGTTATATGTACCTTAAATCTCTGAAATCTCTTCTTCAAAAATATTATCTTAAATCTCTAATAACTTGGGGCATATTTGTAGATTCTTCCACCTAATGCAAATGATTAATATTTAAAAGTTAAAATAAATGAACTGCATGCATTTAATGCTAGTCAGAACAAATCTCGTTTCGTTAATTCATAATTCATGGTTTGGTTTATACATCACTTAAGTTAGCTGGGTCCCTTTTCTCTTTTGAATTGTTATGCCTTTTATCTTCAAACTACAATATACAAATCAATCCTGGTTTAATTTACAACATTAAAATTCATACCGCGCACTTTGGGATATTTCAAAGTTATGTTTGAACAAAAAACAAATGACAACGCGACTTTGCTTTTTCTGAATTACGATGTGCTTCAATCCTCCATACTTTTAAAATAAGGCACAAAAATGGCACTTTTCAAAGGAAAGCGAATTTTTAAATGCTATCAATAAATCACCATCAAACATTTTAAGTTAAAAGATGGAAACACCTCTATTCCTATGTGTAAAAATATAAAGTCTCATAGAAGGTTATTTTTTCCAGTTTTAACTTAAAATTTTATGGTTTTAGGTTTTAGTTAAATTGTATAGTTCAACAAAGTGCAGCACCAAATACGACTCTACTTTAGATCGATTTCTGAACAGAATTAAACTTGACTCATTTCGTTTGTTTGTTTTTTGGTATCACGCATTCGTTATATTGAAGTATGTAATAGCCATTATTAGTTTTTAGCATCAGGACCGGGGATCATTAAGCTATCTTATACTTAAGTCAGAATCTGTTCACAGTTTAACTTTTATTATTACATGCTATCAAAATTTAAAATGTAATTAAGGATTTTTACTCTATCTTGTTGCAATCCAAGCATTTCAAATGTCAGTCTATGTTTAATAAGTATTTAATGAAGTAATGAAATGTTGACTTAAGTCTTTAGATGTCTCATGATCCTGGGGCCAGACCTACAATTATTTTGTTTTTATATGTACGGTTCTTTAGAGTATGACGATAAAGCAGGTTATGCTGTGTATTAAGAACAGCATTTGAATATTGCAATCATGCGCGGATCTAGAAGGGGAGTCGGCTCTGGACCCCCAAACAACCCCCCCCCCATTTTTTACATTGCAAAATCACTCAAAATATGCCTCACCCCCCCCCCCCCCCCCCCCAGCAAACTAAAATATCACTCGGACCCTCCTGGAAAAAAATTCAGGATCTGCGCATGGCAATATCCTTTATTTAGTACTAAATGATATAAATTGCAGGCAATAACAGATGGTTACGTTTAATATTGAATATCATAATAAATTTCATGACCTTTTATTTGTCGTAGTAAATGAATTTTAGAAATATCACACGTTGTCATGCAATGTTGCCGGTTGCTAAGTGTTGTCATACTCGATGTTCTAACAAGAATTCTGATCATATATTTCTCTTCCAATTACATTCAAGTTGAATATCAAATGGATTAATTTGCTAAATATTCTGAAATAAAGAGATAGAAAGATATTCTAAAGTATAACAGCTTATTGGGGTATTTAGTCAAAATATCAAAATATTGTCTTGCGTTTTAATTTTTCAAGTACGAAACTCAAACTTTACTTTGGCCAAAATTAAAGAAAACGTCAAAACCAAATTTCTTAAAACAGGAATGATAAGACATTCTCGGAATATAATGTTTTGGGTTATTCCTGGTATACATGTACATTTGATGGAATGGAGAGTTGCCTTATTAATGGCCGCGGAATCATAGTCTGCATTCATGTTCGAAAAGACATACAAACGATGACACCCAAGAAACAATTTAAGCAAAAGCATCACCAAAAAAAATGCTGAGGCAAACTGGGCAGCATTTTCTAACGTATTTTGTTCACATATGAGTCAAGTCCTGGCCTCTGAGAGTTTGAGACACTCCATTTATTCAACAGAAAATCCCTGTGGCCGATATCGTTCAAAATGGTTTACCATATAAATAGTTTTTTTTTATTATTATTACTTTCCTTTCATATTTTGACACAACTTCACAAATTAACGTCAGTCACTCAAAAAGATATCAAAACAACAACATTGGATATGTTATTGTCCCCTCAGTTCAGAAAAGAGATATATCAAAAATAAAGAGGAATGATCAGTAACTGTGCGACTGCGTGGAACACTTAGTCTGACTAAGGACCTTTTATGGAAGATGAGGCGACAAACCTGAGATTCACCCAAAAACGTAAAAAAAAAAATATGTAACGATTCGACATTTAGACTCCAGATAAAAGTGTTGATTTAATTTTCTGACAACTTCATCGGGATAATTTTGTATATACCGTTTATTGGCGGCGGCAAATAAGTTTAGATGTAGGTTAGGTGTAGGGCAATTTAATCAAGAAAAAATATATATACTGTATATATACTGCAAATATCATTGATTTCATGGACAAAATGTGTATACGTGAATCTTTTTTCAAATATGAACGCAGTGATGGGAAAGTTTTTTATAACAATGTAAAAACAAGGCGTAAAAGAATCTTGCTTATGTGGTATTAGAATTATTTTACATTGGCATTGTATAACATTTTGACAATTTCAAGAAGAAATCACAAAAAAAGAATTATAAGCGTTCAAAAGCACACTTAAATCCACTGGGAGTGGTTAAAATGGTTTAATTACAGTCATTTGTGAAACAGCTTTTAAAAGATAAATTGCGTGAAACCAAACTTATATTTAAAAAATGTATCGTAAAGCGAATTATTGATTTCAACAGTGATAATAAGTGACAGTAAGTTTCGATGAATCCGTCTATATAATTAAAGACAGCACGGACTACAGCAACTTTATATTTTTTGTTGTTCTCTCCCCACTTCGCATGCCCTTTTCGTGTTGATAATACTTCATTGTTTGTTTCTGAGCCGACTTGTGACACGTCATTAGCATCAACTGTATGATATGGGGACCTAGCCACACATCTCGAACGTCCTATCTGGTTTCAAAGCTAGCGTTTATCCGTTTGATTCATCGCCCATGTGTAAGACTGGTGGACAAGCATCGGTTATGTCTTTCATAGTAGTTGTCAGATAAAAATCATAAAAGTCAATTGATTCGTAACATTAAATGGAAACGCTAGAGGTGTGAAACAGTATCATTATTCCCAGAAGCAAATAAATTGTCAAAAAAACAGGTTGTCATTACGTGTAATCCGCCATTATTGGCCGACCTTTGAGTGAACGGCCCGTATCATGTTTCTACAACATCGACTCTGTGAGTACTTTTAATAGTCCCCTAGCAAATAATGTTTTTTTTTCGAAAACACTTGATCCGCTGAAGCAACAGATTTCAACAGAAAAAATCGTATTTTTCCCAATAGGCCGCCTGATTATCTAATCTTTAGACATTAAGCCAGTATACAGTATATACAATATGAGCACGTTTTCCACATTTAAGAAATTTGATACAACAACTTTAGAAAAAATAAATTGCTATAATCAATGTACAAGTCGAAGAATTTGATTGGCACTAAATAATTAAAATTAAACTACCAAATATTTAAATTTGATTTTCAATCTCCAAAGTACCTAGAAGTTTACTTGTCTACAAAGCAAGTACATATACATGTACAAGAAAACATACCTTCCGAGGCCGATCTTGCTGGAGAGTTCCACTGATTTTGCTCGCAATAATTACCGGTTCCTTGTCTTCATTTAAACTCTTCGGCATTGGCTAGATTAATTTTAATCAATGTTAGAGTAGCGCTTTAAATGTTATTACGAATATCGCAAAGGATCAATCGCAATCGATCCCACGATCTGCAGCCTTGTCACAACATCGTATCCTTAACCTATTAAAATAACAAAGAGAAACGATGATGAATAATTAAAAGATAGCTGAGAGTGTTTTTATCCCCATTATTTTATTTCTTATTTCAAATTCATCTTCATCGATTAAAGATGACGGGCATTAATATCAAATATGAATGAGGTGAAAGAGATTCGTTGGTCGTTTGTCATTACGATTGTCCCTGATACGTCCTGACACAGGGTGATTCCCCTTGATTTACGACCGACAATACATGTCTTCTATGAGGAATCTTGGTAACCTAAGTGTCAACAGACAATAATTTACCCGAAAAAAGTGTGCACGTGCTTCCGGTGTCGCTAGGCAATCATTTAGCTTTCTATCGTCTAAATTCTGCAGAATGTACAGCATCTAGGACTCGCAAACATTTAATCTCTGACAAGGAACATCAAATATTCTAACAATTTGGAAACATTGACATTTTAAAGTATTTCTGTATAGTTCAAAGTTACAATACCCCTTAAGCACCATCATGAAATCTACGGTTTGTGTTGTTGTTTGGTTTTTTTGTCAACTTGGACCCATTTACAAACTGAGCAAAATATTATATGCAATGAAGTACAGGATGAAGGACATCTTCATATTCAGTAAATCATAACAATTCAATTTTACGGGACAGAAATGACTGGTATTTAAAGAGTAACCGGCGATAACTGGAGTTATTACGGAAGACAACAGATTATGCACTCCCTTAACTTAAAAAATGTTTGAAACATTACTGGTTTAGTATAAGAAACACATTGTTCTAGCACAAGGGGCTTCTTTTATCATTATTTTTTTTTTATACATTACATAAAAATAATTCGGAGATGAATTTTCGGGGTGCCCTATATGTATACTTTACACCTATTCAGTTTGATTATTGGAAGTAATTAAGGTGGTTTGAGATTTTGTGGGGGTTTTTTTACTACTCGTGTAAGACTGTTCATCCTTCTTCTAGTATTGTAATAGAAAAGAGATATGTGGGTGAAAAACCCCCACTGGGATTCCAGAACATGATCAGGGAACATACTAGCTAAACTACACGTGGGAGAAAAAAAATGTTCAGAATCGGGGTTCGGTTCGGAGAGTTCGAGTCGGAGTTGGCCATGAAATTCTGCTGAATGATGTATGTGTCTCCTACCACCATGTAATGAAGAATCGACAAAATAATTGAACCGACCGGGACTCCAACAAATGGTGTTCTTCTTAATCAAGCCCGTTCCCAAGGCACAGACTAATTATCTCCAAGATCCCGCGCACAAACAGTGTTTCAAAGTCTTCCTAGAGAACTTGGTAGATGTTATTGGGTATACTATTGCAATTTTCGGAATTTCTAATGAGACTTCAAACAAACGACTTGTCGCCTTATTAGCATTTGATATTTTCTAATATTAGAAATGTATGTTGAAGTTATTGTTTTCACAATAGTTCATTTATATTTTTTTTTTATTCTAATTTTTTTGGTAATGAATCACTAAAACATTCAGTTACTAAAATGTACAATTCAGTTCAACAATGATATTAATTCTAGTTCTAATAAACAGGTGTCGTTTCAGCTCACCTGAGCTAAAAGCTCAAGTGAACATTTTGATCACATTTTGCCCTGCGTCCGTCCGTCCGTCCGCCCGTCCTTGCCTCTTTGTAAATATAAATATCTGTAAACTTTTACATTTTTTACTTTTTTTCAGAATTTAACCAAACTTGGCACAAATCATTCCTTGGTTTAGGGCTTTCAAGTTTGTTCGAATGAAAGACCAGACATCTTCCAGTCGGGCTTCACAAGGTTTGATCACGTGACCAACCAAGTGTATTTTATCTTGGTAAACTTTTTAACTTGCTGCTTATTTCTTAAATGAAAATATGGTGGGTGGGGTTTTTAATCTTCTCAAGAAAAGTGTTCTAAAAGATACAAACTTTTACAAAAGCTTCCTAAAATGTACGTGTAACTATGACCACCATGGGTCACCAAGAGGCCATTGTGGGGGTTCAGTATTCAACATAGATAGAAATAGAAATTATTCTGAAAAACATAAAGCCTAGTATAATTTGAGAAATTTATATGGAATCTATAGCTAGCCATTAGATAAATTTTTTAAGTTAAGTCATGCTGTTATAAAAAAAAAAACATTCTTCAGAAGCAAATAGTGTTTTACACACAGTAACATTGTATTAAAATATAATAAGAAGACATGATTTTATTTAAAAATTATTAAGAAAAACTCTTCTAAAGAAAATAAAAATGCAAATGGTATGACTTGAGAAGTAATATGGAATCAATAAATTAACTTTTTTAATTTACTCATATTGTAATCCCTTGGGGTGGTTTCTTTTCTATTTTATTTCTATTTTATATTAGAATGAATCGGGAAAATATTTTGAAGCCAAAAAAGAGTAAAAAGCATATAGAAATTAAATAAGATAAAAAAAAAAAATGATTCGTACCAATTGTTGGTAGGGGAGGGGGTTGCATAGAAAATATACTTTTGAAGGAAATTTAAGCGTAAATCTGTAAACTTATAAAAGCAATTTGCTGTACAATAGTTTCAAATTTAGTCATACAGTTATGTTATCTGAGAGATCAGAGAGAAGTCTTTTGGGGAAAGGTCCAGTTAAGATAGAGAATGTGAGAAAATATGATATAAATTCTTCTAAAAATAGATTATTAGTAAGGCGCAATCTACTGAAGATATACTAGTAGTTTATTTTTAAGTGTTTTCATGCTGTAACCCCAGGGAAAGGGCCATAATAGGCGGGGTCCAACTTTAGAAAGTATAATTATATAAATAGAGAAGAACACCAAATGATATCGAGTCCATTAATTATAAAATTCATTTAGAATCAAGCGTTAATGTACAGTTTTTAAATTCATCATGCAATACATGTATATCCTACGGGGCAAAGGGGGTTACATAAATTATTCCAATTTTATAAAGAATCTATGTTTATTTTAAAAAAAGTTTTGAAGCATGATATGTTGAATTGATATAAAGCAGGCTATTTTTTTGTATGTGAATTCAATAAGGTCCAAATTAATTTAGAAATTTATATTTAGATTTAAATTTAATTTAAAGAGTATTTGATTCAAGTATATACATAAAAATACACCGAATGGGATTGAACAGCTGGCAATATGCCTATATATGTTTTTTCTTTGGTCGAGCGATGTGGCCAAAAAAAAAAAAAAGACTTTTTCACCATTGAGCATACGTCATACAAAAATATGAAATTAGATATTTTCACATAAATATTGTTATTAATTAAAGTTTGAAACTTCGGGACAAATTGTTATAAGACCTATTAGCGAGATGAAATAGAACGAATCACTAGTACAAACCTTTGAAGGACCGGAAACAAGCAAGGTTAACCAGGGAGAGGCAAACAAGTATAGCATAATAGCTGAAAATCAATGATTTTTTTTTATGATTTTAGGTCTGTGATTTGTCATTGATATTGTATATACTTATATTTTATATTATGTAACTTATTTTCATAAGGAAGATTGTGTCCTTTGTTTGAAAAAGGAACTTATTTTATTAATATGATACAGGGTACTGAGGTATTATTCAGATGATAAACATGTATGGTAAAATGTTATCAAGTAAAGGTTTTATGAAGAGGGTGTGCAGTGAAGAGTTTTATGTTTATTAGAGAAAAGGAAAAGAGGTCTTCTATATATGATTAAAGTTAGAAATAAAAACGTAGAAAACTTAACGTAAGGAAGTGACATGTAAATGAAAAGAGGTCTTGTACACGGAAATGATGGCTACATTGATGATGAAAAAAGAGATCATATGCAGTTACTATAAGACAAGATGATCATGTGAAGAAGATGAAAGGAAGATGATGGTAGGTAAGGGTGCTGTAAAGATCGCATTATATTCTAAGAGATCTATATATGATATTGGGTGCAAAGGTTTATCAAAATGGGATGTTTGAATTTCAGTTGACGAAATCAAAACCATATATAAAGTAATGAATTCCATGTATTGACTTTATAATTGAGCACTTCCGGTCAGCTGACAACATACTATGATCATACCACCTGTGCTAAAATAAAGACTGCACCATTAAACACTATATTAATTTGTTTGTTTTCTCTATGCCTATTGATTCCACCCCCCCCCCCCCACCCCACCCTTTTTTTTTGTTTATAGCCAGATCACGGAAATCCTACTATACATCAGATTTCTCTTTTATTGCCCTTGAAAGTATTTGCTTTACACATGTAACTCGGAAACTGTAAAAATGTCAGTATGGCCGTCTAAGGAAAACAATATGCTTTCACAAGATGAATTTGTGCCGTTCAGTCACCTGAAAGTGGACTGAAAGATCTGGAAAGGTGACTGAATGACAGAGTTCTGTCATCTTTTAGTTACTTTCAGTCCACAGAACGGTAGAGTTTCTTCCTGTGTTTCTTGGTTCAATAAGTTGGAAGTTTTTGCTGGTGTTACCAATGTACTGCACGAATTTCTGTCTTTATTTCATATACAGTAAGAGTCTAAACAGGAAGCAATATGATTGACAAGTTACAGGATGTGCAATGGTCTACATGTCAAAGAAGGATCAATATCTAAAATTCTTATCAAATTAAAATGATTCAATGATTCATTCGTAAATCATGCGTTCTACTAGGTAAATTACTGATTCCTTGTGATATACAAGCAATTATAATATTCAGAGGGACCAACTTTTGAAATTCTTGACACTCTTAAAACATAGGTAATAGAGGCTCACAGAGACAAGGAACAAAAGTTTGAGGTCACTATCATCATATTATACATGTAACAAAAGCATAGTTTATATGCTATAGTATGATATGATACTACCTGCAGGCCTGTAGCTCCCGGTCTGAAGAAATCGGATGGACGACCTGGGAGCTACAGTTCCATACATGTTAAAAAGTTGCAATTTACGGCGCACAAAAATTTGCGCTAGTTTTGGACTGAAGCCGACGCCAAAAGTATAAACCGACTATGCCTCGGTGAGTTAATAAAGAATGTTCTAAATTTACGAAAATTTTCCTCATATATCTTGTCCGAGAGGATTTCTCTTATCGTGTAATAAGAATATAAACTTTCAAAGTCTCATATTTTGACTGTCTCAAAAAAGTCGGAGGCCAACTGATTTGCAATTTCCTATATTGCTATTTCTGTAAGAAAAATTTCAATTGCCCAAAACATCGTCCCATTGTTATATTTTAACCCATAGTTCATTCCATTCATTCGTAAACTATATTGTTGACATCATTACTGTAATCTTTACTTAGCAGCTTTATTTCCATTCATAACATCATAGAATATTAGGAGGAAATTTGATTTACAATTCAACTTAAATTTTGTATAATCATTTGCTTAAAAATAAACACGTTCAGAATGCAATGGTTTCGAAACCTGCTTTGTCATTATGGTGACTATTATAACGTCAATAATTTAAATTCACATGCATTTGGTTTTTTTTATTTCTGAGTGAACAATATGCTATTAGTCAGGAAGGGATTAAATGCTCATTAAAAGTCAACAATATTATAAAATGATCTTGGCCACAAGAGATTTGGCTCGTTTGATTTAAGCAAAGATAGAGTGTGTAATGCCCATTAAAAACGGACCAAATAGTTTTCCATAATGTGTTTTAGAATATAGATAGAATTTATCATCTTTTTTAAGTATTTCAATTTAACTGAGAACGAGCTGACTATTTAATAATTCAAAATAACACCAATTCTAAGTAAGGCTATTGTTGTGCCCAACGCGTCATCTTGAACAGTTTAATAAAATATACACCAGCAAGCAAAAATTAATATAAAGCAACGCACTTATAAATCAAACTTTATTTCATTAAATCAATATTATTTAAAACAATATCTGCAATGTATATCGTTCCTGGAATGCGGGGGAAGCCATATATTTGACGTGTTAGTTGCTATAGTGAGCAATTCTTTGTCCATAGTGCGTCACAATCGTAAATTATCTCCGTCAGGTAGTGGCAGTACTTTGATTTTTGCTGACTGTAGCTAGTGCAGCATATGCTCTCCCTATTATTAGATGGGGTGCTTATATATGTTTAAAAACAGTATACATATCACTTTCAAAATCGAAGACTTACATGTAAGTCTGCTCTCAGTTGATAGTCTTTTGGCCATACATGGTCGTCAGCAATGTATACACAGCAAGGAATCTTATCCGTACAAAAAAATCATTTGAATTTTTAACATTCATATTCTAGTTCATTCTGTCTTGATTTATTTATCTTTTAAAAGCGTGAATATTACATGTTAGTATATTTTTAAGTTTCAAATATACAAACACACGATAGAAAAAAATCATTTTATTGTCAAAATTATTTTGTAAGTTAAAATTTGAAGTTTACGGTCTTAAGGCCAAGAGTCATACATTGATAAACATTATTAACGAATAAGCTGATGATTTCGGGGCTACACAGACCTAGTTATTGAACATAATCACAGAGATTGACAGGATGTTCTATCGTCCAACGGCTCTTGTACCATGTACTAGACTATGGCCCTGGTTCCGGGACCATGTAGCTGTCTTACACAGACTTAATTCAAAATTTCTACATCATATTAATGTTTAATTAATACATAAAAACAAATTCAAATGTAAATTAGGGTTTTTTTTCCCCCCACATATGTTGTTGCTACCAACGCATTTCAAACGTCGATCTTTGATTAATACATGCAAGTGTTTGAGGGAATGGCTGATATATTGAGTTATGTCTAGGATTTTTTATGATCTTTGCCCCTGTGTCTAGACACCAAATACACACCTATTTACCGGCTATGATGACACCAAGTTTAATGTTCCCCCTGGGACAAGTTTTTACAGGGTGCAGCTGGTTCGATCGTCACGCTTGTATATAGATTGGGAAAATGTCTAGAGACATAATTAATCGTTATATTCTTCAATAAATTTCCTACAATATATTATTAAAGTGGCATTTGTAATTTCAGATGCTGCGGTATTCTATTTGAATACTTTAAAAACAGAAGAAACTCTAGGAATGAGAATTTTAGATGTTTAAGTTCACCTGAGCCGGAGCGAAGGTAAGTGAGCTTTTCTGATCAAAGTTCGTCCGTTGTCAGTCGTTGTTGTTGTCGTTGTAAACTTTCACTTTTTTATCTTTTTCTTCAGAACCTCTGGGCCAATTTTAACAAAACTTAAATTCATAAAGCATCCTTGGGTGGGGATTCAAGTTTGTTCAAATGAAGGCCCGCGACCTTCTTGTGTAGTCCTTTTTTAAAAATGTTCTAAAAAGGCATTTAGCCAGAATACTGAAACTTGTGTGGAAGCTTCCTAAGGTAAAGCAGATTCAAGTTAGTTCAAATCATGATCCCCATGGGTAGGGTGGGTAAAAGCGGGGGCTTGAATTTTCACCTTTTGAGGAATAGAGAAAAATCTTTTTTCTGTCTTCTCACAAACCATATTGCCAGAAGAGCAAAAATTTGTGTGGCAGTATCCTCATGTAGTGTAGGTTCAAGGTTGTTAAAATCATGGTCCTTGGGGGTAGGGTGCTGCCACAATAGGGGTGAATTTTTACATAGGAATAAATGGTGATTTTTCACATAGAAATAAAGAAAATCCTTTAAAAATTTCATCTCAAAAACTCTTTGGCCAGAAAGACTGTAACTTGGGTGGAAGCATTCTCAGGTAATGTAAGTTTAAAGTTCAAATCATGATCCTCCGGGGTAGGTTAGGCCACAATAAGGGGGAGGGGGAGGTAATTTTAACATAGGAATAAAAAGAGAAAAATCTTTTTAAAATCTTCATAAATTTAAACAGCAAAGGGACCTAAATTTTTTACACATGAATGTATAGAGAAAGTTTTGAAAATCTTTTTAAACTACAGATATTTTGAATTTGACACCCTATAGCTGATTTGATTAGAGTTAAGGCATGGTTCTCTGGTGAGCAATGTGGCCCCTGGGCCTCTTGTTAAGGTTATGTACCCAATGGCCAGGTAAAATATTGCATGTTGACTTAATTAAAGTTTCTTCAACCCTCCTGAGCATGATATTTAAAGTCATCAAAAAGTATTTGTCACAACCACGCAGTCCAAGAAACTCATTGTTTAGCTATTTTGTGGTGTTTCAATCACTCCTAACTATTACTACCAGGGTGAAAAAATAACTCATTGAATTCAAATAAATAATATTGATAAACATTAATAGACAATGTTGATTATTTCTTCTACCTAAATTTTGTCTTTGAGGAATTTGCTCGCAAAGACAATCAAGAAGACAAAAAAACATTTTTAATTAAAACAAAATACATGTATACAAGCAACAATGCACACTTCCACAACAACAGCATTATGACATCATGGTTTTTATCACATGTTTTGAATGATTCATGAGCAAAGTAGAAATCCAGAAACAAAATTATTATTAAAAAATTGCTATAAACTACACAGCCAAATAGTACCTATATAGTTAAATTTTGTTGTTCATTCATTGACAAGGAATAAGCAGACTTGCAAAATCCATTACATATATACTAGTATGTAGATAAAAGTATGCCTTTAATAGCTCTTGTTGATTTGAGGTAACCGTTATTCGGTCTCTCACGCAGTAACAATTTTGTTGTAAAAGTTTATTGAACTTGAAACAAACTTAAAAAGATGCCATGGGTATACATAATATGTGGGATCTGTCTCAGACATGTTAACTAGATGACATAAATGTTTTAATGCCTGTGAACAAAAGGCACCAAGTTCTGAGGTTATTGACACCATATTCAGAATATAGAAGAATCTTCAGTGTCTTTATGGTGTGTTCCAATCACCTGAGGAAAGCCCTTTCTGGATGAGTCTGATGTTTACCTTCAAGCCTTCGGATGTGCTGTACTTTATATTTTCAAATCATCACTTCACTTAAAGATACCCTACCACCAGTGTTATCATCAGTCTAATAATTTTTTCCTAAAAAAAAAAAAGTTTACGTCATAAATTAAAGTTGTCCCTTCCTCAGCAAGGCTTTCAATTAAGGAGGCTGGGTGGTCAACAACAAATTAACCATCAGATCTGTCTTAAAACTTTGATATATGTTATTTCTGGCCCTAAACTAACTTACTATTTAGTAAAGAAAAAATTCAAATATTTTAGCTTTAAAATTTGATCATTTTCCTATATCTTTATACAACGCTCTTCTTCTTAAGGAGGTTAAAATACTCTAAAAATGACCACAACCACCTAGCCCTCTAAAATTCAAGAACTTGTTGTTAATATTGTAAATAGCTCAGTCCTACATCATAAACTTACTCTTCTTCTTCTTCCTCTTTCAAAGCTGCTAACCTCTTCCTTTCTTTGGCTGACATATTTAGTTTTCCACCTGAATGAAAAATCATAACTTACTTTTGACCAAAAAAAATATATTAAAAGACTTATTGATAAGGATCAGGTATAAAAAGGTTAGAAACTCCACAGGGTTAACAGTTTACAGTTTGTTGATGTGGTGCTTTGTAACATAGTTCTAAGTCAACATTCTTTCACTGTTAAGCATTGTATTAATGTACAGAATAAATTAAATGTATGTAACAATCAATGGCCCCTGAAATTTTAATTTCACATAAAATTTTCAACACTAAAATCATTGTAATATTTTAATTTTTTAGCTCATGACTTAATTAAAAAGTATTCATATTAAACCTCAACTATGACCCCTCTTGGGGAATGGGATAAAGAAAGTATGATTTCCTACCTCTAGAGGCATCCACTAGATATAACATCACAGCTGCTATGAGGGCAACTAAAATGGTAAAAAAGAATTGTAGACCAAAATTTCAATGTCTGCAAACAAATGCTAGAAACCTTAACCCTTCATTACGCAGAATTTAATTTTCAGTTTGCAGAAGAAGATTTATTCCTAAAGGATAAATTTCAGAGAGAAATAGTGTAAACAGGATTAATTAGCCCCCAATTGCTCATTTCAAAAATACTCAAAGTCCTGTTTTCAAAACTTAATTCGTTCAAATTACGATTTACTGTTTTGAAATCTAATGAACGTGTGAGCAAATGTGGCAAAATTAAAGGCCTGTCTACATGTTAATGTTTGACAAGCCAGATCAAGTTGTGAACGTACCACACAGACATGCCAGAAAGAAGACTTCTAGGATGAGATAGCCACTAGTGTCCACAATGGCACCTGCTGCGATGGCTATTACAGCCAAACCCAGGTTCTGTATAGCTTGCATGCTACAAAACAGGCCGAGACACCATTAAAGAATTAATTTCTATACCAAAATATATAGGGCTTAATTCTTCATTAATAAAAAATTATTGTTCAAGGTGCTTTGGTCAGAGTCCAACAAACTTGTTTTTGTGCATTCAAAACTTATTAAAGTGCAGTTATTTCTTCCATATATAATCTGATTATTTTTTTTAACAAAAAGCATAGGATGCGACATTTGAAGCAGATTTTGTGTGACGGGCGACATGCTTGTCATGAAATGTCTAGAGCAAAGAGATTTGTCATATTAGAATTTGCATACTTCAAACCCATATGATGTACATTATTATTAAAAACATATGCATTTCACATATTGATTGTTGATTTAACTTAAAAGAAATGTATGCATCACCTGCAGAGCAATTTCGCTAACATCAAAACCTGAGACTAATTTAGCAAATCCAAGGTTGCTCATTTTTTTTTCATTGATACATTCGTTTGAAAGTTGATTGCCTGTTGAATAATTCAAAGAATTCTAGGAATTTTTTAAAATTTAAATGAATTCCTGTTTTCTACAGGTTTTTTTTTTTTTTTTTTTTACTAATAATGAATTTTTCACATTACTTTCAGATGGCATATCAAAAAGTTAATTTTTTTACCTACATACATGCCAGTAAGCATTTTTCAGATAGGTAGTAGATCAAAAAGATATGTTTTCATCAGTGTGAATTTTTGTTCTTCTGACATGTGCCATAAATTAGTCATAACTGGGTATTTTTTTTTCAGATGGAAAATAAAAAAAAATAGTTTTTATCAGTCAGAATTTGGGAGTTTTTTCATATTATATGCCATAAGCGGTAACTGATTTTTTTTTCAGATGATAGCTTCAAAAAACTGCTTTTTTTTATCAAGTGTGGAATTGTTTTTATTCTACTTACATGCCATAAGCTGTCCCCAACTGAGTATTGCGTACAATTTGGGAGGCTATCGGCCAGAGAGCACTAGCGAGGATGGAGTAGGATAACCCCATACAGGACTATGAAAAAAAAAAAATGAAAAAAAACAATGAAGTTACATATCATGAAAATGAAAAGGATATTGCAGAGTTCAGTGACATTTTATAAAAGAATACAAAATTGCAGAGTTCACTTATTTAGCAAACATTAAAGAACAGAAATTTTAATGTACAATAAAACATAATAAACAGTAGAAAATTACAGAGTGGGTGATCAATGTGTAATTCATATTACCGTAATGGCAAAACTAACAGAGTACAAATGTTCACAAGAATTAAAGATATATCAGTCAGAATTCCTAGGCTAGTTTTATTTTTGATGCAAAAGAGTATTTTTAACAGACTTTTTATTCCAAATTATCCATCAAGGTATACTAAGAGTGATATTTTATAATTTATCAAATATGAATTTGTGATGTCATAAGGAATGTATTTTCCAAATATTCAGAATAGACCTCCAAAATTTGTGTCAGGGAAAGTAATTTAAAAATACTTTAAATTACCAGTATACAGAATTTATTTTGAAATATATCTATCTATTTATCTTATAATGCTTGAAAAGTCGATCTCAAAAGTGCTTGGAGATTATATGAATTGTAATACAAATATTTCTCACTATTTAATCCCAATTAAACCAAACTGATGAAAATCCATACCATCTTTATTCAATTAGGTAGCTAATATCTACTAGAAACATACTTCTTACTCCTGTTTCACCAAATATTTTTCATAAACAATTTTGATCTTGCAATTGCACCAGGCTGAATTTACATGCTTTGACTTTTTGACTCTTTGAGTTGTTTACATGTAGTAGCGGCAGTTTCAGGACCTTTAGTTTATTGACATCCAAATACATGTACTTCACATAAATCATCAAAATTGATGAGTCACCGATAAACATGTATTTGTAAATTTGTAGGAGATCATCAAAACATCTTGTTGATAAGATTAACAGCAATTAAACATTTCATCACAGGACCATCCTTATGAACTGATTCTCAGAAAGAATATTGTGACATCAGATATAATCATGAGAATGTATGTATTCAAGGAAAGGGTACACCAGTATAAAGGTTATGCCTGTTTCCCAATCCTTTTTGAATTGATTCAAAAAAAATATGCTTACATTGAATTAATGCAATGTATGTTCTTAAGCAATGGGCCTCTCTGTACAGAGCAGTGTTTGTTCAAGTATCCTTAACATAAAGCTCTATGTACCAGTAAATACATTACCCCCTCATAACCAAAGGACTATGTATAAGTTTATACTATGGAATTTCTAGCAGTTTTTTAGTGCCTTACCATGGCAACATAAGGATTAAGGAATGTGAAGGCCAGCAGAGCGTGACAGCCAATGGTACAAACTGTTCCAAGAATGACCCAGAAAACATTTCTTCCTGTTCGATCAATCAGAAAACCAAATACAGGGGAGGCAACTGCCGAGATGATGTACACTAAACTGAAAAACATTGAAGCATTGATATTTAGCAATTCAAATTTTATGTATCAAGCATTCACAATCAACCTCTGGTTTTTCTATTTCACGTATTATGAAGATAATGACTATATATTGGCCCATTATGAAATTATATGTACCATAAATTTTTCTAATTTTTTTTATTAAAGCCAGTTTCAATTTTTTAAAATATGATAATACATGTATGTACCTGTTCACATTGTTCGCTAAGCTTGGTTCAAATCCCCACTTCATTTCAAAAAATACCCTAAAACAAAAATTGTTTTGCAACATTTAATAAACTTTGTGAAAAGATAAAATACTTAGGGAAGTGAAACCATAAGCAATGTAATATACTGTAATAATTTAACAATATTAAAAGTCTCATATAAAACCTTCTCCTTCAGTATTCAAAGATCATTAAAAAATTAACAAGACTAATTCTTGTTAAGTACCAGTTCTCACCATCAAATCATATTATATGTTGATATTGTGGCATTACAATGCACATGCAAAAAATAATATTTGGCAAGACTTGGTCCTATGCCAGTATACTGCTGTAATAAAATCTATTCAAAAAAGTACATAATAAATCAATTATGTAGATACACAGTAAACAGAAATACGGAACATATTACCGGTACACAAAACTTTTGAAAGGGTTAAATCACAATTCAGGTTTGTAAATTGCCAAAAGCTATAGACAAGTTCAAGGAACTGATGTTTTAAGAGACAATTACCCCGGTAATGGAGATTCTTCCTTGATTGTTATCTCCTTGAGGTTTTGAATTTAATGGTTTTATCCAGTTGAAGAGATATTTTTAATGCTACGCCATCACCACATGTGAAATAGGAACAGCAACTCTAAGAAGAGATTGCTCCTTCATTCCAATATTGAAATTACACAGTTTTCAAATTCATAGCATTACCCTGGCAAATGCTTACTGAATGAATATTTTCCTAAAGCTTGACAGTCATAATTGTGAAAATTTATGCAAACACATTGCACATTATTGAATATGTTTCCACATGCTTCTGTGATTATAACATTACGCCTTCCAAAATACTGATTCACTGCTAACAGCTACCATTTCCAAGTAACTTTTTTGATTGCCAGAAATATAGCTAATAATTGAAATACAGGTGACATCTAATGGTTCGAACTTCGATCTCTCAACGTTCTTGTTCTCTCGAAGTGAAATCACAGTCCTAATTTTTTTTCTTTGAAACATGGCTTTTACACTATATCAACAGTTGAATTGGAGACATACGATTGTTAATGCAACCATCAAAATAATTAACAGGTATTTTGATGGCACTTAGATGCCATGTCTGTGTTATGTGCATGAAGTCACATCAGGAAAGTAGTACAGTCAAACTTTGTTATCTCGAACTAGATGGAACTGTTAAAAAACCTCAAGATATCCTAGTATTCGAGATATTGAGGGTAAAATAATTAAAAGATAAGTGGTTGGGACTTACAAATCACTTCGACATATCCATTGTATTCGAGATATCAGTGTTCAAGATATCGAAATACAACTGTACTTCTAAAAAAAAAAAAGACATGTAATACAAGGTATTATTTGATTTTGGATAATTGTTTCCTCATTATTCTTCCTTTTCCTGTTGAAAAATAGAAGTGGACCCTAATAGCCTCAGTAGTAATGGAGAAAAATACATGAATGTTTTTAGAAAGAGAGGGAGGGGGGTGTTAGCTTTTCACTGAAAACCTATTCTCCCCCCCCCCCCCCCCCCCCCCAGCCTCTCAGAAGAAGATGTCAGGAGATTTGTTTTAAGCCTGAATTACATTAATGAAATAATCAAATAAAAAACAAACACAATACCAAATAAACAATCAAATAAAATTTTGATAAAATAAATATAAATTTAGTGCATAGCAATTGTCTTAAGAACATGCATGTATTTTTCTCCATTAATACTTAATACACATGTACTACCATTGCTCAAAGTTCGAGGAATGATTCCAAATTATTCTGAAATAAAATAATACCTTGTTGACATATTTTTTACTTACAGTCCTAGACCAATGAATGGAAAGACTGCTACATAGTAGCCTACACAGATGATACACAGCAACCAAAAGGTCAAGGGGAAGTGCTTCACATCTGTTAACCTGATCTGTTCATCTGTAAATGTCAAAGTCATTATTTTCTCTAAGTTCATGCAAGAAATTCCACAATAATATTCAATAGTTGCATGCAATAAACTCCATGGGCTAACACAAAAATCCAAAATCTCCATTGCAACGCTTAAGATCAGTTTTCACTTTCAGATTTTTATACATGTACATGTTTTTGCAATCTGACAGTTAGGGATTGTACAAAGTATCCCATTGTTTGAAACTCAGTACATGTAATAATGCCTTGGGAATAAATTTTGTTGGAGGCATATTTGCAGCAAATTTCTTAACTACTGCCTTGTTAATATACATGTACTCTGATTTTTCATTCAAATAACAAAACTGCTTTTAATGGGGAAAATATTATCATTTCCACTGTTTCAGCTTAAATGCTGTAGATTCCTAATTAAACACAAGGAATTGATATTAGCTTAAATCGTGAAAAGCACCCCTTGTGGATTTTAAAATCTCACCTTTCTTTCTGACAGTTTTATATTCAAAATGGGGGAATCACAGAGCGAAATCCTAGTGAAAAAAAAAGAATCTACAGTATATCTCTTGATTTCTTTTACCTGAAGTTACAGCAGCTCTTTTTAATATTCTGTCCGCTCTTTTGTCGAAGAAGCTCAACGCTAGAGCACAGATCAGAGAAAACACACACATTACGGCTCCTGTGAACAAAATCAAAGAAATTGAGTAAAAATACAGTACAAAAGGGAGAGAGGTTTTACATGGTCAATTGATACATATAAAAATATAAATAATACACAATGACTTTTAATATCAAATGCTGCAGACTACAGATCAAGTACGATTTTCATGAGATAATCACCATACAATCAGATAATATTTCAAAAACTGCATAAGACGGTAATAAGCAATTACCGTACTTTAGTACATGAATGTACTGTTAAGATAACTCTGATAAAAGTCAAAACAAAAAATGTAGCCATACTTTAAATAAAAGCTAAGTTACAGTCCATGCTGATGAGTGTCTGCAAGTGTATGTGTTGTAGAGTATGAGTACATAAGAAAAGCATTGAGTTGCCTCCCTTACCAATCATTAGGACCACTCCTAGGTCTGTGTAGTCATTTTTAAATCCAAACCCAGTGATCCACTGATAGATGGGCTGCATTATGTTCATATTCACAGTACTCCCCTACAATGGTGAAGATAGTGTCAACAAATAGTGTAAACAAACTTTCATTTAATATATGCATTTAAAAAAAGTTTGCAAGGTTCTTTGCAAATATTTTTTGCTATGAAACAGACCTGTATTTCAAGATTATCAACATAAGCTTATTAATTGTGAAAATAAGTCACTGTGAATTACTTTAACATTTGAATATTTAAAATTCTGTATATCTGGTACCGGTACTTTAATTACTGGTATAAGGTTGGAACATGTAAGACCTTACTATATTACTTTAAGACAGAGAAACTCACCACTCGAGAAAAGCTCAACTGAAGACCAAACACCATGTTGAGTTCTTTCCCTTGAAACCACTTGACAGCATATGTATTCTGCGCAACACACAATGATTCCCCACCAATACTGTAATATATAAGTAACCATTTTTAAATAATCAATTTCTGAGATCAAGGATTATACAATGTGGTACTTGTATCACATTCATATGTGACAAAATTGATGTAACATAACCATGCAATATCAGAATACTAGAGTCAGTCATTCACTGCTCATTCTATATTGCATTGGTCTTAGAAATGTCTATTGCAATGATCTAAGAAAATTTCTTTATTGCATTGGTCCGAGAAAATTTCTATATACTGCATTGGTCCCAAAAATTCTGAGAAAATTTCATTTTAAGGTACACCTGTTGGAGTTATCTACCTTTTTAATCACTGTAAACCATGTCATTTCTTTATTTTAAATCTAAATAAACACAATTTAAAATGAACTACATTGTAACAAATGAAAATCTATTAATCATATGTCATTTATTTTAAAATCATTAAATCACACTTAAGTAATCAATCCATGCATCATTGTCATCACTCTGTCCACTTACCCAAAAACAAACCTGCCCACATTCATCAGCCACACATGGTTTACAAGGGCACCTGCAGCAAACAATACCTGTTGAAAAATTATAGTTTGATATGTACACATCATTTTCTTAATAGATAATAATCTTTTTTATAAACATTTACAATTCACATACATGACAACATATGCCACTATTCTGCAGATGAATTAAGATTTGTTAAATGAAGTTGTCAGACATAATGAAAAACTTTAAAACAGCCAATCAGTTCAGAGTCTTTGAAATGTTTGTAAACACATTGAGACCCTTGAGATTTTGAGAGCGGTACATTCCTAATAAACATGAGGAATTAAAATCCACATAAAATTGCAAGAAGCATCCCTGTCGGATTTGAAAATTTCTGTCAGTTGTGAACTACATAAATAAAATTTTACCAGAATTTTGGTTCCCACAATTTTATATTTTCGCATTTTGATACATAACAGTGGATTCACAAAATAAAGTACTTGACATGTAAAAATATTGAATCTACATTAGGTACCAACTGTAAAGTGACCATACAAGTTTTGATCGCTACCTGTCCTGCGGTGACAAACAAGGAAAAGATAATGGCTCCCATCCTGACCCCAAACACACGGTCAATAAGGAAGCCTCCGAAGAAGCAGAGGATGACATTGGGCCAGGAGTACCAGGAATAGAAACCCATGAAGGTACTCTCCGAGATGTCCAGGGCCTTGATCATCGTGTCCTGGAGAGCAGCAGGATTGTCATAGCAGAAGTAGCTTCCTGGAAATAGAGGAAATGTTTACTGAAGAGATTTTACACATGTAACTGTTACTATTTATAAATAAATGTAGATCTACTACAAAAACGCAATTCAGCTTTCACCCAATAAATGAGCATCTACAATTTAAAGATGCAAAATACATCTTGTGTTGAGGAACACAATATTTATTTGTGTGTGGGTGTGTAATGGGGTTATATCAGTTTCGTGTTTCAGCTGTTTTCATCCAAATGCATTTTGCTTGTTACATCAGGATGATATACAATGTATTATAATTTGGCTATTAAGTTAAGTGAAGTACTGTAGGTCCTTAAAATATTCACGTTATAAGGGCACTTAATGGCCATCTTTTTTTACAAAAAAATTATTCTTTAAAAACTACTCCAGATATTTATTTAATATGTCTTTGAAGACAATAACAAGAACTTTCTTACTCTCAAACAATGCAAAAATCAATGTACTAAATACATTATTCTAAAGTTCATTCTTTAAAACTATTATTGACTAAATTTGACTTGCAAGCCAATAATTTTCATACTTACAATTAGAACCATTTTAACAAGACCTTGGACTTTCAGTAGGATGTAACTATCTATTTCTTGTGTCAAAACAAGTTAAAAATAACGCTGGTTTCAAGCGAAATATAGTTTACACAGATTGCGTAGTCTTAGCTCAAAAGGCAGACAAGTCTTGTTGATTTCAAAGAGCCATGGCTGAGTGGTCAGCAATGAAATAGACAGGCCTACCTCACATTATCGTTTGACACAACTACCCAAAGTACAAGCTCTTGTTAAAATGGTTCTAGAAGTGCTTATTTAAAGTAGAAGTTTTAGGTTTTCCTATTTCTTTTTTACAAAATATATATTTTCATTGATATTCCTGAAATTAAATTGTCAATGAGAGAAAATTGTCAAACAATTAATGCACCTTTTAATATGTACCAGTATATTTTATCATATTTTGCTGAAGTTTCAAAGTGCACAGTCAAGTTAGGTCAAGTGAGGTTTTACACAAGACTACATATCAATGACCCATTAACACTTCCATGCATTCTCCTATATGCAATACATGTTTAATACAGTATACAATACACCAGTATAAGCCAGTTCTATGCGGAGATAACTCACTTTCAATGTACAGTTGACAATAACTTTGGTTACTTCTTATATATTATAAGATTATAATATAATATCATATATACAAATAATAGTCTTTTTTTGTACATTAATATTGAACCCCGGATTCAATATATTATGGCCGCAATATTTTGAACCCCCCTCTGCTTTTCCATTGCCATTGGAGAGGGGGTTCAAAATATTATGGCCACGATATATTGAACCCCCTCCTACTTCCAATTCCAATGGGAGAGGGGGTTCAAAATATTATGGCCACGATATATTGAACCCCCATCTTATTTTCATTGCTATTGGAAAGGGGGTTCAAAATATTATGGCCGCAATATATTGACCCCCCCCCCCCCTATTTCCAACTCCAATTGGAGAGGGGGTTCAAAATATTATGGCTGCGATATTATTCCCCCTCCTATTTCCAATTCCCATTGGAGAGGGGGTTCAAAATATTATGGGTGCGATATTTTGAACCCCCCTCCTATTTCCAATGCCCTTTGGAGAGGGGGTTCAAAACATTATGGCTGCAATATTTTGAACCCCCTTCTTATTTCCAATTCCCTTTGAAGAGGGTGTTCAAAACATTATAGCAGCGATATTTTGAACCCCCCTCCTGTTTCCAATGCTCTTTGAAGAGGGGGTTCAAAATATTATGGCTGCAATATTTTGAACCCCCTCCTATTTCCAATGCCCTTTGGAGAGGGGGTTCAAAATATATTATGGCTGCGATATTTTGAACCCTCCTCCTATTGGAGAGGGGGTTCAAAATATCGCAGCCATAATATTTTGAACCCCTCTCCAATAGGTATTGGAAATAGGAGGGGGGGTTCAAAATATTGCAGCCATAATATTTTGAACCCCCTTTCCAAAGGGCATTGGAAATATGAGGGGGGTTCAAAATATCGCAGCCATAATATTTTGAACCCCCTTTCCAATGGGAATTGGAAATAGGAGTGGGCGTTCAAAATATTATGGGTGCAATATATTGAACCCCCCTCTTATTTTCATTGCTATTGGAAAGGGGGTTCAAAATATTATGAATTGAATATGCTCGAAAATAAGATAAAACCGTCAAAAACCTGTAAATTGCAACTTTTTAAAACATTTAAAGAACTGTAGCTCCAAGGTTGTCCATCCAAATTTTTTCAGACAGGGAGCTACAGACCTGCAACTTAGGGCAGAAATAAGAGGGGAAAATCATAACTAAATCAATCATTTCAAATAACTAACAGGTTAATAAACACAATATAAATATGACAACTGAGATCAACATCCTTCAATATATCATAAAGACTTTTAATATTTACGTACATTTTCCATATGGTTTGTACATGTAGCTTAGATAGAATGTTTAACCTAAGGGTAGCCTGGTCACGGTAAGATTGTTCTTTCTACATATGTAGCTTAACTTAGCAAATCTAAATTGCTGAAAACATGGAAAATCTCTAAATTTCGAAATTAAAACATGGGTCTAATGAATTCATTAAAAAGTTCTCACCAAAGCTGAGGAAGCACATGATGACCAGCACCAGGTACCGATGCAGAGGACGGTGGGGGTTGCAGGCCATGGTCCCCCCACATCCCTCCAACACCTCCTCTTCATCGTCTCCCTCATTCACTGCTCCCAAAAGGGGCTTCTTTTCTGACTGAGAATCCGTCATCTCTCTGCTGTAGAATCAGTGATGTGAAAATGTGCTGTTAAGTCGAGGACATTGTCGAGTGTTTCATATGTGTCAGACTCTTCAAAGTACTTGTGATTATAAATCATACGCTATGGTCACGAGATCTCTCAAAATAGTAACATTTAGCCTCTAAATAATAAAAAATTAAATCCGTTCGCAGTGACGATTTATTACTCGAATGCTATATCTAGACAATCGAAGTGTTGCTTATACTATAAAGATTACTTTAACGATCTTTTTTTTTATCAAGAAAAATCAGCGTAAAAAAAAAATGTATTATTTGAATAGAGATTAACCGAATAGTTCCGGCGTAAACTTCCGGTACAATTTTCTAATGAGAAAGAAAATTTGTTGATTTTTTGTGCACAAAACTGCACAGCAGAAATGAGTTCTGCAAGCAAGGTATATTCTGTTAAACCGAGAGTTAAATTACATATTTATCATTTATCCCAAATGCAAGACCATTTGCATAAAAAGATCCTTAATTCAACGTTAGCGTTCAGTCACACAGTGCGCTGTGCAAGATAAATATTTTTAAGTCCTTATCATGCTTGTAGGCTGAATTTTACACATTTATGTATTTAACATGAACTACATTGATAACCGGATTAACTTGTGTTTTTGCTTAAAGGTTGGTGAAATATTCACAGCAGCAGGTGCTGCCTTTACAAAACTAGGGGACCTCACTCTGCAGCTTCATCCTACATCAGAACAAAGTCCATCAAGGTGATCAGTAGAAAAGAATGTCTACTTGAAATAAGAAAAAACAAAAGATACCATCTACAGCCAGAACAATGCATATTATCTTTAGTCTAATTATAAATACATTGTATATTAAAGGATAGATTATTCTCAATATTTCAAACAGAACTTCAACTGTTCAATGGTCTAATGCAAAAATGGGACACTTTTAATTTAATATTCATTATTTTTTTAAAATCAAATATACTTATCTTCTTTTAGTGGGAAGTGGACCCCCCATGAAGTGGACATGCTGAAGAATGCTGTCAAACGGTTTGGAGATGATCTAGACAATATAAGTGAAATAATAAAAACTAGGACTATGTAAGTCAGACAATTAAATATGTTGGTCATTAGTAGCTCAGAAAGATCAGGGAAGAAAAGTATGGGATGTATGAAAGTGAAAAGGGGATTCAGCTGTAACATTTTTGAAGTTTTATGATTTTAGATCTCAAATTAAAACACAAATGAAGAGGAAGGCATATGAAGATGCAGGACTTCCACAGCCAACAGAACCATCCCCCAAAAAGCAAGCTGTGAGAGCAGAAAAGACTCCGCAAGTAGTTACAGTTACAACAGCCACCGTTAGTGCTTCAGTAGAATCTCAGCCCAAAAAGCAACCCCAAAATGGTACATGATTTAATGTTCAGATTAGATACATGTAAAGGCTCAAAAGAGTGCTAACTTGTAAGAAGATTATTACTTTTAATATATGTGTCTTTAATGTATAAGGTAGCCCTCTCTGAGTGATCTGCCATTTGAAATATGAGACCAAAAATCTGATGCAAAATATGAATACAGGCAAATCATGTACTAATAACACATGACATTATGAATAGTTGAATACAGATACGGTTCGTGTGAGGAGAAGAGTATAGTAAAACTCATTTAGTAGGAACACGGATATAGTGAAATTTCAGATATAGCAAAATTTTATGGAGTCCCCAGCAAAACTCTTAAGTCCTTGTAAAATTTTACAGTTATAACAAATTTACTGATATAGCAAACTGATTTTTACTCATGAAGAGGTGAAATATAACGAAATATACATCATTATTAATGAATTGTTTACATTGTTTAAAGTCAGCAGTACTAATATTGCATAATTGTTCAAATGAATTTCTATTCACATATATTTTTCAATTTCTAATCCGATTTTTTAAAAAACAGTATTCTTATATAATGCCTAAATAAACACAAATGGTGGTCAAATGGAAGAAAACATGTATATAACGAACTTACTATGCTTACTATTATGAATTCATTATACAGTTATAACGAATTACGGATATAGTGAAGTAAACCCAATGAATCCCTTGAAGTTCGCTATAACCGAGTTTTACTGTAATTTTGATTATTTATTTTGATTATCCAATGTCTAAAACCAACTTCTCAGGGCTGTGTTTGAATTTTTTTTTATTATAGATGTGACATTAAGTGCCCTAAATGCTCCTGAAAGTGATGTAGATATTGAAGGAGATTCTTCTTCATCAAAACGCTTAGATTTTGATTCAGGTAAGAGAAAATTATTTTTACTCCTTGCTTTTTAATTTCATAAAATTATTACAGAAATCTCTATTTATTAAGACAAAAAAAATGTGTTTAGAATGAGTAGTTTATCTTTCCATGACAAGATGAACATAAAAAAGAGTTGAAACAAATAACTGTGTGGATGGATAAAATTCAGAACTAATGTTAAGAAGTAAAATGTATCTTTATTGTTCTTATAAACTCTTTGATTAGGGACAGTTAAAGTAAAACAGGAGAGAATGGAATGATAAGGTTATAAGTCAAACTTATTATTTTGTTGCATTTGATTCACTTATTTTTGTTTATTATTTTGTTTATGTATTTCAAACAAGATTTTGCATGCCTTATTCTTCATTTTAATTAAACGCCTATATACTCAGTAATTACCGTATTATATTGTACTACAAGTAAATTAAAAAACATATCAAGACATAACAAAACATGACAGTAAAGCAAAATGAATCAAACATTCTGAAATACATGTACAATATTATTTCATTACAATTATGTATATGTTTCTTTATCTGAATGCATACTTGTTCATTGTAGATGTAGATTCCAGCATGTTGTGAGATCAGTGTGCAGAGAGTTCCAGACCATGGCAGCATTTATTAACAGTTAGGACTCTTCTGTAACACTCTGATGAGTGAATGGCAATTATTTATATTTCAACACTTGGATCTGCAGATTTTACATTGTTAGGATTAAAGATATTTAAAGGCTTGACATTCATCACCTGATTTAATGAAGATAGTCCTGTTGCATCATTGTTAAATATGTTTATTCTCCAACTTTAATTGATAGTTCATGCTGAAGGGGAGTTAACTTGTCTTCACCTTTAAAAGGGGAGATAACTAGTCCTCTTTTGTTCAATTTTCTAGTTAACATTTAAAAATTGTCTTATCATGTAAAAGTGAATACATGTAATTCTGGTACTTACATTAAAATGTGAGTTGATCAAAGTGAACAAAATACATGTATATATGAAACAAGTAATTTATTAACAAGTTCATATATCTATGCTTATTACATTGGTTGTTGCCCCTGATATGTATTCATGCAGTTATACTAACCTTTTTAAAAAGTCTATGAGGTCAAAATTACACTTGCCTTGTGAGTTTCAAAATAAAAATTAAATAACCATTAACTTTTTAATGATGTTAGCAAAGAGATGTAAGAATAAAAAAAAAAGAATATCACAAATGAATTAAGAAGGAAAAAATTTACCAATAGATCAGTTAGTATGTCTTAATTAAATAACATTTTGAACCTTTGGTAAAATGTGTGTTGTTTATTAGCAGGAATTTTTTTGTAATTTTCCTTTCCAAACCAACATGATGGAGAAATTGGTGCTAGACTTCCTCGGAATACGCTTTCTTGACTGTATAATTATGTCTCAATTAAACTTTACCATATGTGTTTTCATGTCATGGGTTGGTACTACAGTACTGTCTAGCTCACATTGAAGCTTGCCTGAGTCAATATCTGATATTTAGAATAGTTTTACTGTTCATATTTTACATGTATCACAAATATCCTCATTAGATGTGAATGTTTTATCATTTTTTGGTGTTTTTAGAAGAATTATGTTATTAAATACTGTGAACTGAAGCAAAGAGTTTTGATTTTTTTCCTCTTGAGGGTTATTTTTTTAACTGTACAAAAGATGGTGTTGAAACACTCTGCTCATATTGGCAATTTTGAGTGTGCCACAACGCTCATCTTGGCAACAATGACCAATTGTCTGATCTAAATCTGACCCAGATAAACTAATTAACTCAAAACAAAAAGAACACGAAACTAGCATAAATGCACAAGTAATATTTTCCTTGCTTCTCCATGCTAAAAGAACTATCCTGCTGCGGTCATTATGATTTTATAGCACACATCTTCGAAGACGTGTTAATTGATGAGCCCATGGATCTGTAGTGATAAAACTACTAACAGTATTCTAAGAGAGGAGAAAACTTGTTTCCTATGAAATATCAATACGGTTTGTAAACATGGACTCAATTGTGTCCTTCTTTTCATACCCATTCCAAATTGATGTCTTGGTTGAAAAACAGTAAAAATCCAAATATACTGTAGTAAAACTTGCCAATAAAGAAGTCATGAAGGACATGGATTTATTTTTTTCAAAACTAATTTTTAATAATTATACAATATTGTTGGAATATGATGAGTGGAGGGAATTTATTTGTAGCTTCCTTGTAATCAAGATTTCATTATTTCCTAGATCCTTATGGGTTAATTTCACTCTCATACCTTGATTGATCTTTCAAATTGTAGTATCCACACTTTTCATGAGAAAGATTTGGTTGTAATATATATTTGCATATGTATGTAAAATCTATAAATTCTCTATCCGGCAACCGAAATAGAAACGAACACTTTTCGAAGCAAATAATTTTACAAATTTTGCCTCCGTGTTTATTACTGGAAATACCATTTCTTGAAACATTTCTGTGTAAAAGTTTGAATCTGATTATGACAATTTTCTGTTTTGAGGCAGTATATGAAATAAACTTCTTTTATACGTATATTACCGTAGCTTGTTTCCATATAATTGTAAGAAATTGTGCAACCACCAATATCCATCTCCCACTCACTTTTATATGGAAGCTACATTCGGCTCTTTAGAAAAAGATTTTCGAAACATCAACCTTATCTTCAATATTTTCTTAATAACTATTCTCATTGGAAGAAGGACTAGACCTTCCTTTGAACACGTTTGAAAGCCCTTCCCCCAAAGATTCATTTATCTAATAAAGGTGAAAATTGGCTCCGTGACTCTGGAGAAGGTGACATAAAGGTAAAAATTTACCTGACGGACGGCAAGATTCTTGAAAAAAGTTATCAGAAAATGAGTTCATAATATACCGGTATTTGCTTCATAATCTCATCCATTTCAGCATATCTAAATATTTTTTTTTCGTTGGTGATTCATGCGGATATGAAGGTAGCATGTATTGCAGAAAAAATACTGTACATAATCCGCATACACTGGGAACTTGTAATTGGTCATGTGATACATAGCTAGGTAGCTGGGATTTGGGCTCTAACTCCGTTTCTTTCCCCTCAAATATCATCCCTCTCTTTTTTCACAATCTTTGAGAATTCATCGTGTTTTAATTTGATTTTCAATTTTGACACCCCCTGCCGTCCCAAGCCACGATCCTGTGTCCGCATAGCCCCCTCCAGATGGGAGAGGATCGTACATATTGGCCGTGGTTTGCGACGATGTCCTCTCCCCACATATCTCAGATCGCAGCAAAATAAGAGGACATAGTTATGGATGAAGATTTAGTTTGAAAGTTCGGAATGTTGTACATCTTCACCTTTTTTACTCTTCGTGGAACTAATTAATTTGCATGGACTCTTGAAATTCTGGTTAACACAAAAATCGACATTCAAATTTTGACAAACCTTTAAAACACCACAAGAATCATTTTAGACATTGAAAATTCAGCTTAAATCGTTACTATGCCCCTTAAACAATGAGATAGAGATAGATACCCATGGGTAGTGTACTCGTATTTGCTCTCTCTCTCTCTCTCTCTCTCTCTCTCTCTCTCTCTCTCTCTCTCTCTCTCTCTCTCTCTCTCCGATTTTGCAAATGAAGATTACCGGTATACACTAGTATATTAGGTTTAACCAGTATTTAAATCTGTCGACAATTAATTGGTCTTTATTCGTCATATTGGAATAACCCATTTAATAAGTCATAGGGATTTCTCTTTTAAACTTGATTCACGTTAAATATTACTGCCATGATTAAACTAATGTTTATAGAAGTACCGTTTAAATAAAAGGCCTTATTTTGTTTTGAAAGATTAATGTATATACATGTATAGTTATGGACAAGAAGACATTTGCCTCGTTAAAGTGCCTTGCTAGCCCTCCAAGAGTCGTTGTAGAAGTCATGAAAGCATTTCTTTTGCTCGTTGAATCGGAAGAAGTAAAAGTAAGTAAAACATTATTTGCCGTCAGATATTTGGCTTCAGGGAGGGGGGGGGGCACTTTTCCTTAATTTTACATGTAGGATAAGGTTATAGGATTTTGAAAATTGTTTTTTTTTTGTGTGAGAATTTCTCCCTGTAAGTATGCCACCTTTCAAAAGCAAAGCTACATGACTGTAAGTACATGTAAGTAGTTTGTTTTACTTATTATTTTCGGAACATATGTTTTAGGACTGGAAAAGTTGTCAGAAGAAAATGGCGGACCCAAATCTAATTCTGACTAAAATGGAGCATTTTGATCCCCAGTACTGTACAGTATCAACGGCTCAGAAAGCTGAGGATTTGATCGCAGCGGAAACTGAGGAAACGGTCAGAAACTACTGTTTAGATGCCGGTAAAGTTTACAAATGGGTAAGGACCCTCTCTCTCTCTCTCTCTCTCTCTCTCTCTCTCTCTCTCTCTCTCTCTCTCTCTCTCTCTCTCTCTCAATATATCATTTCTAATAACTTTTTTTTAATGATTTTTAATTTAGACAAAGTCCATGATAGACCAGGTTAAAGGAAGTGGTGGACTCAAGGCGTAAAATCTGCTGGAACACCTTTTAATTCCGACCATGTGCCAAGTTTTGTCAATATCCCATGTTTTAGTCATATATACATGGATCTATATATATAATTATGTATTTCGAAATATTTATTTGTTTAAAAGAAGTGCCATGCAATCCGATATACCGTTAAGAAAAAATAACCATCGAATGCATGAATAGAAATTTAAAAAAAAAAAAGAAAATAGATAAAAGTTAATTGTACAGAAAGTAGCGTCTTATGTATCAATGCATTGCTTTTGTCAGGGGTGGATTATTTAGAAAATTGCTGTTTTGGGGGGTGGGGTGGGGTGGGGGGTTGTTGGTCAATATGATGATTTAGCTACCCGAGAAATGTGATTTTCACCGAGCCCGATGGTTGTAATAATTCTTTTATTGATGTTGCAATCAGTTGTCGACATGTGAAACAAAAAATAAAAAAGAAAGATTACCGTAAATAAAATTGAGATTTTTGAGTCTGTGTGTTTATAGAGAATGATCCCAGATACAGAACATTATATGTCTAGTATTAGAATTTCATTAATCTTTCTAGACTTTAATCAATTTAACAATAAAATGCCTTTTTCTTCTACTGTCTCTTTTGATATAAAGGTTGTCGATAACAGAAAAAGAGAAACCAATCCAGTATATACTGAATGCGTTTATTAAATTAAGAAATGACCCCAAAAAAAGTCAATAGAAAAGAAGAAGAAACGCATTTAGTGTCTCAGTTTTAGGGAACCCATATATAAATCTTCAAAACTCTCATCAAACGTAAATAAGTTATTGTAAATAACATGACATTTTTTATGAAAAGACGACGTTGGTATTGGTAGATATCACACAAATCTATCATATTCTTAAAGATTAGAATTAACTCTTATTTTTTATTTTCCTTGTGTTTTTGTAACTTTAGAATGTATGCATAACTTTGATATATATGTAGACTATAGCAATTAGTGATTATATTATCTGGACAAAATTCCGATTTCGCAAACATTTTTCTTATACCAGAATTTCAAATGTGTGCAAAACGGAAACAAAGCATACACGCACACCACGGATGAAGATACTTTCCCGCATGGTTCTACTCTATTGAAAATAACTGCCCCTCGTTAAACACGGATGATTGCACGGTACTATTAAATCGGGTGTTTGAACTGAACATTATTGGACCAGTTATCAATGATGTCCGGTTGTAACAGTTAATCTATCTAAAAGTCAATTAGCTATAGACGTTGATCAATGGTCTGGGGAGACCAAAATCAGTGAACACTACTAAATGGAACATGGAGACCCTGATCAGTGAACACTACTCACTAGGCTAGGGAGACCCTGACCAGTGAACACTACTCACTAGGCTAGGGAGACCCTGATTAATGAATACTACTCACTATGCTAGGGAGAACCTGATCAGTGAATACTTCTCACTAGGCTAGGGAGACCCTGATGCGTGAACACTTTTCACTAGGCCAGGGAGACCCTGATAAGTGAACTAGACTAGGGAGAACTTGATCAATGAATACTACTCACTAGGCTAGGGAGACCACGATCATGAACAATACTCACTGACCTTGGTATACTCTGATCAGTGAACACTTCTCACTAGGCTAGGAAGACTGCGATCAGTGAACTCACTAGGCTAGGGAGACGGCGATCAGTGAACACTACTCAGTTAACTTAGGCTGGGGAGACCTTGGTTAGTGAACACTACTCACTAAGCTAGGAAAACCATGATCAATGAACACTACTCACTGACCAAGGGATACTTTGATCAGTGAACACTACTCACTAGGCTTGGGAGACCTTGATCAGTGAACACTACTCACTAGGTTAAGCTAGGGAGAACCTGAAAAGTGAATACTACTCGATAGGCAAGGGAGACCCTGATAAGTGAATACTACTCACTAGGCTAGGGAGACTGCGATCAGTGAATACTACTCACTAGGTTAGGCTAGGGGGATCTTGACCAGTGAACACTACTCACTAGGCTAGGGAGACTCTGAAGTTAACACTACTCACTAACATAGGATGGTAAGACCTTGATCAGTGTACACTACTCACTTGACTTGGGAGACCACGATCAGTGAACACTACTCACATACCTAGGAATACTCTGATCTGTGAACAGTACTCACTAGGCTAGGGAAACCTCGATCAGTGAACACTAATCAATAGGTTAGGGAAACCACAATTAGTGAACACTACTCACTAGGTTAGGCTAGGGAGACTCTGATCAGTGAACACTACGCACTAGATTAGGGAGACCTTGATCAGTGAACACTACTCACTAGGCTAGGGAGACCACAATTAGTGAACACTACTTTCTAGGCTAAGGAGACCATGATAAGTGAACACTATCCACTAGGCTAGGGAAACCACAATCATTGAACACTACTCACTAGGTAAGGCTAGGGAGACCGTGATAAGTGAACACTACTCACTAGACTAGGGAGAACTTGATCAGTGAAGAGTACTCACTAGGCTAGGGAGACTGCGAATCAGTGAACACTACTCACTAGGCTAGCGAGACTGCGATAAGTGAACACTACTCGCTAGGCTAAGGAGACCCTGATGCGTGAACACTACTCACTAGGCTAGTGAAACCACGATCAGTGAACACTACCCACTAGGCTAGGGAGACCTTGATCAGTGAACACTACTCACTAGGCTAGGGTGACCTCGATCGGGGAATATCCTTTGTTCATTATGTTTAAACTTGAATTCACGACTCGTGTGAAAAAAACCCATCAAGATGTTTAATGATCCAAAATGCTACGTTCCTTAATGTTATTTTATAGCAGTAGTTTTTCCGATCATTTGAGCGATATTTATTTGGGAAAATTGATGCACAAAGTCTGTTTACAAAACAAAATTTATCATGATATTATAGCGCATAATCGTTTCTTAGTATTTCAATGAAAATGTATAAAATCTTCATTATTATATGAATGAGGTTATAATAATATCTTTAGTCTCACAGGCACATAGCATCCGGGAGTTGCACTTAAAAATACGATGCCACGTGCCTGTCTCAATGATATGTATATACATTAATTTTTCACTTTTTTAAATTTACATATTTTTTTATTTTTCAATTTTGAAGGGGGCAGATACGTTAACATTCTTACGCAAAATTCGTATCTACCCCCCCCCCCCCCAAATAAAAATTATTCAATTATTATATTTAAGCTCGAAAAATTAAATAATTGACTAAAATTACAAAAGAGGCATTACCAGTTGACGGTGACAATCATTATTTTCTTTTTCTTTTGTAGATAATTCTAAGCGCTTAAAATATATAGTAGTAAAAAATCACTTACATATATAATAAAAAATGTTAATGACGTCAAGTGCTTGTGAATTACGCCCATTATAATATATCTTTTAACTTTATTGAAAAGAAATTGATGATATCTAAATGGCGCCTGTCACTTTTGCGTCGCTTTGCGTCGTCGTGGTGTGTGGTTTACTGATCACAGCAGATTTTGCTGACGAGGAAATCTTTTTCTGATTACTGGACCGCAAACGTGATGATGCAACTTCGTCCATATCCATGATGTCAATGCATGATTCTTAGGCGCACTCTGCTTGACTCTGAAACCCCGTGTTTTCTAAAGAAGACAATGGATTAATTGGTTGATTAATAAAATATCAATCATTTGGACGATGATAAAAAAAAATGAATAAATAACTATTTTGATTGTTAATTAAATAATTGTTGTGTGAATTTGTTTGAATTTATTGATATGCAGTTTGTATTTTATATCTTTTTTTTTTTAGATATTATATATATATAATTTATTGATAATACGTAGGCATGCAACAACTATAAATTATTACCCCCCCCCCCCCCCCCCCCCCCAATTCAAAGAAACACCGTTATAGATAGAGTGAAGGCAGCTTAAAAAATAAACACATTGCACTTTTGACGCGATGATGCAATAACACTATCACCGGAATATTGACCTTGATCATGCAGGTATAATTTACGTGATTCGAGGCTGTCGAGGGTTTAAGCACAAGTGCTGTTTCTTATCCCTGTGATTCAGATTTCCAAAATAACTTCGATATAAAAGGTTTATTGTGCTTAAGTAAGTGATCACCACTTATCTACAGAATGGATTTCGAATTATCTAGCAATTTCACGTTACATGTTTAGGTAAAAGTTACCCCCTTGGTGCCTCATCTCATGTTATGAATGAAAAGGCAATGATGCAATTGTTGTCACGTGAGTAATTTACATATCAATCATGACCAATGGAATGGCTTGCGAATGATTACCGCGAAACGGTAGTATCTGCTATGGAGGACGTAAACACAGCAGCTTTTGCGGTATGGGTGCATGTTTTGTTAATTTTATCGATACACCCAACACAAGGAAAATTCTATCGGTGGGGAAATGGTGACCCAAGTGTTGTGAAATTAGAATTTAAAAATGTCGTTCACCAAAATGACCATTTAATGCGGTTTAAACGCGAAACAAGCAGTGGTTCTAACATTACAACTGACAGTGGCATGGAACACCACGTAAGCAGCAATACATTTGTAATCCCCAATACAAACCATACACAGGCCGTGGTGCACTGGTTAGGCGAAGGAAGTGATGTAAGTATAATTTACTATGTTTATACGAATTTTTTATGAAATCAATGCACGTGGAGGGTGTGTTTTTAGGATGGGATTGGCATGTAAACAAAAGAGATCGGACCGAAAAGTGTGCGCACGTGTGGCGTTGTGTAATGGCATGCTGATTTCATTTAAAAGCGATTTAAGCTGATAAGTATTTATGTGTAGTTAGAACCCTCGGTGTGAATTATTACAGTACTTTATTCATACCATGTGTAATTTTCCGTCTGCACTTTTATATTTTTTAAAACATCTGCAAATGATATTACACAAAAAATGTGCATAACAGTAATATTATTTTTTTTCTGAGCTGGAATTTCGGTCACCGAATAAAATCCAAAAAATCAAAGAAAAAATGTTTTCGATAATGTGTTTCTAGGCCAGCAAAATCTGCTCATGTAAAACCCTCAGCAACTTTATTTTGTAATTCGTTTGTTTCATGTACAAAATGAACAATTACAACTTAACTGCACTAATTAGAATGATGATTAAAGTGTCTCATAAACAAAAACAACAAGGCATAGTTAATCATGTGACAGCACTGTAATGAGAACAGTTAAATGAATATATAATTTACGTACCAACCTCAGTAGACCATTTTGTACTGCGTTTCAAGGCCACCTGCTCTGATGCAATGGGTCCCTCTCAGCAAAAAAAAAAAAAAAAAAAATAAATAAAAAAAATTACTGACATGTTTCAGCACACCAAAAGTTACCAGCTTATAATTAAGATAACAAAAAATTTTTTTGTTTAACTCTGAGATACTTGATTTGAGGTACATCTCAAACCTCAAACAGGAAATTATAAAAAAAAAAAAATTCACAAATCCCGGAGAAAATTCTGAAATTTTCACTTATGTAACTTTTTGTCAAAGTCCACTGTTACAAACTGATATCTAAATTTTTTTTTTTCATAATTCTAATGATTGTTAACTAATTTTAGGAGTGTATTCTGGATCCCTTACGCTTGGCTAATCATTATAACAATGGTACATAAATGATTAAAAACACAGACATATTATTTTGGAATGTAACTTTTATATTAAGCCCTGCATTACCAAACAATGAAACTGTGCTTTCTGACCCATGGATTAGGAATGTAAACATTACGTGGACATGTTTTATGTAAAGCCGTATATTTCATACATAACTAGTCTTTGTCGGAGTCCGGCATTGGCAGATTATTGGCAAGACTGCATGTTTATCTCATTAGTTCATGAACAGAACATTACCGCGTCATTCCGAGGGATATAATCTAGGATATGTCTTGGTCTGCCGCTCTCTAAATTTGTTGGAAATTTTCCATCGAGATTTACTTGGTACATACGTCTAAGGTCAAAGTTCATATAAGGCTATGCATTTAAATGTGATTACAAAGTTTAAATATTTAAAAAACTAATTCTGAAAACAGTCTTTTGTATTGAATTTGTATTAAATGGTATTTTCTCTGCTGTTATTCTAATTATGCTTGATAATGAAAAGAATTTAAGCTTTTATAAAGAGGTTAGCAGTGTTAAAAAATTTAACGAGGGTGCGTGAAGATAGAAGCCCCAAAATCACATCATCTTGATAAAGTTGGTAATACAAGAAGATTTTTTTTTTATCTCAATCTGTCAGATTTTGATGAAATTCACTTACTTTAAACCTGAGACATCTAAATTGAGCCCTTGAAAATTTTATTCTTTAACATCAATCATATATCTCATTTAATAAGACTGTTAACACTCATATGCAATCATTTTATGATTTTTTTTTTTGGAGAGAGAGAGAGAAATAAAAAAATCCATGTATGCACAGTCTTACTCTAGATAAATATGTGACATTTTAATGTTTTAAAGAGTTGAGACAGAGGGGTTTGGTTTTCAAAAAACCTAGATAAGTTATTTCAGCATATGATTAAATACCAATGAATGAAATGTATAATCCTCTGAAAAATTGCATGTCAAAGTGTGTCTTTATTTTTCTACAACTACTGTACAGTATATGTAATCTATTGATAAGTGACACTTTTCATACCTTATGTAACAATTAAGGTTGAATGCCATCATGTTTTTGTGGAGTCCATTAATTATTATGTTTTTTGTTATTATTACATGTATTAATATTTTGTTTACTTTTATGTGAGCAGGTGTTGTTTGTTTTAACCAGAGAGTCGCAGGCTTATCGTGTTTTGGACAGCACATTTTGGAGGTATATATATATATATATATATATATATCTATATCTATATATATGAAATATACATTATACCTATCAACATAACACTTGCTTTACATCAGATACCAGCATTCACTCTCTAACTATATATACCTATAAATAAATATTCACAGTCATTCGGTGCTCCAGCGAACAATGGACAGATTCAAAATATTAATACACCTCTTGTCTAGTATATGTGTACAGGGAATGTTAGATAAATATGCAAATAGATGTCTGCTAAAAGGAATTTTAATGGTTTAATATTTTTGGATTTCTAAGCCATGATAGTTTTCAAAGAATAACAAAATATATCAACTAGAACTTTTTGTTGGTTTATTCAATAAGATGCAATCACCTTGCATGGTCTAATACAACAGGCAAACATTTCCTGTTGGCAACATGATGCAATAGTGTAGTTGGCAACATGATGCAATAGTGTATGCTTCCTTTTTTAAGATTTTACTTAAAAATAATTATTTCTCTTTTAAAGGTCATCAGATTATGGGAAGACGTTTAAAAAGATTGCTTTTGATTCTGATGCTGTTCTTGAAATGATTTATAAATCAAAAACTGAACCAGGACAGAAAAAGGTATTCTGAAGAAAATTTACAAAATGTATTTGATACAGAAAAGAAGTAGGTTTAAGGAGAGAGAGAGAGAGAGAGAGAGAGAGAGAGAGAGAGAGAGACCAATTGATTGTGAGAGGGGGTGGGGGTCAACTTTGATTCTGCAGCACTTTAGCTTGGAGGAATAACAACTCCTCGATATCTTGATTGTAGTGGGAAGGGTGGGGATAAGGGTGCATGAAATAAGTGTGGAGATATGATACTTTATATCAGATTATTGAATTAACATTGCAAATTTTGAGAGAGAAAAAATATTAATCTATATTAATATATAAATATTAAATCTATACTTAATGTGTCAGTCTTTTTCAATGACATTTTTTCAAAAGACCATAGTTCTTAAAACTTTAAAATCCCTATGGTCGACACACACACAAACAAAACTATGATTTCCTCTCCATCTCATTTTCGCAATACACAGTTATGGGAATGAAAATGGCCTAAAATAGATAACCACAAAATGAAAAAAAAAAGAAGTTTTGTTTGTAAGTGTGGACATTTATGGGCACACAAAAGGAGGTTGTTATTCAGGTATTAATACATGCAGGCAACATGGGCCAGTAAATCATGCTGAATTGATGCAGAGAGAGAGAGAGAAGGAGAGAGAGAGAGAGAATATGTTTACTGTTATTCTCTGGCTGCTTTAACGGTAAACATTCCTGAGATATGCAGTATCTTAATGAAAATCTGTGGTATAATAGAATGCTATCACAACAACCTGTAGAATGACCTCGGGGGTTCTTCCGTGGTCAGTGTTGAACTTGGTCTCTCTCCAGAGAAACCTGGATCTGTACCAAGCCGAGGTTTTCCAAGGTTAGCCTGGTCACTGAACTGACTGTTCAGATAAACAGAGATTTTTTTTTTAATATGGCCCGTCGATTACATGGGCCCCCCTTTATTTGGGTATAAGAATCGTCTGTCTGGTCTGGTCAGAACTCGCTGCTTAACAATGACATTGACCTGAAAATGATTCAGTTATATAATATCCTATAAAAAGCAAGGTCAAAGTAAAATGTCTTTAGGGTCAAGGTCACTATAGTTTTTGACAAAGGAGTAAAGAATAAAGAATTTGGAAAAAAAAATACTCGTAGCATAATGATTCTTGTACTCCTAATCCTCCCTAGACATACTATATATTGATTTATTATATGTCTGAAACTATTGAAAGAATCATCTTTATGTTGCTGAATTAATTGTAAAACAGGTAACGAAGAATTTCAGACTTGGTTTTCATTTTATTTCCAGATGATTTTAACGGATTGCACAAATAACCGTCTATATTTGTCCTCGGACGAGGGCTTGACCTGGAGTAGGATGGATATTCCCTTCCCCCCAAACACCTTGGTATTCCATCCGTCAGAGCCCGGCTGGATTCTGGGCTTCTCACTCTTTGACATGGAGGTAATTTAAAAAAAAAAATTGATCTTCCTTTCCTGGAAAATTTTATAGTGAAAATTGAAAAAGATGTGGGCCATTTTGATGCAGTAATTATTTGGTCGTAGAAAATAGTTCTATTCTTGTGACTGTTTATCGCTTGCTTGTGGTGATAATTTGAGAAAAATAGCAAAAAAAAAAAAAAAAAAAAAAAACCTGCCGATGCTGACATGAAGTAATAAACTACAGGATACATTATTTTTTGTTTGCGTTAATGGGGTGTTCATGGGAAATCAAGACAGAAATTGTTCAGATGCATGATCCCATCTTGAAATTATTATTTTTATTAAAAAAGTTTTGTTTCGTAATTCATATATTTTCAACAATGTTGTCGTGCTGAGGGTAAATGGCTGAGTTTGTCATTGAATAGAATTGCTGACATTGCATAACAGTGCCTTCACTTGTCACTTTCGCCTCAACAATAGCCTTCAGGTCACTGAGTATAAAGATGGCATGTTTCTTTTTAGTTCAGGACAAGTTCAGACCCCAGGGAGATGGGTTGATGTCCCAGGAGTCAGCAGTCTGTAATTTCTGTCTGGTCTAAAATAAAATTCTTTCCCTTTGTTACTGTAATAAAAAAAATGTCACTGATTCAGTATATGGTTCATTTTCCTACTGTTTTAGGTTTTCAACCCTAAAAAATAAAACCCCAAAAAGAAAAAAAAAGGAAAAAACACTAAATGTGAATATGAAAGATGAAGCCCCCTCAATGAAACAAAATGCTGGTACAGAAAATAAGATGTTTGGTCATATGCAATAAAATTCATGCAGTTTGAACCAAAAACAAAAACAAAAACTACTTATGAATATTTTGCTGTGCTTTTGAAAGACGCAGCCATACCAGAATGGAAAAAAAAAATTATATGAAACAAGATGTACATAATATACATGTACATGCAATGAAATTCATGCAGTTTATTTAATATGCTTTTAACTTCAGATATTTTGTTGATCTTTCAGTTGTTTGTCAGTAGTAACTATGGCAAGGACTGGACCCTTCTTCAAGAACATGTGATGCAAAACTTCTTCTGGTAAGTCTGGTAAATAAGTAAATAAGTTACACAAATATTCTCTAACATTAGCTGATTTTGTTTTAATATTCTGTGGCTCCAATATCACTATACTCTCTTGTAAAATTATAGACATGCAAAGGATAGCAAGAATAGAGTTTAAATCTGCTTTTTATTGTGTGTATAGTAGGAAAAAAAGATACTGATTTAAAGGCAATGCACATTGATATGGGTATGAAGTTGAATACAGATTTTCACACAAGGATGAATGGAAGGGTCCTCTTTCCTTCTCTATCTGTTTGATGATTCTGTATAACTATCATGAATTCCATGGAGATGATAAACAGTAAGCCTACATTAATTAATGAGAAGGATATGTGTCTCAGAATATTTGAATATTTAAAGTAATTTTTTCAACAAATATGTGAAATTTGTCATCAGTGGCATTGTTTACTTGGATCCTACATCTCGGAGGTGATAATATGTTTTTATGTCAGTAGGTTTTATTACTGTCTTTAAATTTACTCCGTTGTATTCTTACATATCCAAAGAACGCAATAATTGTTTCCTCGAGATAATTGCAACAATTGGCCGCCCCTTGTCCTTTAAACGTCCCTACCTGTATATCTGTCAATACCACACAACGTCATCCGTCGGAATCACCCTACATATATGTACTTATCACTGTGTCTGATCTTAAAGTGGACACAACATGGTAATACACTAATTCTGTCTATTTCTGTCGATTTAATGTCGCCCAACTAACACATAACATCATGCGCCAAAAAAAGCTTCTTATTTCTAATTATCATTGCAACCTAAAGCCAGATCAATCCTCTGTTTCAATAAAAGGATAGAGCTAGCACACAATGAGCTGATCCCAACAATAGCTCAAGGCAGACTCCTATACATTTTATCTATACTGATTAGTGTAAAGACTACTGCATCTCCAAGAAATCCTTTGTGTTATTTCTCGAAGAATCTTCAAGAACTTCTTTGTGTTATTTCAGGAAGAATAATAGATCTATATTTGTTAGTTATAATTGTTATACATGTACTTTTGATGAAGTATCAACATATCAATATATTCCAAAGAAAAGTACAAGAATATGTCAACTATTGTCTTAATTTTTAAAAAAAAAAATTCTTGGGGGGGGGGGGGGGGGGGGGGGGAAGAGGGGGGGTTCAAAATCTTTAAATGTGTGCAAGTAATAGTAAGGCTGGGCCATTAATTAATTTAGCCATGGAGAAGCTGAGACCCACTTTCTTACTTGCTCTAAATCAAGGAGCATTAGTATAGTATGCAATTTAAGAAACGTAATTAGACATCGTCTTGAAATGAAACATCTGTTTGGTAGATGATTATCATAATGTATTCAGCAGACGACTCTGGACCCCCTTGTGATGTATTGGACCCGGGGCCAAGTTACTTTGATCTCCCACAGTGTTCACTTATACTCTGACAGACAGTCTTCACCAGTTACTTTTAATATATACATGTAGCTAGCTGTCTAAGAGATAAATTAAACTTTTTGCTTTACTTTTGTAGTGAGCAAAAGTACGTTTCTATTCATCACTTTGATTTACTTGTTTTGATGTCTTCTAGAGTATTGTAGAGTATTCTCTGTGTGTGTTTTTTTCAGGGCCACAGAGAATGAGGATCAGAATAAATTCACAGTACACATGGAGATCACCGATTATCTTGGTATGGATGATACATGTATATACCTGTAATAGTCTATTGCAAAGGTTTACTTTCTTAATTAATTTAACAGCATTCCTCACTCATTATAACAAAAACGGGAAAATTATGCGTCAAAGTTGAACAAAACAAAAATTGTAATGTATTTGAAATTCGCAAAAGATTATCAAATGACATCACAGAGATAATGACCTGTGTATTGATCAAGGGAAATAAATCTTCTTTATCCCTCCAGCATTATCTGAGTACAAAGCTTGCATTGCACCAGCCTGCACAGATGTCACAATGGACAAGAGCCTAGGAACCATAGATCCATTTTCTTTGTCAGTTCAAAATGAATATATCTTTGTCAAGGTAAATTAATCTGGTGGCTGCTAATATATATAGAATCCAATATGTTGACCTAATTTTAATATCTATCCAGCAAATGATGTATGGCTGAACAAAATTGAATATTTTTATATTAATGTTCCAAAAATTGCTTTATTCATATTAAAGAACACACACAGTGAGAATTTAATTTCCAAAAATGTCTGTCATTGATGTTTGCAAAATATTTTCCCACTGCGTTTCGTCTGCACAGAATTTGTACTGATTTGACCTCGGTGTACCGATTTTCAGAAAACCAAACCTGGGGAGAATAACCCTCAGCTGTATGTGTCCTATAAGAGGGGCCCGTTCAGGAGAGCTTACTTCCCCCTGAATGTACATCCACGGGTAAGGAACCTACAGAACTACCTGTACTAATGTCACTTCATACACTGCTTTAAATGGACTACAGATAATGGATAAATCTTCCTCTTTAAACAAAACTTTAGAGCTATTCCCACAAGTCAGGCCCCTAGGTATTCTCATAGATATTTTTTTATATCCATGTTTCTGCATTATCTGAAAATCATTTCTCTACTCCATGATTAGGGTGTGTTGAATTAGCATATCTTCATATTTTCTTTATCAACATCCTCCAGTTTTTGTCCTTTACTTGCTCTAGTTTTTCTCTCCCCCTGGTCTTCCCACATATCATATTTAATTCTAGCCGAATTCTTTCTTTCTCAATGCCTTATTTTTCCCCCATTCACTGTTTTCTAAACAAGTTTCTTCTGCCTATTGCCTAAACATTTTTAATACCTATTCAAAGCAAAGTCAATGCTTGGTTTATCGATGGACAAAAAAACTACTGTTACAAACTTCTCCTTTTCTCATTGCAGGACTTCCTGATTTGGGATGTCCATCAGAATCAGGTGTTTGTGGCTGCAGACCACGAAGAGAACCTGGTCACCCTCTACCTGTCTGACCCTACCGGTCAGTTCTTTGTCCCATCCCTGGAGAATATCGTCAGTGACCAGGAGAGTGGGTGGTTTCAGCTGGATATTGATTTGTATGAGGTAGGGCAGCAACAAAGGAGTCTTATTTTAATGATTTTGCCATCAGATTTGTTTGAACAGCTTGACATGAAATGAACTCGTTTGTGGTTAAGGAGTGCTGAGAGTTTATTTTATTAATGATTGTGCACGTGCATTAAGTAAACATTTCTAAGACATTTAACTTCAGTAAATCAGATATTTTTTGTGAGGGCTCTAAATGGAAGTTAGTTTTGCAGATAAAAATAAAACTGACCCTCAAAAAACAAGTTTCCACAATATTTTATCAGTATAAGATGGAAAATCTGCAAATTACACATTGCCAATACATTGTACATGTATCATGAAATTTTGTCAAAATAATTTCCTTTGCAAAAATAAACTGATAAATGTTAAGGCAATAAACTGTAGATCATGTGATGTTTATCTTTCTTCTGACCAGGTTAAAGGAATCCCAGGGACTTACATCTGTAATCAGTATGATGTTCCAGATCCAATGGGGAACAAGGTGTCCGAAAGGACGTTTATCACCTTTGACAAGGGGGGTACCTGGAGACTTCTGGAGCCACCAGAAGAACTCAAGTCAGGATGTAAAGATACACAGGTAAAATTCAGAAGTAACAACAAGTAACGTTTAATCTGTGTTATGACTTCCATGATAGCAGAATCAGATTCATGAATTACTTGCGCAGTTACCATGATTAAAAGAACGTCTGCATGTTTTGTATACTGTATTGCCACCTTGCCAGAAATTGGTCAGATCTTAAAAGAATTTGTTTTCCTCTTTCATATTTTCCTATTGAATAAAAGAACTGAATAGAGTAGAAATGATGGAGATATATTTTAATTGTTTTTTTTGCAGAAGTGTACCTTGAATCTCCACCAGACGTATAGTAAAAATAAATTTGACATCCCTGGAATCGTGTCAAAGCCTGAGACCCCGGGGCTGATCCTGGCCCATGGCAGGGTGGGGGAGAGTCTGTACAATGGGGTGCAGGCCAGGGTGTTCATCAGCAGGGATGGGGGAATCTCCTGGAAACAGGTGTGTACAACACGTGTTTGGTGGCTTGTATTACAGCAAGGACACATATCCTAACAGGATACACACATATGGCATTATGTGCATTATGGGATTTCATTGGTCAATTTTAATTTCAAATGCAATGTATCTGGTACGCAAATATTGCATTATGGGATTTCATTGGTCAATTTTAATTTCAAATGCAATGTATCTGGTACGCAAATATTGCATTATGGGATTTCATGGTCAAATTTAATTTCTATTATCTATTTTGGAAACAGTTTTGTAGCTTGCAATACTGTGGTTTGATAGGAAAGAAACAGGATATCCTCAGTGTAGTGCAATTGATCATAACAAAGACATTTCATTATATATCTCACGTAGCCATCTACACCTTGGTAGTGTGGAGATAGAAACTATAGCACAGGGGTGTGTTAAAACAACTGGTAAATAGAGTGACATGAAATCACCTAATTTTATTTAGAATCTGCACTATCTAAAACTTCCATGTTTTATGTATGCTAATGAAGCAGCGAATGAAATACATCTATAATATTTTGTTAATGAGAAGATCAATTTTAGGCCTGTTTCTTCACCTGTCTCTCTAGATTGATTCACAATATCTTAATCAAAGAAGCATCTCTATTCTATATATCAAACTAACATCAATATCGCTCATTTAATGCAAGGCTGTGCAGTGTTTTGTTTGTCTGGTTATGTTGAACATCTGATATTTATCAAGATATAAGTGCAAATTGGCTGGATTTTTTTGTAGCTTTATAGATGTATTCCTCTTCTTTCAGGCACCTTTTGCAGGGTATTATCATCTCAATATATTGGATCAAGGAGGGATAATTACGGCCATTCTACAAGACAACATGACCAACATTGTCTAGTGAGTGAAAGACATTGAAATTTAATAATTGCAATAGGAGCACATTTACGGAATCTCCTATTTTTATAGCATTACATCATGATTTCTGCATACCGCATGATTCTACAATTTGTACAAAACATGTAGAATCAAAAGTACATATAAGAATTAAAACTTGTTGAATTTTAAAATCAAACTCTAGACTTACTGTATATCAAATGGCAATTTAAGAAAAGGAGAGGATATATTGAGAATGACTGTGCATCTGGTTTCGTCAAAGTCATAGAATCATTTCATAAATTTATAGTGAGGAGAAGCTGAACATGTTTCACCGAGGGCAAGGGCACCACTAGACAAGGGAAACTAACTCATATAGGCCCAACCCAAGAGACAGGGGGTCAGCCTATAGTTCTTAAGCTTAAATTGACCTTTTAGTTGAATACGTATCGAGCTTTAACTCAAAGGCAGGTTATACAATTTACTGATTAAGTGATTTAGATCAATTATCAGTTATCATCAATTATCAAATAGAACAAAATGAAATAGAACATGATAAAACAAAATTGGTTCTTGAAATGCCAAATAAATCAGATTTGAATTTAGCTCAAATATGTCATGGTGTGTCATGACACACCAGGACACATGTTGAATCTAAATGTTTTACACGTACGCATACACGTGCAGTTTATTTTAAAACAAATTCCAGATTATTTTCACAGTTTTCAGTGGTTTTCATCCCTTTTTAGTATTGATTGTTCTGTTTGCATACGATGAGTCAAATTTCACTTGAACCACTCCAGAGAGGTTTATCTTAAGATTATTTAATTTAATGAATAGACAGGACTGTTAACTAACTGAATGTTATATTGTACTTCTACAGATTATGGACAAATAAGGCCACTTACTAATAATAATTCTGTAAATTAAATTATCACATGTAGTATTAAGCCCCCAGATGACCTAGATTACTGTGGAATGATCGTGGGGGACCAATGTTCGTGGCTTTCGTGGGTAACCCTTGCCCGCAAATTTACATCCCCACAAACCTATAGACAACCATTTGTTTGATATTTATTAAAATTATCCCGATTACACTACCAACGAAATATTACGTCCCCACGAACCAGGAACATTTTGGCTACCCATTAACATTGACCCCCACAAAATAAAAATAATTCCACTGTAAGTAATATTTGGTTGTCTTCTTATATACATTTATTCAATAATTAACAATTGCCATATACAGTTAATTTACAATTGATCGCCTTTCCATATACAGTTACTGTGGAATCATTTAAATTAATGGGGTCCAATTTTCGAGGATTGTGGGTTTTTTGCTTATTCATGGGGATGTTATTTCGGTGGATCCGTTGGTTTTCATTTTCAGTAACAAAGATAACTCTTTCTAAATTTGTTTTCATTGAGGATGTAAATTCGTGGGGGAGGGCTACCCACGAATACCACAAAAATTGAGCCACCACAAATTCTAATGATTCCACAGTAATTAACAATTGGTTGTCTTTCTCTAGTTATTCCACAGACGAGGGTTCTACCTGGTTCTCTCACACATTCACAGACAAGCCTATGATTGCTGATGGAGTTCTGAATGAACCTGGCATTAACACGCTAATGGTCAGGTAAATATTGTCCTTCCATTGCCCTTTAGGAATATATTTCTACTCTAATTTGGTTCTATAGGATAAGCTTTAATAAATTTGCAAAATTTGCATTGGAGTGTATGATCTTCAGTGAAATCTCACTCACTGTTTTAATGTTAAATAGTCCATCCCTTCTAACCTTTCAACTCAAGATTTTATGTTAATTATGTAAATGTGAATTGACCTTCATCCTAACCTTTAATGAACTGAAGATACATGTAATAAGGAAATAGTACTTGGTCAATATTGATTTCCAAGTTAAATCAATTGGTGGTGAAAAAAATCATATAAGACATATTGTTTCAACAAACACTCTTTAATGTTTTTTGAACAATTTTTAACAGCATGTCAGCACTAGTAAAATGAGAAAATAGACAATTCTTAACATTGGATGCTGTATTCCTGCTTTCAGTGTGTATGGGCGTCTTAGTGAGGTAGGGAACAGACAGATTGTGCAGATAAACTTCACCGACGTTCTCCCACGGAAGTGCTCAGATGATGATTATGAGAACTGGACAGTGTTTGAAAAGGTAGCAAAGATATACAATAGAACCATTTTAACAAGACTTGGAAATTGGGCAGTTGTGTCAAACAGCAATGTGATGTAGGCCTGTCTATTTTCTTTTGAGCTAAGACTAGGCAATCTGTGCATATTTCATATGAAACCAGCATCATTTTTAACTTGTTTTGGTGCAAGAAATAGGTAGTTACGTCCTATTAAAAGTCCAAAGTCTCGTTAAAATTGTTACCATTTTACCATATTACCATATATCATTGGAAGCTTTACATGTTTTACTGAAATAACAAAAAAGCTTTGAAATTCTTTGTCTTTTTGTACCAGGGATGTCTTTTGGGGAGAAAAATGATGTATCATCGAAGGAAGTGGGACGCGAAGTGTTACAATGGAAGGGATTATGAGCGGCCGACTATCTCCTCCACCTGCCTGTGTTCAGATGAAGACTACGAGTGGTAAATAATGGTCATCCCATGTTTAGCTGTACATAACTGAAAATGGACTAAGCTTTAATTAATGCTCACTTGATTTTATGAATATATATATTTTGTTTTTCTTCCCCCAAAGGTGTAAAATTAAATATTTTTAAATATATTTTAAGCAATCTTAGAATGTGCATTGCAAGATTTGATAATAGATATTTCAGCTAGTATTTGTAAAATTAATACAAATTTTTTTTTTTACTGTAGTGACTATGGATTTGAACTCACTGATGCAAGTAATAAAATTTGTACAAGAGCTGACTGGTTTGATGAAAACCTGATTAAACAGAACTGTAAAGGTGGACAGACATACAACAAAACTCAGGGGTAAGAATAGGAAAATGTCAAAAAAATACAACAAAACTCAGGGTAAGAATAGGAAAATGTCACAAAAATACAACAAAACTCAGGGGTAAGAATAGGAAAATGTCACAAAAATACAGCAAAACTCAGGGGTAAGAATAGGAAAATGTTACAAAATGATGGAGATGCAGAATCACTGCTTAGTTCTTATAATAAGGCTCAATTCTGATATTTCAATTTTAAGAAGAAATTTATAAACTGAATATCGATAAATGATTGTCCAATTGATTTATTATAGAATCTATGATGTCCGTTACTGTAAATTCTTTTATTTTCCATTATCTGCTAGAGTAAATGGGATTTTATTTTTGTCTCTGACAATAAGAGAGAAATATGCTGATAAATCTCATAAAATTTATGCAAAAATGAAGTTTTTAACATATGCATGTATAAATATAAAGTAGACCTGCTGGTAATTTTACAGGAGAATATTATTTCTTGTTGACAGGTACCGGAAGGTGGCCGCTGACCATTGTGTGGGAGGGGTGGAGAACTCAGATAAATATCGACCAATCACAGCCACTTGTCCTGTTCATGCCCCCTCTGGTCTCCGCCTCAGTGTGTCCAAAGCAGCATTCGCCACGGGGGAGAAAATTTCATTCACACTGTCACAAGCTCAGGTGAGTAGTTTACCTGTTGATTCAAAACTTCTTTCACTATCCTTAAAAAATATTTTGTTAATAATGTGCCTCTCGGACAAACTTAATGCATTGACATGACTTTTAAAATATCTAATCAAAGACTAAATCATTAATCATTGCTCTGCAAAGGGACATAACTCCAACATCACACAAAACTGCAGTTTCTTGTTATTCAAGATGTTGCTATTTGCTATTCAATGGCTGGATAATAAATAATAGCATTATTCCAACAGACATATCCATATAACTTTGTCATTGGGATGGGTTTCTAGAACTGTTAAGTGTTCCTATATTTATAGTTAGGAGTCAAAGTTTGTGACCATTTATTGTAAATGTAATGTTATATTGGATAGGGGTCAGAGTTTGTGACCAATTACCAATGGGACTTTGGAGATGGTAGTGCGGCGACATTGAAGGGTCTAGCTAACTCCACCCAGAACACACACATCTACACCAAGGCAGGGAAGTACAATGTGACGGTCACTGCCACAAACACGGGGGGACAGGCATCCTGTTACATCACCCTACACATTGAGGGTAAGGGAGAATCATCAACTTGCAAGTATGGATTGTTTCTCATCAAAAATGCTATATAAATTAAACCAAGTTTACCAATGACTTTACCAATTAAGGCACATGCTTGTTAAATTTTAACAATAATTTTTTGTGGAGTTTTTATTTTGGCAGTTTATGGAGAGTTGGTTGTAATGTTTATTATTGTATTTACAGATGTGTTAAAAGCAGTATACTTGGAGCTCCCCTGGGGGGCCCAGGTGGGGAAACCCACACAGGTGAGGGCCTCACTTTTTGGGGATCACCTGATGGACTTTGGCCAAGTTCATTTTGTCTGGAAGTTTGGAGACAAGGTAATGTATCATCTCTCTTTTCTTACACATGCATGGTGGTCTTTTGTTTCACAACTGTCTACCATTATAAGACAATGACAACAGACAGGTGTATTTTCAGTATAAGGAGGAGCCTTATCTCACCTGGATTCCCACCACCTCTCACGTGTACAACAAGACCGGGGAGTACACCGTCAGTGTGGAGGCTGTCAATTCCGTGGGCTCAGTCACCAGAGAGATGACCATACATGTCTATGGTAATTGTCCACACATCTTTATCTCCGCTATCTTAACTTTAGATCCTATGTAATCATTACTGGAGGAGGGGGGGGAGGGTGCTGAAAAACATAAGAAAGCCATTTTGCTTGAGTAGGATTAAGATTTTGTTGTAGAGAATGTTAATTTAATATGCTGATGAACCACCTCTTAATCTGATGTCATCAAAATACTGTTTGATATTTATGTATGTAACATTTTTTCGTAATGAATGGTATTTATATTTATATTCATGTGAGATAAATCTGTAATATATTAAAGAGTAAAAAGTCATTGCTTTTGATGATTTTTTTAAAACGTATATGTGGATGATGTACTGATATTTCCTCTGGTATTTGACAGATCAAACTGCTACAATCCAGCTTCAATTAAGCAAGAACTTCCAAGTGGTAAACAGGGCAACGTTTCTCAGCCGCTCAGCGGCATCCGACCTTCTGACCCTTGAACTTGCTAAGGTAAGGTAACTCTCTGGAAATTTGAAATTTATGGAATATAAATGCGACAATTATCTGAGAATATTTGTACTTGAATTCTGGCAAGAGTTAATCCTCCAAAAGACTGTTATAGTAGAACTATTTAGTTCTTGATATAAATCAGCAGCTTGCTAGATACTGTATATCCGATAATTTTCACGCTGATCTAATTTTCGCTTTTTTCACGATCACATTCAGAACACAAATATTTAAATATGCAGAAATTATATCTTGTATAATTTTGTATAAGAAAATTTTTAAATAGCAAAAAATGACTGACCAAAATTTTAAATGTTACTCATTTTCCCCATTTCCAAAATTATGTGACATGCAAAAAAACACGGATCTACAGTATATCTTTGGATTTCCATCCAACTGCTTTCAAATATCTATTTGAGATTACATGTAGTCAATGACCACTTGATATATTGATTATTTGTATGACTCTGTGCCTTGAAACCCTAAAACCGTCAGTTTGTGGTTGATATGAAAAGTTAACAGGGAACACCTCTTATCATCTTTTACCCCTTGACTTCAGATTTTGCATATCCCCTCTACTAGATTGATCGTCACTGTTCCCTCCAATGCAACAGCCCAAATTATGGACATTACAATTCTACCCCCAGAAACCAGAGGGTTGTCCATAGCCCAGGTAGGCATTTTAAAAATTACTCCAACATGCTCTTCGTTACATATAAGATGACAAATTATTAGACAGAAGTATCCCTATAAGATGGTTGGAAAATATATCACCTCTAATTATGATATTTTTTTTCTGCAGGTTATTTCAATTATTCAGGATAAAGTTCATGGTCGAGAAGTTATCTTTACATTGTTAATAGATGCAGAAAATACTATAGAAGCCGTCAGCATGAAAGTCATACATTCTCAAGGTTAGTACATAATCACTTGAAAGAGAGTAGAAACAGAACATGTTTTTTTTCAGAACAGTGCTTAAAAACACTGCACATTTAGTATCTATTAAAAGCAATGCTTTGGTTTTAAAGCAGATATTCCAATACCGCAAAGTGCCATTCCATTACATGTGGTCACGCCCACTTCTTCACCCCGATCATTGGACACGCCCACTTCTATAAACACAAACATTCCTGTGATCGTAGGGGTGTCGGCGACAATTACAGTGTTTCTTATTATAGGAATCAGTATCTTTATATACAGAAGGTAAGATTTTTAAGGAGTTATGGCCATTTTATAGTATTTTTTTACCTCCACCTGTGAAGAACTTGAAGAATAATAAGTATTTAATGGTATGGTTTGAAATTAGATCCATTAATCTAAGAGTATCCTTGAGGTGTTTAGTGTGCTAAGATAATAAACAATTGATATGTAGAGACTACTTATTGACCACTCAGACCTCTGAATAAGGTACCAAGTTATAAGTATACTATTTTTATTAAACATTTGTATATTAGATGCATTCTATTTTTTTGCAGGAAAAAAGTGAAAAAAGATCACCATTATTCTTTGATAATGAATCGGTCTCAGCTAACAACGACAGATGACGAAGAGGATTTTATGGATGATGATGACTTTATCGAAGGCATCGATGAATATTTAGATGGGGATGCTAATTTAGATGGCAGCTCAAATATTGTCATAAATACAGGTAAATTTACAACAGGTATTACAAAGGCTCTCTGCCTGCAGCTCAATACATTTATTTGAATAAAAGACTTGTACATACAGTCTAACTTTGGCTTCTCGAACACTGATTTTTCCAATACATGTACCATTGATATGTAAAAGTGATTTGGAAGTCCCGACTACTTACCGGTATTCTTTAAATAGTTTTACCTCAGGATATAGAGTACTCAGATACCTTGAATTTTTTTTTATCTCTTTTTTATGGATTTGCGATAGAAAGGTTTAAGCTTAACTCCTTGTTGAAAAGATAATTTTTCATTTATTAAAAAATGAGGGATTCTTTATTTCAGGTCGACATCCTACCTTGGTAATGATGACCGGAGGTCGTTCGATGAGTAATCCAGAAACGTCATCTATATGCTAGCACTTCTTAGTTCATGTGTTTATTTTCAAATCATTTGTCATGCAGATATAAAGTGTTTGTTGGCATTATTAATTAATATGATTCCTAAGAATCAAGCGTGTGATCAATATTTTTTTTTCATTTTGTTAAAAATGAAACGTGTTCAACTTGTTGAATGATCAAAATCTATTTTAGATGTCACAGTTTATTTTGTTTTTTATTCGTTTGAGGATGATAATCTTTTAAGACTTGTTACACTAACTCATAAAATAAATACCCATTAGAAGGACAGTAGGTGGTTGTTTTTACCCTCTTTCTCTTTGTTTTAAATGAAAAAGTGCCTAATCCTTACTAAGACGTTTGTGTAATTAATGCTTGCTTACTACTTGTATAGATACTTTTGAAAGGAATCTCACTCAATATGGCTACCAGTTTAGTGAGAGGAGAACTGAGTGGTTTTTGGACAAATTCTCTGTTATTTACATGATATTTTCTGTATAGATTTGAATCTCTGTTGATTTTTTGTTTGTTGTTGTTTTTGTATTCTGTCCATTTCACTGTATTGTTGAGTTGATATTTAGTGCTACATTAGCTTTCTCTGTTTTTATCTTTGTCTCTTCTCTTGTTTCCAGGGTAATTATACATATTAACATGTAAAGATGCTTTTCCTAATTTTATGCATTTTTATTTTGTGTGTTCAAGCCTAATTTTTAAGGTACCTCACTACACCTAGAATACTTTCACAAGATGGTGATTTAAATGTTTTGTTTAACTGTTTGTATCAATCGATTTGGTTTTATATCATATGTATAGCTCAGTGGTTAGATTATTGGGCTTGTGAACCGTAGATCATAAGTTCGAATCCGCCTGGGGCTTTAGTTTTACTGAATCAAGTTTTTGAAAATATCCTTCTTTTGTTTTACAAAATTGCACACTTTTTTTGCCTATTTGATTTATATACTTCTTATCCATCATGTTATTTATCATAATCATGTAATTTTCTGCTGATTTGAGAAACTATTTCAAGTTGTAGTGAGCCACCTTAAAAGGACAGAGAATTTACTAGTTCTCTTGTACAGAACTGTGTAGTGAGTGTGAACATTGCTTTCCATTGATATCACAATTTTGGGCATTCTAATATTTATTTAAGCTATCATTTTCATTTTTTATGTACTAAAAGAATATGACCATTTGATCTCACATTATAAATGTTTTCATATAAATTGTGCATGATTTTTATGTTTCGGATTGATATATGTGCAAGTACGTGTTATTACTTTTGGATATATAACAAAAACTGATTAAAAGTGGATTTATCATCAATACAAGATATCACTAGATAAATATCTGTATTTTCGCTGTTTAAAATATAAATTATGAAATAGATCTCTACCACATTCACTGGTTGTCCCGTGCACATTCTTATTTTTGTTGAAATTATTATGATTAGCTAATGCATTGTTTTATCTCTATATTTCAAGGTCATGTTTTTAAGAAAGCTGGATGGCCGTGGCCGTTTTTAGTCTATAAATAACTCCTTTGGATGAAAAGCTCTGTATAAAGATACAGGAAAATGTTCAAAATTGAAAGCTTGACTATTTTGATCTTTCTTTACTTATAGATAATAGTTTATGGCAAAAAATATTATTTCTAAAAGTTAAAGGCAGATTTGATGGATAATTTGTTGACCACCCAGCCTCCTTAAGCTTAGAATTGTTTGCAAAAGAAAATAACATTAAAATCATATCATTATGTGCCATCCTAATGTAGTTTTGTTGAATGACATCCATTTTTTTTTTTTTTTTTTTATATTTTCTATGACATGATAATTAAAACAGATATAGTGATTTACCAATTGCATTTGGAAAAAAATGTGCCAAAGTTAAAAACTTGTACTGTATTTTGTAAGGAGCACATTTCTATGTGGTTTATACTTTTTGTGCTTTGCAAGGAAACACATTTTTAGCTTACGTTTTACAATAAGTGAATTCAGAAAAAAGTTTAAATCTAAAATGCTATAAGTATATTGTGTAGTAAATATGACATTATTTCAACTATACTAATTCCACTTTTACATAAACTGTGTCTCTTTTTCTCCTTTAAAGAATAATGGGAAAGATAAATTCATTAATTATATATATAGACAAAACAATTTTGTTATTATTTGTGAAGCTAAATTTTGGTTTTCTTGAGTAGGAGTTTTTCATATTGAGAAATATAATGTTCAAATAAGAAGTATTTTAATTGACGAACTCTTCAAAACTCGTAAAAATAATTTGTAAATTCATGCAGTCTCTACCTCTGTTCCTTACTCATTCTAATTTTGGTGCAGCTGTAATACTTAGTTATGAGGTGCGAGTCTCAAGATGAATTATTAAGCATCATTTTATGTCTTCTGTTTTAACAAAATTTGTTTTAAAACTATTACATGTGTTAACACTGTTTGTTTGTTGAAAAAACTTAATGTATAACTGTTTATTTATGCTAGAGAAAAACCGGCAACAGATATAAAATCAGCTCTTCTTGTCATGGACTTAATGGAATGTATTCTTTATCTTTTTTTTTTAAATCATAAATGCTTTAACAGTTATAAAATAATAATTATATATTTTCCGTGTAAATATCACTTTTTGAAAATTACTTGGACCAAGATTTTGAAAAGCTATGTGCTTTACAAGCCGCTTGT